>UESW01003895.1:247422-557444 GCA_900491605.1 Calamus simplicifolius
GTGGATGTATGCAAGGATAAAAGATGGCTTGCTAATCCAGATTTTCTGAATGGATTGGAAGAATTTATCGCATTTGCATGTAGCCAACCTGAATGGATGGATGGGCCTAGGATTAGGTGCCCATGCAACTTCCACAGGTGTCAGAATAAAGCCTACAGAGATGTGGAAACTGTTAAGGTGCATTTGTGTAAGAAGGGGTTTGTTCCTGATTACTATGTTTGGTACTGTCATGGTGAACCAGAGGATATTCCAGCAGCTGTTATAGGCCAACAAGAGTCAATTCCCGTAGATGAACCATTTGTGAATTTAAACACATATGAACAAATGGTGATGAATGCATCGGGTAATGAATTCAATCAGAATACATTTATGGAAGAACCAAATCCAGATGCACAGCAATTTTATGATATGTTGCGTGCTGCAAATCAAGAATTGTATCCTGGTTGTGAGGGTCATTCCCAGTTGTCTACAGCTGCTCGAATGTTGAATATTAAGGCAGAACATCGATTATCAGAAAAGGCGTTCAATTCTGTAGCTGGGTTAATCAAAGAAATTTTGCCAAATGATAATGTTGTAGCAGACAGTTTTTACGCAACAAAGAAGTTGTTGCGTGGGCTTGGGCTCCCAGTTAATAAGATCGATTGTTGCTTGAACAATTGTATGATATTTTGGGGTGAAGACTCAGAGCTGAGATGGTGTAAGATTTGTGGGCAATCGAGGTACAAAAACACGAAGGAGGAGCCGTACAAGTAGGAGGAAAAGTGTGCCTTACAAGAGGATGCATTACTTTCCTCTTACCCCACGCCTGCAGAGATTATACAGATCTGAGGCAACAGCTGCTGATATGAGATGGCATGCCGAACATGAATCTAAAGAGGATGAAATGCGGCATCCATCAGATTCAAAGGCTTGGAAGCATTTCAATGAAAATCATCCTGATTTCGCTGAAGATATAAGGAATGTGAGATTAGGTCTTTGTACCGATGGCTTCCAACCATTTGGTCAAGCGGGGCAACAGTATTCATGTTGGCCTGTGATACTGACTGTATATAACCTTCCTCCGTGGAAGTGCATGAAAGATACTGCAATGTTTTTAACCGTTTTGGTTCCAGGACCATCAAATCCAAAGGAAAAGATTGATGTCTTTCTGCAACCGTTGGTGGCCGAATTGAAAATGTTGTGGGAAACAGGAGTCGTAGTAGCCTACGACATTTCTATGAAACAGAATGAGAGCTGCTTTGATGTGGACAATAAGTGATTTTCCGGCATATGCAATGTTGTCTGGTTGGAGCACTGCTGGACGTCTGGCATGCCCTCATTGCATGTATGATTCGGATGCATTTACATTGCAGAAGAGTGGTAAGCAGTCATGGTTTGATAACCATAGGAAATTCTTGCCCCCAAAATCGCAGGCGTAACTTGATCGCCTTCCGGAAGAACAAAGCAGTCACAAAATTTGCCGAACCGGTTAGGTCCGGCACGGATCTATTTGATTCTATAGAGAATTTGGGGTTGATGTATGCATGGGAACCAATGCAGATAGAATAAATAGCCGTATATGTAAAGAACATAACTGGAAGAAGATTATATTTTGGGATTTGCCTTATTGGAGCACAAATCTCATCCGGCACAATTTGGATGTTATGATATAGAATTTATTTGATAATGAACAGGTTAAAAATCAAAAAAAAAGATTCAAAGTCAAGAGAAGATTTAATCAGTACTGAGAGAAGGGAGGAGAAGAAGCCGATGGGACCCTATTTACATCTTGACAGAAATTCACGAAAGTTTTTTAACTGGCTAGAGGGTTAAAATTTCCAGATGGTTATGCCTCAAATATCGGTAGGTGTGTGGACATGCATAAGCTCAAGTTGTTCGATGCATAAGTGAAGCAATGTTGTCCACTGACGTCTGGCATGCATTGCATTGATTCGGATGCATTTACATTGCATTATTGGTTTGACCTCATCCTTACAGCTAACTTGATCGTTTTGCTTAGGTCCGCACTATAGAGCATCTGGGAATGCAGATTACTGGAAGCTCATTGGAGCTCTCATTCATTCAGAGGAGTTCATCAGTGCCCGATATCCTAAAGTCACTCTACTTCTGCATCCATGGCTCAAGTTGCATTGAGGATGGATAATGAGTTGCTTCAAACATGTCTGGATTTTAAGGAGTGCAGTCATTACTTCTGCATTGGCAAGCTTGAGCAAGCTCGAATATTTCCCCAGTTTTTTTGACTCAATGGAGCATTTACCGGTTCACTTGCCATACGAAGCGAGCATAGCTGGTCCCGTGCAGTATCGCTGGATGTATCCTTTCGAGAGGTAAATATATACATCATTAAGATATGTTGACATTTCAAATATTATTTCATTGCTTGAAAAATTGGTTAATTTTTTGTTGCAACTTTACATATAGGTATCTTAAGAAGTTAAAAAATAATGTGCGTAATAAGGCAAGGGTTGAAGGTTCTATATGCAATGCACACTTGGTCGAAGAAGTTTCAGCTTTTGCCTCGCATTACTTTGAGGGTCACGTCCACACGAGGAGCCGAAATCTTGGTCGTAACGATGACGTATGTGTGGACGAAGGAGAACCTAATGACGGTAGAATATCAATTTTTAAAGGTATCGGCCGTTCATTTGGTGGGCAGAAGTCAAGAAATCTTAGCGATATGGAGTATAATGCAGCACATTATTACATCCTAATGAACTGTAGAGAAGTCGATCCATATATTGAGTAAGTGTATACTTCAATGCTTAATTGGAAAATTTAATTTAAATTACAATATACCATAATATTTAATTGCTAACATAGTTTTCATCCTTTTCATCCCATAAGGATGTTTGTGATAGACAACGACAGATGAATCCCGACATCAGTCAAGTTGCAATTGGGCAGAAATTAGAAACGGAGTTTGCTTACTGGTTTTATGAATTTGTGAGTAGTATCACTCAATCAATTTCGATAATGGCTTTTATTTTTTGAATTGGATGTGAATAGCTTATTAATTTATAGGTAAACGGTCCATGGTCCACAACCGACAATATTTTCATTAAATGTCTATCGCAATGGCCATTGAAGACCGTAACAACCTCTACTGGCTATTTTGTAAATGGGTACAAATTTCAGATTGAACGATTAGCAGCTTCAAGAGGCACGCAGAACTGGGGCGTGTGTGTTAAAGGAGAAAGTGTTGGAGCAAATATGCAGGATTATTATGGAAAGTTAGTAGAGGTGGTTGAAGTTGATATCCCGGTTGGCCTATGAAACGAACCGTATTGTTTCGTTGTGATTGGTTCGATCCGATAGTTCCTGTGGGCAAAAGGGTTCATAACGACTACAATTTGGTTGAAGTGAACCATCGACGAAGATTGCAGAAATATGACCCATTCATCCTTGCATCCCAAGCTCAGCAAGTCTTTTACTGCGGATATCCAAGTTTGCGCAACGACAAGCGAGATTGGTGGGCCGTTTCTAAAATCGTCCCACGTTCAACAATCGTATTAGAGGAGAGTTCATCAAGTCAATCAGCCGAGTGCCCTGCATTTCAAGAGGATGAGATGGAAATGCATGCAATTGAGGACGACACAAGGGCTCCTGAAACATCACTTAGAGATCCAAATGGTGATGTCCAAGAAATTGCGGATGCAAATGTTCGGTTTCCTTCCGATGATAATGAAACTGATCGCAGTCCGATACGGCATCGGATGTTGAACCAACATTTCACGAAACAAATGACACCGATTAAACATAGAGGTTTTTTAAATTTAACTTTTTTTATAAGTGTTAAATTTTTACATAGTCAATCATTAATCGTAATTTAATTGCATGAATCTTTAGTATTTTCAGTATGACGGGCAGAGGTAGATCTACCGACGACAGACGGAGTGAGCAGGGACGTAGCCCTGCTGCATCAGATCACATGAGCGTCGGAGATGGAGAGTTCGGATCTCCAGCATCGCACAGCCTTCGATCTCTCCAGCAGTCCCATTGTATTACCATCCAGCCGATCGGCACATACCTCCGAGAGTTCTTCCACCATCGGCCGCACTGTACTTCGACTTGATGCTCAGGGCTGTAAGTATATACTAATTAAAAATATATGTTTATGTTTTTAAGTCAATTACTTATAAACATGCATTTTTTTAACAGATTTATTGAGCAGCATCATGTATCCAGCCACATCAGCGCCGTATTTCAGAGGCGTGCAGATCCCAGTGGCTACGATTGGCGCCACGTATCTGCCAGCCACGAGGGAGTTTTATTTTTCTGAGTTTCAGGTAAACTTATTAAATACAATTTATCACTGATATAAATTTCTTAATCTTAATAAATTCAGAAACTAACTGTTTATTTTAATGCAGAAAAAGTTTACGTGGGATCCTGCCAGCCATGATGCCATTAGGGCAGCATGGGAGGCTCTGACGGGACGCCGATACTCCGACATGCTTCATCGTTGGAGGTCATCGGGTCAGCGTCCTGCGCACGTGCCAGAGGGTATTTGGCACGAGTGGCAGCAGGCCTGGCAGTCCGATGGCTGGCGCAGGAGGTCCGCATCAGCCAGCACGAACCGCCGATCTGAGAAGGGCGGTCCTGGCACGGGTCTCTCCGCCATACTTCGGGCTCCATTTCGATTCAGGAGCACAGACGGCGTATGGTAAGAAAACATAAATATTTAATTACTATTTAGTTATTTACAAATATTTGTATTAATATCAATTTTTTTATTGTTATAGTCTGAGCAGGAGGGCGGAGATCCTGGTGAGTTTCGTCTATTCAGGGCGACACACACCAGGAGGGACGGTTCCTGGGTCGACATGCGATCACGAAGGTTGCGGTAAGAAATTAGCTTTATGTAGTATCTGTTTAATTTTTAAAATTTTATTTCAAGAAATTTATTAATTCATTTATTGTTGATTTTATAATTCAAAGACACGAGTCGAGGAGCTTCGCTCCCAGGCATCGCAGGTCGACTCCACTGATGGGGAGACGCCCGTCGAACTCTCAGCAGAGGAGAGTCGACGTGTATTTTTGGAGGCTGTTGGTGCCCAGCCGTGAGACCGCAGGGTCTATGGTCTGGGCACTAGAGCTTCTTCATATTTTTCCCATCAGGCCTCCAGCTCGCGATATTCTTGTGATATTCCTGCCGAGCGTTTAGACGACATTCGGAGATCTATTGCGGAGGAGGTTCGGCAGGACGTTCGTCAGGAGGTTCGGCAGGAGGTCGAGCACGAGTTCGAGCAGCGTATGCGAGGCCAGGATCAGAAGCTTGCAGACATGCGAGATCAGATGCGTCATTTGTAGGATTGTTAGCCGCTTATCGCAGGGTCTTCAGCCTTCATGTGATCGCTCAGATTCTTGATGTATTTTTTTTCTTTTTATATGTTGTACATAAAAACTTCAAAATTTTAATATATTAATTATTTTTGGAAATGAATGATTATTGTTTGGATTAATATGAGTAAAGAATGCTTCGATCAATATTTAAATAACGAAATTGTATTAACCATTTTAATTTTTAATATTTATTTTTTAAAAAAATTAATTAACAACGCATTAGTGACTGAAATTGCATCGCTAATATTTTTAAAATATTATTATTAAATATTACGACGCAATGACCTGACGTCGCAATATTTTTAAAAAATTTAATTAGCGATGCATTAGTGACTAAAATTGCGTCGCTAATATATCTAAAATATTATTATTAAATATTGCGACGCAATGACCTGGCATCGCAATATTTAAAAAAAATTATTAGCGACGCATTAGCGACTCAAATTGCGTCGCTATTATATCTAAAATATTATTATTAAATATTGCGACGCAACTAAATGCATCACAATATTGCGACGCAATTGAATGCATCACAATATTTAATAATAATTTTAAATATTAAAAATTAGTTTTAAATTTAGCGATGCATTTGGATGCGTCGCAATATTGCGACGTATTATTGCGTCGCAGAGAGTCATTGTGACGCGACGCAATTGCGACAAATTGAGGTTGCGATGATCATCTGAGCGACGCCGTCATTGCGTCGCTATTGCGTCGCAATAGCATGTTTAGCGATGCATTAGCGACGCATTTGGGCGTCGCAATATTTTTGTTCCCTTGTAGTGATCACCGAAGCGCTCCGCTATGGAGCATACAAGATTGAAGAGCTGGATGGGAAATCACTTCCCCGGACGTGGAACGCTGACAACCTCCGTCGGTACTATCAGTAGTACATTCCTTTCTTACATTAAATATCTTGCATGTATTCCTCTGGGTCTTCACCCGTCATTTCGTGTTAATAAATTTGGGTTCTAGTACCTCAGTGTCGCAACTTAAGCCCGACCCCGATCGACACAAAAGCCTTAGGCCAGCCAGGCACAAAGCCCAGTGTACCACTAGTAGAGCGGCATGTTGCCGGCTCTCAGCAACTTAAGCCCGACCCCGGTCGGCACAAAAGCCCTGGGCCAGCCAGGCACAAAGCCTAGTGTACCACTTGCAGAGCGGCGTGCTGCCGGCTCTCAGCAACTTAAGCCCGACCCCGGTCGGCACAAAAGCCCTGGGCCAACCAGACACAAAGCCCAGTGTACTACTGGCAGAGCGGTGTGGTGCTGGCTCTCAGCAATTAAGCCCGACCCCGGTCGGCACAAAAGCCCTGGGCCAACCAGACACAAAGCCCAGTGTACTACTGGCAGAGCGGTGTGGTGCTGGCTCTCAGCAACTTAAGCCCGACCCCGGTCGGCACAAAAGCCTTGGGCCAGCCAGGCACAAAGCCTAGTGTACCACTGGCAGAGCGGCGTGCTGCCGGCTCTCAGCAACTTAAGCCTGACCCCGGTCGGCACAAAAGCCCTGGGCCAACCAGGCACAAAGCCCAGTATACCACTGGCAGAGCGGCGTGCTGCCGGCTCTCAGCAACTTAAGCCCAACCCGGTCAGCACAAAAGCCCTGGGCCAACTAGGCACAAAGCCCAGTGTACCACTGGCAGAGCGGCGTGCTGCCAGCTCTTAGCAACTTAAGCCGACCTCGGTCGGAACAAAAGCCCTGGGCCAGCCAGGCATAAAGCCCAGTGTACCAATGGCAGAGCGGCGTGCTGCCGGCTCTCAGCAACTTAAGCCCGACCCCGGTCGGCACAAAAGCTCTAGGCCAACCAGGTACAAAGCCCAGTGTACCACTGGCAAGCGGCGTGCTGCCGGCTCTCAGCAACTTAAGACCGACCCCGATCGGCACAAAAGCTCTGGGCCAACTAGGCACAAAGCCCAGTGTACCACTGGCAGAGCGGCATGCTATCGGCTCTCAGCAACTTAAGCCCGACCCCAGTCGGTACAAAAGCCCTGGGCCAGCCAGGCACAAAGCCCAGTGTACCACTGGCAAGCAGCGTGCTGCCGGCTCTCATCAACTTAAGCCAGACCCCGGTCGACACAAAAGACCTAGGCCAGCCAGGCACAAAGCCCAGTGTACCACTGGCAGAGCGGCGTGCTGTCGGCTCTCAGCAACTTAAGCCCGACCTTGGTCGGCACAAAAGCCCTAGGCCAGCCAGGCACAAAGCCCAGTGTACCACTGCAGAGCGGCGTGCTGCCGGCTCTCAGCAACTTAAGCCCGACCCCGGTCGGCACATAAGCCCTGGGCCATCCAGGCAAAAGCCCAGTGTACCACTGGCAGAACGACACGTCGTTGGCTCTCAGCAGCTTAGATCCGACCTCAGTCGGCACAAAAGCCCTGGGTCAGCCAAGCACAAAGCCTGACGTACCGTTGGTGAAGCGACGTGTAAGTGGCCCGGGAGGCTCGGTTTTATCTTGACATTCCGAGTCCTACGCTCTGTGGTAACTGGAAGTTTATACCTCCCGACCCCAAGATTCGATCCAATGAAGCCAAGTCGAGGCTATCCAAGAGTAAGTTACAGATTACTCGATACCGACGAAGCCCCTAAGGGTCCCGCTTCGGCTGCCAAAGAGTTGAAGTGAGAGTTGCAATCAAGTGGAGACAAATCTCATTGAAAGGAGTGTATTTTATTAGTTTAAAAGTGCTTACAAAATGCCAACCAAGTTGGACTTACAAAAACAAAATGATAATACAATATAGGGCTCATAGGTCAGTAGGTGCGTCCTCATCATCAGAAGAGCCCATCTCGGAGAGGCGGTCCAGCTCCACTTCAAGGGCCTGAGGAAAATCCAGGTCTCAAGCAACCTTTTCCTTCCCACGCTAGAACCCTTGAAGGTATGCCCCCGTCGAAGCTTCGGTCAGCTCATTCATGAAATGCTCGGACACCCAAAATTCTTCAATGACTCTGGCGGTCCTGACTTCGACAACTGCCTCCACCTCAGCTGCTAAAGCTCCCCTCTCAGCAGTCAGGACTGCCACTGCTATCCTCTTGACCTCCAGGGTGAGATTCCTTTTCTCCTCCGCTCTCTTTGCCCTTTCCTCGGCCTCCCTCACTTTTTTCTCCGCCTCTCCCACTTTCTCCTTCATCATTCTTGTCTTTTCTTTATCTTCACTCATCTGACTTTTGACGGTTGCGATCAATTTGAAAATGTGCATGTCCCTGACCGCGACGGCATTCTCATCCCCTGTGCGCTTTCTTATTTGTAACGCGCCATTCCCACTTTCTTGCACCAGATATCCTGAGAGAGTTGACAGCGGTTCTTAGGGAAAGTAGGCGGAGAATTGGATTCCAAGATGTGACGCGGCTGACGCGCTGCACCGTCGGCGTTCGACCGATGTCCCCCGCGCATGTGGAGTGGGCATCACACAACCCGTTCCAATAACTTAATCAATTTTGCACAACTTAATGGGTAATAAATCTAATTTAATCTATCAGATCTAATTTTTATAACTATCAATGACAATTTTTCAAAAAAAAAAATACTACTAAAAAATAATTATTTAAAATGTCATTCAAAATTATGAGTCAAGCTAAATTAAATTATTTTATTAAAAAAAAGGTATCCTCATGAATTATGTCAGATAAAAAGTTTAAACTATATGTGATCTTTTTTAAAAAAAAAATTGGTATTGATGGTCCAAACTTAACCACATATGTTCAAGTTGAGCTAAATTTTTAGAGCTGATCAATTTTTGTCACCCTAACTTAGGTAAATTGGATTTGAATTTTTTTTAAAAAAAGTTATGGGTATTAAAAAAATAGAATGATTAAAGAAAGACTTTATATCATAAAAAAATCTTTTTGTCCCTTAAAAAAAAAGTAGTTATGTGCATGGTAGGATTTGCTTTCAAAATAAGATACAATTAATGCTTGAAGTAAGTTTGATATATTCTAAACTAGAAGCTGACGAAAGGAACATTTTAATACAAATTTTAAAGTATAGGAATGGCAACGGCCTGGAAATGGATCGGGACAGTCTATATCAGTATCCATTCCCATTAAGAAAAATATCTTTATTTCTCATCCCGTTAAACCGTTATAGTTAATGAAGCGGGGACGAAGATACCCGACTTGCCCATTTACATAAAAAAATAAAATTATTTTATTAAATTTATAATTTATTAAAAATTAAAAAAAATAAAATTGATTAAATAAGATAGAATAAACCCCAATAACCAATCGTTGACATTGATACATCTAACACATTAGCTTTAACATCGTAACAAAAGAATACATTCAAATTTCAAAGCAAAAAATAAAGAGATTTTTTTTTAGAAATAAAAGAAAGAGATGAGCGTACCAGAGGAAAAAAAAAAGTGTTGTAGGGCATAGATGGGTAGCGATTGAAGACAATGGAGTAGATTCAGAACTTCAGAGTTCAGATCAGCAATTGAAGACGATGGAAGTAGGTTCAAACTTCAGATCACTGCTGCATGAAAGAGGAAGAGCAAGAGACAGTGTGTGAAAGAAGGCAGAACAAGAGTAGTTGAGTCATTATATAAAGCTAACGAGGATGGGAATAGATAAACGGGAATGGGGAGGAGACTACTGTCTCTGGGCCATTTATCCGTTTAGCCGTTAACGAAAAATTTTCATTACCTATTAAGCCATTTAAAACGCGGATTACTCGACCTATAAAAAATGGTACCGACCGGATAAACGAAAAACGGAGAAACTTGCCATCACTATTAAAAGTAAGTCGATCATCATAGTGTTTAAAATGTAGCAAATTATTTTTAAAAATTTTATTTATTAAAGATTAATAAAAAATGTTAACCTTTGATTAGTTAGAATAAATAATTATCGTTGAGCACTATGTTTCTCTTCCAAAGAAAAAAAGAAGGGATTTTTCGTCGTCTAATTAGCTTCTCTAATCTTTTTTTATTCTTCCTCGCTCTAATCATTATTTATTTATTTCGGAGATGGATATCGGATCATCTCTCGCAGACTTCTTGCCTGCGCATCCGCTTCGGGCTTCATCCATTTCGTCGAAGATGTTATCGTTAACTTGAACCGCGGCCCATCCTAACTATGTTATCGGATTAATTTAAATTTAATAAATAAGACAAATAAAATATAGGCATTGAAGAAAAGGATATTTTAAATTTTTAAAAAGAGATTAATTAATTCAAAATGGTAGATTAAGAATAGACGAAGCTAGAAAAATATATATATATATATATATAAGAAGTACAATTTTTTTAAGAAAAACCTTTAATGTGCATGGGTAATACAATTTTATTACTTTTCTATTTTTAAAATAAATCCATATTACAGCCCGTTTTATTTGCATTGGCCTTTTAAATAATTTTTTTAAATTTAAATATGAATACAGGGGAACTTTATACTACCTTTGAACAACTAGCTTCTCAAGGTGGACCCTTATAACGCGATAAGATTATTAAAATTCTTCTAGTGCCAAGACTAAAGATGGCTCAGTAAATAATTCTCTTGCATGGATAAAAAAGTTAATTAATTATTTAAATTTTTATTTATTATATTTATTTGAATAGTTTTATCCATAAAATAAATTTTATATTATTATTTAAAAATAAAATTAAAATTTATTAAATATTGTTGCATGCAATGTTTTGAAAATTGGATCGGACAACGAATCAGTTTAACTTGAGCGTCGGAGGGTCCCCACCGGAGCATCCGGTCTCCGGGGACTTTTCTTGTAGGGGTCCGGAGAGTAGGACGTCTGTCTTCCTCGACGCTTAAAGAAGGTGACTTGGCGTCATCAGATTGGCGCGCCAGGTAGGGGGGAAGGAAAGAGAAAGGCATCGAACCAGCAATCTGCAATCTCTCTCCTCGGGCTCTTGAAGCCATGGTAACAACCCATGCGAAGGGAGTCTCTGTCAGTTGCGCTGGGGGGCAGCGCCAAGGAGCCGATCCACTCGTGGATGCCCCCTCAGCTCTCCTGGCCAGCGTTCCGGCATCGCTGTATCCCCAGGAGGCTAGACCTTCCGCTCCTCCAATCAATGTCCTTGCACCTCCTCTGCAGCAGTTCCAGGAAGATCGATTCACCGCCTTAGCCACGCAAGTCCAATCCCGGCAGCGGCGGTTCAGGGCCTGCAGCACCAACAGGCGGCCCCGCGGCAGCCGGAGCCAAATCCATCAGTTCCAGGGGTGGTGCAACCCAGCCAGCATTCCTCCCAAAGGAGATCACCGGTACCGGGGGCTCACCACCATAAAGCTCCGCCCAAGCTTCACCACGAAAAACCTCTAAGAGACACCGATCGCCTTCTCGCCATGCCAGTGTCTCTTCTAGGCGGCGACATGGGAAGGAGGCGGAGCGCCCCCGCAGACATCGCCGTCATCGTTCTCCGTCCTATGAATCTTTGGGGGAGGTGGTGGAGTATGCTCTTCGATTCCAGTTCCCGGCGACTAATAACCAAGCGGAGTATGAAGCCTTGTTAGCGGGAATGAGGTTGGCTGAGAAGCTAGGTGCAGGGCATTTAAGGGGGCCTTCACGGACTCTCAGCTTATTTCTGGGCAGATCGCTGGGGAGTACGAAGCTAGAGACCCGACCATGTCCCGTTACCTGAGCAAGGTGTAATTCCAAGCCTCTCGGTTCTCTTACTTCCGTGTCAGCTATATTCCCCGAGCGAAGAATGCTAGGGCCGACGCGCTATCCCGTCTGGCCACTTCGGCCGATGGGATGCTGGGAAGAACATATGTGGAGCGCCTCCAGACCCCAAGCATTGAAGTTGCGGATGAAGCGCTACCGGTTGAGCAAGGGCCCTCCTGGATGGATGCCTTCGTCCGATATTTGACCGACGACACTCTTCCAGAGAACCCCGCTGAGGCCAGACTACTCAGGCGGAGGGCTCCGAGGTTCCTGATGATGGATGGAAAGCTTTATCGAAGATCATTTTCATACCCGGTCTTCAAGTGCGTGGGGCTAGCAGAATCAGACTACATCCTACGGGAGATCCATAAAGGAATCTGCGGAAGTCACCTGGGAGGCAGAGCCCTAGCTTACAAGGCCCTACGACAGGGGTACTTTTGGCTGACCATGAAAGAGGATGCGGCCGAGCTTATTAAGAGATGTGATAGCTGTCAGTGCCATACCAATATTCAACGACAGCCGACGTCTTAGTCAACCCCCTTAGTGGCACCCTAGCCCTTCGCCCAGTGGGGTATGGATATCCTGGGACCATTTCCCCCGGCCTTCGGATAGTGCAAGTTCCTCTGGTGGCCGTTGATCCCTTCACCAAGTAGATTGAAGCCGATGCCCTTGCTAAAATCACGGAAAGCAAGGTGAGATCCTTCTTTTGGAAGTCCATTATATGCCGGTTCGGACTGCCACACACCCTGGTCACCGATAATGGCCGACAGTTTGATAACAGGCCCTTCCGAGAATTCTGCTCCGAACTAGGCATCCGCCAGAAATTCACTTCTGTCGGGCACCCTCAGACCAACGGGGCGGCCGAGGTAACTAATCGCATCATTCTCCAAGGACTGAGAACCTGGCTGGATGATTGTAAGGGACGGTGGGTGGAGGAGCTCCCCAATGTGCTATGGGCCTACCACACAACGCCACGAGCCCCACCGGTGAGACCCCATTCAGCCTAGTCTTTGGGTTCGAATTTGTCATCCTGATGGAGATAGGCTCCCCGAGCCCTCGGGTAGAGTCGTACAATGAGGAAGACAACCCAGATCGGCTGCGAGCCAGCCTCGACCTAGTGGAGGAAGTGTGAGACTGAGCACGACTTCGGATGGCGGTCTACCGGCAACGGGCTGCCAAATATTACAACGCCCGTGTGCGTCCCAGGACTTTTCTGCCGGGAGACCTGATCCTTCGACGAGCTGAAGTCTCGAAGCCGATAGAAGGGGGTAAGCTGGCTCCGAATTGGGAAGGGCCTTACCGGATCACCGAAGCGCTCCGCCATGGAGCATACAAGATTGAAGAGCTGGATGGGAAACCACTTCCCCGGACGTGGAACGCTGACAACCTCCATCGGTATTATCAGTAGTACACTCCTTTCTTACATTAAATATCTTGCCCGTATTCCTCTGGGTCTTCACCCGTCATTTCGTGTTAATAAATTTGGGTTCTAGTACATCAGTGTCGTAACTTAAGCCTGACCCCGGTCGGCACAAAAGCCCTGGGCCAGCCAGGCACAAAGCCCAGTGTACCACTGGTAGAGCGGCGTGCTGCCGGCTCTCAGCAACTTAAGCCCAACCACGGTCGGCACAAAAGCCCTAGGCCAGCCAGGCACAAAGCCCAGTGTACCACTGGCATAGCGGCGTGCTACCGGCTCTCGGCAACTTAAGCCCGACCCCGGTCGGCACAAAAGCCCTGGGCTACCCAGGCACAAAGCCCAGTGTACCACTGGCAGAGCGGCGTGCTGCTGGCTCTCAGCAACTTAAGCCCGACCCCGGTCGGCACAAAAGCCCTGGGCCAACCAGGCACAAAGCCTAGTGTACCATTGGCAGAGCGGCATGCTGCCAGCTCTCAGCAACTTAAGCCCGACCCTGGTCGGCACAAAAGTCCTGGGCCAACCAGGCACAAAGCCCAGTGTACCACTGGCAGAGCTGCATGCTGTCGGCTCTCAGCAACTTAAGCCCGACCCCGGTCGGCACAAAAGCCCTGGGCCAGCCAGGCATAAAGCCCAGTGTACCACTGGTAGAGTGGTGTGCTGCCGGCTCTCAGCAACTTAAGCCCGATCCTGGTCGGCACAAAAGCCCTGGGCCAACCAAGCACAAAGCCTAGTGTACCACTGGCAGAGCAGCGTACTGCCGGCTCTCAGCAACTTAAGCCCGACCCCGGTCGGCACAAAAGCCCTGGGCCAACCAGGCACAAAGCCCAGTGTACCACTGGCAGAGCGGCGTGCTGCCAGCTCTCAGCAACTTAAGCCCGACCCCGGTCGGCACAAAAGCCCTGGGCCAACCAGGCACAAAGCCCAGTGTACCGCTGGCAGAGCGGCGTACTGTCGGCTCTCAGCAACTTAAGCCCGACCCCGGTCGACACAAAATCCCTGGGCCAATCAAGCACAAAGCCTAGTGTACCACTGGCAGAGCGGCGTGCTGTCGGCTCTCAGCAACTTAAGCCAGACCCCGGTCGGCACAAAAGCCCTAGGCCAACCATGCACAAAGCCCAGTGTACCACTGGCAGAGCGGCATGCTGCCGGCTCTCAGCAACTTAAGCCCGACCCCGGTCGGTACAAAAGCCCTGGGCCAGCCAGGCACAAAGCCCAGTGTACCACTGGCAGAGTGGCGTGCTGCTGGCTCTCAGCAACTTAAGCCCGACCCCGGTCGGCACAAAAGCCCTGGGCCAACCAGGCACAAAGCTCAGTGTACCACTGGTAGAGCGGCGTGCTGCCGGCTCTTAGCAACTTAAGCCCGACCCGGTCGGCACAAAAGCCCTAGGCCAACCAAGCATAAAGCTTAGTGTACCACTGGCAGAGCGGCATGCTGTCGGCTCTCAGCAGCTTAGATCCGACCCCGGTCGGCACAAAAGCCCTGGGCCAGCTAGGCACAAAGCCCGGCGTACCGTTGGCGAAGCGACGTGCAAGCGGCCCGGGAGGCTCGGTTTTATCTTGACCTTTCGAGTCCTACGCTCTGTCGGTAACTGAATGTTTGTACCTCCCGACCCCAAGATTCGATCCTACAAAGCCAAATCGAGGCTATCCAAGAGTAAGTTACAGATTACTCGATACCAACGAAGCCCCTAAGGGTCCCGCGTCGGCTGCCAAAGAGTTTGAAGTGAGAGTTGCAATCAAGTGGAGACAAATCTCATTGAAAGGAGTGTATTTCATTAGTTTGAAAGTGCTTACAAAATGCTGAGCAAGTCGGACTTACAAAAACAAAATGATAATACAATATAGGGCTCATAGGTCAGCAGGTGCATCCTCATCATCAGAAGAGCCCATCTCGGAGAGGCGGTCCGGCTCCACTTCAAGGGCCTGGGGAAAATCCAGGTCTCAAGTAACCTTTTCCTTCCCATGCTAGAACCCTTGAAGGTATGCCCTCATCGAAGCTACGGTCAGCTCATTCATGAAATGCTCGGACGCCCGAAATTCTTCAATGACTAGCGATCCTGACTTCGACAACTGCCTCCACCTCAGCCGCTAAAGCTCCCCTCTCAGCAGCCAGGGCTGCCACTGCTATCCTCTCGACCTCCAGGGCGAGATTCCTTTCCTCCTCCGCTCTCTTTGCCCTTTCCTCGGCCTCCCTCACTTTCTCCTCCGCCTCTTCCACTTTCTCCTCCGTCGTCCTTGCCTTTTCTTCGGCCTCACTCACCTGACTCTTGGCCGCCTGGATGGTTGCGACCAATTCAGATATGTGCAGGTCCCTAACCGCGACGACATACTCAGCCTCCATGAGCTGGTTGAGGGCCGCCCGCAGGCGGTTGGATTCAATCTCTGCCCGGTTCTCGGTCGCTTTTATTTCATCAGCCGGGCGGTCTTGGCCGATTCTAAGGCCTTCTTAGCCATTTCTGCTCGAGCGCGAGCATCCTCGACCTCTTTTTGGGCCTCCCGTATGACGGTCTTTTCCCCATGGATAACTTCCCTAGCGATAGCCAGGGAGTTTGCAATCTGCATGCAAACCCCATGTCAAAAAGAAAAGGAGGAGCAAAAAGAAATTTGAAAGCAGAGAGCGGATAGTCTATTTACCTTGACTAAGGCCGCATAGGATTCACGGAAGAATGTAGTCACCTTCAAATGGCTGAGCTCCTCCTGAACCTTCGATACGAAGATTGAGGAGATGAGCCGCTCCACCTGGCGCCCATCGTCTAGGATAGAGTCCCGAGACAGCCCCCCCTAGCCCTACTCCCTCCGGCAGCTACGGCGGTCTCGGATTCGGCGCATGGAGAGCTGCTCACTGGCGTCCGCTCCGGGGGTGGGCCTGCTGTCTGTGATGGTCCCTCTCCCCGGTCCCTTGCAGCTTCGGTGGGGGCTGGTTCATAGGGGGCGGGAGGGCCCCCCACCGCCGTTGGCTCCTCTGCGGCCGGCTCCTCCATGGCCGGCTCCGCCTCCATAGCCGACTCCCCTGTTACCGTCGGCTCCTCCGCGGCCGGTGCCTCTGTTGCCGCTCCCCCGCTTGCAATCCTTTCAGGTGGGGTGTCGGCCGTCAAATCGATCTCCGGGGCGACTGGATGCCCTTGCGGTGCGGATGGCTCGAGTGCCCGCACTATCGGACGTTTTGGGGCCGGTGCTCGCCACCCCTCGTTTGGTCCCTCTCGGGCCTTCCTTTTGGTGGCAGCCTTCATGAGTCGGCGTGTTGGGATTTTCATGGCTGCGCAGTATCGACCGGGTCAGCAAAAAAAAAATGATGAGCGAGAGCAAAGGCAAGACTTTGGTTAAGTACAGGGAGACTTACCAAACTAGGAGATAAGACCCGCCGATCGGAGGTTTTCCTCCATCAGGAGTAGGCTGTATCGAGGAATTTTGGTGGACAACAGCTGCCCTAACGCCTCTCTGTCTCCGGGGTGGACAGCGGAATTTGCATTGCCTCGGGGGTCAGGGTCTCCCCACCGAGACTTGGCCAATGTTGGCGAAGAAAAATCGGGATTTCCAGCCTTTAACGGAAGAAGGGAGAAGGAGTTTAAGGACTCGGTTGGGTCTGGGCTGGAACAGCCACCAACCTTTCTAAGACCGGAGGATATAGAAGGAACGGAAGAGAGAGACTCACAGGGTGATGTGGAGGTGATGGCAAAGGATAACGAATGCACAAATGACACGTAAGGAATTTGGGACCAATTGAGAAGGAGTTAAGGAATAATAGTCAAGGAGGTTAACGAAAAAAAGGATGAAAAGGTAAGCGGAGGCCCACCCTCAGGGAAATCTCATAGATGGCCACCCGGCCTAGTCGGGATGAGATCACCCTATCTTCAAGGGTCGGGAGATAGAGCTCAACATCCCGGGAAATTTGGTAACGGGCCCGGATGTTTGCCAAATCGTTGCCCGTTACCGTGGAGACGTCCCCTTCCGGGGATTCCGCCCCCACTCTCGAGGAGGTGCCGGCCCTCGCCTGGCGACCTCTCGGCAGAGTCCGGCCAGCCGCCGCCGAGCGCCTCCCTGCGGGAGCCTCCCCGGTGACCTGCCGCTGGGCTAGAGGGATGTGGTCCTTCGGATCGGAGGACCACTCAAGAGGAGGAGAAGGAGGAGGAGAAGGAGAGGCTTGAGGCCTCTCGGACGAAGAACGATTCTCCGAATCGTCCTCCGCGGACCAAGACTGGGAACTCATTGCAAGATGAAAGATTGAAGAAGCCTAGAAGGAACAAAGAGCTAACCTGGGGAGGAAAGTGACGAACGCGAGCTCTCGAGTTGCAGAGGAGACCGGGAGGCAGAAAACAGAAAGCAGAGGGAGTAGACGACGATAACAGGAATAGAATGGCCGCTTTCGACCCTCTACCCAGGTTTTATTCAATTTCAAACGGTCCCGCCACGCCTCGACCGCCACGCGGGCTCCCACAATAAGCTGGATTGCCTAGGTAATCGCTGAGCGCGATACGATTCGCTTCCGGCCAATGATAGGACACCGATGACGTCACCGTTATGATGGATAATGATGGCACGACTTTCTTCATGAACTTCGACGGATAAACCCTGCTTCGAGGACGATCGCCGCAAATCGGGTGGATAGCATTGGCCGCCCTATCACATCCCCATACTGTCCGCATAAAATCGTCGCAGCGCCCATAGACACGTGTCTGGAGGCGGTTCGCAAAGGGTGGGGATCAGCCATTTGGGAGGTGACAACCCTTTCACTTTACTGGGGCAGGCCCACTCCGTCTCAAGGGTGAGGGGGCATCTGATATGGCTGATCCTACGCCGTTAAAATGAACGGCAAAGATAGCGGTAGCTGACGGGAGTCATATCAACCCCCGAGACCTCTCTCTCGGTCTCGGGGCACGTGAACAGTATATCAACCCCCGAGACCTCCTTCTCGATCTCGAGGCGCGTGAACAGTATATCAACCCCCGAGACCTCCCTCTCGGTCTTGGGGCGCATGAACAGTATATCAACCCCCGAGACCTTCCTCTCGGTCTCGGGGCGCGTGAACAGTATATCAACCCCCGAGACCTCCCTCTCGGGCTCGGAGCGCATAAACAGTATATCAACCCCCGAGACCTCCCTCTCGATCTTGGGGCGCATGAACAGTATATCAACCCCCGAGACCTTCCTCTCGGTCTCGGGATGCGTGAACAATATATCAACCCCCGAGACCTTCCTTTCGGTCTCGGGGCGTGTGAACAATATATCAACCCCCGAGACCTCCCTCTCGGTCTCGGGGCGCGTGAATAGTATATCAATCCCTAGACCTCCCTCTCGGTCTCGGGGCACATGAATATTATATCAACCCACGAGACCTCCCTCTCGGTCTCGGGGCGCATGAACAGTATATTAACCCCCGAGACCTCTCTCTCAGTTTTGGGGCGCGTGAACAGTATATCAACCCCCGAGACCTCCCTCTCGATCTCAGGGCGCATGAACAGTATATCAACCTTCGAGACCTCCCTCTCGGTCTCGGGGTGCGTGAACAGTATATCAACCCCCGAGACCTCCCTCTCGATCTCGGGGCGCATGAACAGTATATCAACCCCCAAGACCTTCCTCTCGATCTCGGGGCGCATAAACAATATATCAACCCCCGAGACCTCCCTCTCGGTCTCGGGGCGCATGAATAGCATATCAACCCCCGAGACCTCCCTCTCGGTCTCGGGGCGCATGAACAGTATATCAACCCCCGAGACCTCCCTCTCGGTCTCGGGGCACATGAACGGTATCTCAATCCCCGGCGCATGGTCAGGCCCGCTCTGGGCCACCTGGCATGCCCACATAATCCACCGCACATCCGTGGCAGAGGGCGGCTATACCTCATAATGGCGTTTGATCCGTTGTATCCCTGTCATTGTGCATGGCCATATCCCGTTTCGGTATGCAGACCACCACCTGTCCGTTGCTGTGCACGGTCATATCCAATGGTGGTGCGCACCAGACATGACCCCAGATGCACGACACCTATGAGGTCGTACTGGCAGGTAACTCATGATGCATCCGGTGTGTACGATGACAGTACGACCTGTCATTGTCGGTCCCGTATTTTGTCCGTTATTGAACTGGGCTCCTAAAAATCAGCAATCTTAGGGAATAGAAGGGGGGACATTCGAACAGGTATAAAAGCACGCGTCCACGCTGTGAGTGAGGATCCTTGAACTCTGGTTTTCTATTTTTTTTTTCTACTAGTTAAAGCCCTAACTGTTTTAGCTTCCTTCGGCTGAGCAGTTCTCATCTAATCCTAAGTGACTAACTTGAGCGTCGGAGGGTCCCCACCAGAGCATCCGGTCTTCGGGGACTTTTCTTGTAGGGGTCCGAAGAGTAGGACGTCCGTCTTTCCCGACGCTTAAAGAAGGTGGCTTGGCGTCATCACTTATGAATGTGTATTTGATGATTGAAAAGAAAAATAAATATTTTTTTAAAAATATAGCTTCAAAATAGTAGAAAACAAAAAGAATAGTTTTAAGATATTTTTACTATTTTTTATTAAAACAAAAAAGAGAATAAAATATAAAGACTATAAACTTGAAAATTACGAGAGTGAATTATATTCCTATTTTCATTTCTAAAAAGCTTATAATGAAAATAAAAATAAATTTTTTGTTTGGTTTGTACTTACTGAATATATTTTTTAAAATTATTTTCAGAGGATAAAAATAGAGAATGAAATAGAAACTCTTCTAAAAACCAAAGTAATTTTCACCAAAAAAGTTTTTTTTTAGTGTATCATGTTTTGTTGTATAATACAATCTTTTCACCTTCGGACCTTCGGTGACACCATTTAATTTTCATGAAACTAAATATATGTTTTCAGAATTTTTTTCTCATTTTAATACCAAATATTTTTCTTTTCTACATCTAAGCGTTACTGGATCGTTTTTTTCTTAACAGAATTTTCATGATTTACTGCATTTTCTTTATATCCAATTGAGATCTTTTAGGATTTAAACAGCTCTCGAGAGGTGTTTACCACATTTCGTCTTTAATTTCATTTCTTCATGGCATTAATTATTTGTTGTTTTCATGAGGCTCTTTTTCCCCATATAATTTGAAGCCATTAAACTCTTGTGAAATGGTTAATAGACAATCGACAGTTGTCCGGGAGAAGAATATACTATGAACCTGAAATCTGTAAATCAATGTTATGAACAGGCAAACATAACAAATAATAACAAAATAGAGAGATCTTTATAAAATGATCCGTTGCAGTGCCTGCAACAATGATGGTCCTTCGTAACTCAGTTTCTCTAGAGTCTAGATGTTCTTGGAAAAATTTCGGGAGAATTAGTTGCATTTTCTAAACAAAGAACATCTGTCATTCATTAATAAAACATAACCATAACCAACAAGCTTTTTTCTACCTGTTTCTTTTGTTTTTTAATTATCATTTGTTCCTAGAAATACTGAACTCATAAAAAGCATCATCCTTTTAACACCTATTTGCCTTTTCTTTTCGACTACTATTTCATATACCTCTTTCTCTGCAAAAGTGTTGATTCCACAAGCTTGAGAATTGTCTTCTCAAGTAACGGAACACTATGATCAAACTAGCTCATGACTGCCAATAATAAGTAGAGTGAAGGCAACCATTACATTGGGGAAAAAATGGAAGAAAGATTTCGTGCTTTGTTGAAAGGTTCACTTATGCGCAAGATTATGCCAACAAGCTTGACAAAAAAAGCTTCCAACACAAACTTCAAAATATGCCAAGAGCTCCCTGTCGGATCAATTAATCCGCTAAAAATTTGAGCGACCGAAATCATGTGGTTCAAAAATTAGAGTGAGAATTAATTGGTAGAAAGTGAATTTAAATTATAAGCAGTTAAACCTTTTCTTTTATATTCAATATAGGACTATTTTTAAGGTATTATAAGCTCTTTTCAGCTTCTCCTAATGCGAGCAGCTAGCACACAAATAGTTTTTCTTGTGGTTCTTAGATATGCAATAAAATTGTTGTGAAAGGTTTAGAAGGGATGGATCTAAAACAAGATGATTGCTTGTCATGGGGAATGGCAAAATGCTTTGCAAAAGCAGTCATTAATAAGGTAGAATTAGGCGTGAACAATGATAACTAGAGATGATGTTACTTGGGTGAAGGCATCAAATGTGGTGGCATGATGATGGATAATAAGAGGGATAATGTCTGCAGTAAATGCGTGACTCGTGTGTGCATGGGCTAATAAAAATCACACCGATGCTTCAACATGCTAAGTTAGTACCTCTCATGTGATATATATATATGGATTAAGTTGCTACGAGGCTAGATGACCATGATATCAAAAAATACATTTCAGTCATTCTAAAGTTTCACCAACCATTGCAAATCCATGTTCGGAAGGGTGATACTTAAGACAACTTATTGGAGAAACGTAGTTTCTGGATATTGAAACAAGACTGCTACAAGCATCTTCATGCTAGAAGCATCACCAACAACATAACATTAGGCCCAGTGAGGTGCTGCTGGCTCAGATTTTTAAGAGATTTATTGGAAAATATGCTTAAATTCAGTGGAAGTTATGAAAGTATAGTCAAGCAATTCATCTTTGAATATGGAATGTGGCGGTTCTTGTTTAGTGAAGTGATGCACCGTCTTTATGGGATGTAAAGGTCCAAGTATTCGAAGCAAGTAACAAAGATTATGGTCGTTAACTTCCAGCTTAACACATTGGATGGAAAATATGGGACTCCATGGGAGGATCTCAGACTTTTTGATAGCTTTTACTAAATTTTGGTTTCACATGTAGCTGTAGCTCTAACTGATTTAGATTTTGGGATGCTTTGCCTGGAATGGGAGGTGCGATAACCATCTATATTGATAAAAAGGAACAGAGTTTTCTCTTGTTAGTCTTTAATTCTCATATAGCGTCTCTTGGACGATGGGATCTGGTAACAATCGATCTAGCAAAAGATTGTAGTGGGAATAAAAACTCAGTTAAAATGTTCTTGTCTGGATTGGCCATATCTGATTCTTAGAATGGATTTCTTGAGGAAGAAGGTATTGGTTGAGTCGGGTGTAATTTTAAGAACCAGGGTTTGGGGTGCATATTTTGCTCATCTAATTTATTTGAAAGTTTGAGTCTTTGTTCAATGAATTAAAAATAATAACCGAATAGATTGTAGCATCTAGAAGGCCTATAAAGCTTGGGATTCTCAATTGGAGTTGGTCTTAGGATTTCAAATATAACTGGGAAAGAGCTACTAAAAGAGTATGAAGCTGACGGATTAGAAATTTTACGCAATTCAGAAGGATGGTAACATATTGCAGGATAGCGGTTGTAGTCATTCTTCACAGCTGCGTGATCAAATCTCAGCTACATGACTATAAGTATAGACATGGATGGTGAAGACTTGTGATCATGAAACATCAGTGCTTCTTTGTTGATTTCACTCTTGGATTCTAGCAGTGCTGCTAGATGCTGCACATGGAGCATCACTATCTTTTCAGTTTGAGTTGATGGTGCCCAGAATACATTTAATCATATAGTAGAAGCTTGAACACATAAACTTGTAGTGGTGCAGGAGCTGCTGAAGGTGCTGAACTACTAGGTTCTGGCGAAATAGGTCCCATTGAAGGTCCAGGCGTTGTAGCTATAACAATAACTGTCCTATGTGCGTCGTTCAAGCTCATTTATAAATAATTAAAATGTTAGACCTCCAAGCGCCAGAGACTGGTGTGCTTAGTGGTGCTAGAATGCTGTGTGACACCTCAGAGCATCAACAAAATAAATGACGAAGTTGAGTATGATTTTACTGGATGTTGAAGATAGGTTGTAAAAGAAAGTCATGAAGAAGGATAGTTTAGAAGGATTTTCTTGCCATACTCTTGCACTTTCATATGATAAATTGGTCCTGCATCCGATCATAATAGGATATATAGGTTATCCATATCATGAGCCATGTGCTCCGCTGCAATAAGCTTATCTTTCTAAATGAAATTATGCAGTATATCATGGGCCGCATTTTCTGTACGTAGATAAGCATCTATTCTCAATAGCCTACTAAGGTAGTGTTTGATTCATAAAAAACTATCCCTGGATAAGTGTACAGGATATCATTTATTCAGGAAATAGCTCAAGGGATAATCACCTTTTTTTTTCAATAACAGCTTTGCCATCAAGGGATAACTCTAGTTATTCATAGGGTTCCTAGGAAATAAGTTCAGAGAATAACCCATGGTTAAACATGGGTTATCCCCTCTGGTTAAACTTTTTCAGAATTATCCCTCCTAGTTATAGCTTTTGGGAATAAAAGAAAATATCCTTCCTCATCCTTTATATCAAACACAGCCTAAGAGACATTTACGTTTTGTTTTGCCAGATATGCACCATTTGCCAATCTGTTAGCTATATGCACCCTAATCATTTTGACGATAATATGCACCATGTCTCTTTTTTTTCTTAAGGTTGAAGAATTTTGCAACATCATTGCCTATGCCTTTTCACACTTGATCATATCACTAAGTCAATAAAATTACTTTTCAATCATAGCAATGTTTTAGCTTATTGTATATGTAAATTCTAAGTCAGCAACAAAATTTCAAATTAAAATTGGTTGATTTTAACATTTTGAGGTTACTTTCTGCATTACAAGGATGATAGATAGTTGCTACACCATCTCTCTTCCTATAAAACAAGTTACCATACTTCTTTTTAATATTATTTTTCAGCATCGAGCATCAATTCCATTCGTTCAATACCATAATTCAATATCTTTAGGTTTTTGCTTAATGTTCTTATATCCTTTAACTTTTCATTATTTACATTCCCGCTATGTAAATCTAAAGGCTTAGTGGAATTTGCCAAGAAAATAATTATTGGATTGTTAAGAGGCTCAAATTATTTCTACCGTAAAGGACTATTTGGATTGGAAAAAAATGAAAGGAAGGAAAAAGAAATGAAAAAAGAGATCATAAATTACTTTGCTTGAAAAAAAGATGAAAGAAAAAAAGGGAAGGAAATAAGAGTAATCCGTTTCCCTTGTTTCTTCCTTAAATTTGTTAACTCCCAAAGGTAAGCTGAGAAAGAAGAAAATGTTTAAGTTATATTTTGTTAGAAAACCAAAATATTCTTTCATTTTCTATTCTTTTATTCTTTCATTGTTACTTTACTTCCACGTTCTGAGGGTATAATTGTAACATAATTTTTTTTTTTTCTCGCTCTATTCAAGATAATATTATATTTCTTTATCGGTTCATCTTTTTCAAATAAAAAAAAAAAAAAAAGAACAATCCTCTCTTTTTTTTCTCCTCCTTTCATTCCTTTTCTTCTTTTTGCTTTCCTCTATCTTACCATTCAAAGATCCAAACAGAGCCTGAATGCTTTAGCGAGTTACTTTCTCCTCTACCTTTCCCTTCAAAAAGATCCAAACAAACCTAAATGCTTTAGCGAGTTGCTTTCTTTATCTGACGCTGCCAAAACCCCTGTTGTAGTTGCATCGCCACATGGCCTCTGTTTGGAGATATAAGCAAGAGCATATATAAATAAGGAAAAGTTTTCCTCAAAAATTTATTCACTAATTTGGTCTTGCAGATGCATAGAGATAGGAAAGATGGGGTTTGAGTTGTTCTCCGTAAGAGTGCGCACAAGTTGATATCAGGGTTTTTTTTTAACCAAATTGGTTGGAACAGCTTCTTAAAACCATCGGAATTGAAACCGAACCATCTGTTACAGTCGACTGAACAAAACCATTTATTTTCAGTTTAATTTATCAAGTTGCTTCTCTCTCTCTCTCTCTCTCAGAAGATAGTTGAAAACGCTATGATGTCAGATGTCTCCATGGACAAGGCGACAGAAAGAGTAGATGCAGTGGGCTCGGGGCACGACATGTGGATGCATGCAACCGCTACAGACACAGTTGGAGCATGAAATTAGATGGTCATAAGGCATGGCGGAATTTGATGGAAAATGGTCAGCTTGTACATCCACTGAGGCTGTACAAAGTTGAGCATCTCGCGAGCTAACCTAGTCAATAGAACTCCAACAGCAGTACTCTTCTAACATAGCAAAATGGCAAAGCTTTCTTTTACCTTCTACTCCACGGTGAATGCTTTATTTTTTCCGGAGCAGCAAGAGGCCCTTGCGGCGTTCTGTCTGATTTTATTTCCGAACTTCTAAATTGAAACCCACGCAAACGCTGTGAAGTCCAAACAGTTGAGACACACATCACCTGATCAACTAAAATAACAGAAGTCACAGTTCTCTACCTCCCACCAACCCAGAATTTTCCTATCCTATCCTCTGTACTGGTTAAAAGGTTAGCCAGCCAACTTCCCAGCCGGCCGATTCACAGTTGTAGAAGACAACCCAATCTCCATCACGTTGCACACACCAAAATATCAAACATAAAATATTTTAAAAAATTTATCCACACATCTCCATTTGCTGTCATCTAGCATCAAAATAAAGAAAATCTCTGCATGGATCTCTATTGCAATATTAAACTCTCTGCTACTCACTGAGGACAAGAGGGTTGCGGATATGGTGGTGTTTGGGTGATGGGAGATGACAGTTGAGAATCCACAATTCCGCATGGAGTTGACGCACAACTCTGTTCCCCATACATCACAGTCTTTTTCAAACATAGGTGAGGGGCCTCCATCAGAATCAGTTACATGTTGGCCAGATGTAGCAGCCAAACTACAACAGACAAACGAGATAAAGAAATAACAGAAGGGAAGGAGATGATAAGCCAAACAAACCATCCCATCTACGATGCAAAACGAAAGTAAGGGAAAGGAGATGAGGAAGCCAAGCCAAAGCCAATGAGAGAGTACCATATCCTACCCATTCCCACCCACCATGCATCACCATCAACCATTCCATATTCCATATCTAACAACAAGCCCACATCTCATTTACATGATCAAACCAACAGTGAGGAACGAAAAGAGATAGAGTAGATAGAATCTGAAAACAAAAAATAAAAACAGAACCACCAAAAAATATAAAAAAAATTAGGAAAGAAAAACTTTTTTTTTTGTTTTGAAAAAAAAAAAAAAAAAAGTGATTGAGCCTATTACGCCAATATCCCAGCTCCACAAGCGGACATACACCTCCAAGTAATAACATGACCTCATTATCTTGTGTATGTAGCCTTCCACCACCCCCGCCAGTGGCCCACCACCACCATCACCATCTCCTCCTCCGGCACCGCCGCCAATGCCGACGCCGCAGCGCCTTCTCCCATGCCGAGAGAACCAGATGCTCCGCCTTGGGGGACCAACACTCTCTTCCTTCCTTTCTTTAGCTTGGCCGTAGAGGCCTGCCACCCTTTTTAGGGAGGAGACCCCTTCTCCACTCTTCCTTTCTCCTCGCTCTTCTCATTCTCCTGAAGAGAAAAAGAAACAAAAGAAAAGGCAGTTAATCTCTCACCTTTTTCCGCCACCTTTGTAACCCTTTTTAACATTTACAATCCTAGAGTAAGCGCACTCCTATCCAACTTGTTCCTCTCCCCTCCCCTCCTCCGATCTTCTCCCGCTACTCTATCCCACACGCAAAGCGCCCCCCACCCCCTCAACCTGAAAAAATTTGTACCGAAATACCTCGAAATGACCGAAATGCCCATCCTTCCTTCTACTTTCGATGAGAAGATGAAACGGCAAGGGAACGTTCAAACGGGGGTAATTCGGGGACACAGAAATCTAGAAACGTACTCTCCCCGGTTTTCACGTATCCATTTGTGGGAGCTCTGGGCCGCGCCTGCAAGTCTAGAGAGCGGCACACCACCTGCATTGAACCGGTGAGACCGCGAAAGAGAGGAGGAGGAAACAATTAAAAAAAAAAACCGGCAAGCGGATCCAGGAACCCGGCGCTACTCTCCTCATCCTTTCTCCCTTCATAGGCCAGTATTTAATGGCGCCCGCGTATTTTGGGGTCATTTATGATTAAATTACTCGGTTATTTTGGCGTTATCTTACCCTTTGATTAAACTATATATATATATATATAATTGAAAGCGACCTGGGGTTGAGAGCTCAATACATGTAGCAGCCCCTGCTGCAGCCGCTGCCGCTCCCATGTGCCCGGCCACTGGCGACCACAAACCAACAACGCTGCGAGGAGATCTCTCCACCGGGACCACCGACACCTCACCCCTGACCCATGATGACGAAATTACCCCTGCAGATTATAACAGAGAAGGCACGGATACCGAAGGTGAAGGGCAATCCGGTCATTTCCGGACGGGGAGTAGCTTCGTAACGTAAAGCATACTGTGCGGCTGGTTTGTTTAAATTTAGAGCTGGCACCCCCCACACAACAAAGCAAAGGCCACAGACGGGGCGAAGCCAGGGGGCCTGGTGGGAGTTCAGATGGCATGGATGAGAAAGCGCGAACGAGTGTTTTGAGGCTGAAGCTTGGAATCGAGCTTCGAGAGTCGAGACCACCACCATAGACCAGACATGGAATGTCTGAGGAAACGGCGCGGCTTTTAAAATAATGTTATATATATGTTTGGAAACAAAAAAAAAATAAAGAGAAGTAAAAAGGTGTTTCATTTAAAAGAAAATCCAACGGCTCCGTTGTTGCATCTTGCCAAGAGAGGATCTAATATTAATAATCGTTATAATTTTATTTTATTTTATTTTTATCTATTTGTCAAGAGGGATCTTTTGAGAGGGAGGGTTACGTTTCATTTCATGAGAAGAGGAGGCCAGGGAGATGATGAGTGGTGCAAAGAAATCCAGGAAAGCTGAGAAGAGGAAGGAGAGGGCATGCGGGGTTAAGGGAGTAGATGGATGGATAGAATATAGATTGCTTACCCTTTTTTTTTTCTTTTTCCTTTTAATCCTCTTTTTCTCTTCTCTGCTCCCTTGCCGCCCAGATCAGATGACCAGATCCACTTCCGCTGAGAATATCTCAGATCTCTTTGGACCCAAGTCGCACTCACAAAGATCGAGCAATCGCAGCCTCGCCGAAACCCCAGACACACTCCTTAGAGCCGTTGCTTTCTATCTTATTCCACGAAAGTAGACAGTGTTTTTTTTTTTTTTTTTTCCTCCTCTCTCTCTCGGAAGGAGACGAGCTCTCGAAAACCGAGGATGGGGTCTTTTTCTCTGGGAGCGGTGTGACGGCTCCTACCGTGAAGCGAGACAGCGAGGACTGAGGGACGATATCTTTGGATTTTTTTTTTAACAGTATTTTATCTATAGCAATCGTAAATACGTGCTGCTGAACAGTTTGTAATAAATGAGCCTAGAAGTAGGGATTAATTGCGAATGCACCACGGACACAGTCGAACGGCGACAGTTTCTGGATCCGTTCAAGAGCGACAGTTTGACCGAGGTCCCTACACCTCCCGTGCACTTACCGTCGCACGAGTGGTCGACGTATCCTTGTTTTTGGGTAGTTATTCGCTGCGCTCCTTAGAAAAAAAATAATAATAAGACCTCGGCAGGGTTGTTCAGCAGCGACACCTTTGTTCACTGTTCAGATAACTACAGCCTTGCATTATTAATTTTTTTTATCATGTTAAAAAATATATATTTACACAGCCTTCCACTCCGACGTGGCACCGGAAATGGGAGGATAAAGTAGGACCCTGGGATAAGCACGGGATAATTCTGTCCTGTGCCCCGAAGGGCATGACTTCCGGATTTCGATAGCGGTGTCAAACCAGCATACATCTGCCGCGTCAGCGCAAAAGATTGTATTTGAAACGCAGGGATCACCGTTTGAGAGCAACTTCAGTCCACTTTATTCCAAGTCACTTTAATAGTCCCTTGTATAAACTCGATTTATACTCGCCCGGATTACGCTAATTAGTGGTTTAATTGGAGGCATGTTGACTGGAATCTTACCTATTTTCATTGATAAAATGATGCACCTGCTTTATATTATACGACCTTGGATTGCCACCTCCACCCGCTGGGATCTAAATATAAAGAAAGAGGTCTCGTCTAAACGAAAGCTAAAGAAGAAAGTATGCCTATATTAAAAGTTGTGCTTGAACAAGCTTGGAGACAATCCTTCGTGCTAAGCCAGAATGATCGGATGGAAAGATATTTTGAAAGACCATTAATCTGATAGGCACTTCTTTGAAGAGTAATGTAATATAGCAGTTGACTCACTATTGTTCAATTCCGCGGACTTCAAATTTAAAATTCATATTAATCCTCTTTTTTGATTTTTTTTTTTTTACTGAAAATATGGAAGAAAATTCTTCTAAATTTATTAAGAAGTAAAGTGTTGCAAGAGACAAAAAAATAGGATTATTTAATCAAATCAGAAAGAAGGAAGAAGAGGCTTTAAAAGATAATGCTCTGAGTAGACATACCTACGACTCAAAAGGAGAACGGAATTTTACATTTGAGTTGAGAAAGATTTGTTTGAGAAGATTCTAGATTTTTTTTTTTTCTCCATATGTGCTTCTAAAATGAGAGAATAAGTTGATTCCAAATATATCTTCAACGTGCCGAAACAGAGTCTTTCATGACAACGAGAAGAATAAAATCTCACGGAAAGAGGAGGCACAAGGTCTTATAGTTATACTTAGTTTATATCTAATTATTTATTCATTAGCCTTATTTTTGCTTTAGCTGATAAAAATACTATTTTGAGTGTGATATATATTTTATATATATATATATATACACAAACACACATAGTTATATTTAGCTACATTCGCATATAGGTGAATCTAAATTTGATAACTATCTTCAGCATTAGATTTGCAAGAATTTTAAAACTAAAAAAATTATACATTAATCATTATTAGTTGCTTAAAAAATTAATGAATTAAAAAAATATAAATAAATATAAATATGATGAACATAAAAACTGATTTTTTTAAAATAATAAACATATTTTTACAAAATAAATAATTATTTTTAACTAATAAATACTTAATTTATGATAATAAATAAAAGTACTATACATTAGATATTTTTCTATTCAAATTAAATATATAGATATTTTATTAAATAAGTATTTATACTATGCCTCGCTCAATTCATTTTGCTGCTAGTAAATCTTAGTACTTTATTTTTATTTTATAGTATTTAATAATACTTTTTTCGTTAAAAAAAGTAATCTTTTATCAATTCATTGTAAGGATAGATGTTGAGGTAGATCTAAATTAACATGGATAGAAATAATTAAAAAAATATAACTATTTGTAATTTAAATGTCGATTTGGTCTCCTGAATAGAGCAGAGGGAAGGAAGCATATTCATGTAGTCGATCCTATGTAGTTAGAAAAAAGCTTAGATAAGTTGAGTTGAGTAGAAATGCGTATGTTAAGATGCATATGTTGTAAAATTTAAAAGATAAAATTAGAAATAAACATATAAGAGAAATGATAGGAGTAGCCCAATTGAAGATAAAATAAGAGAAAATCGATTACGATGGTTTGGGTATATACAGATGATTCCATTAGAAAGAGTGATTTTTTAACAATTTATGGTAAAGATAGAGGTAGATATGGACATAAATTAATATGAATAAAAATAATTAAAAAAATATAACTATTTATAATTTGAATGTCGACTTATTCCCGAATAGAGTAAAGTGAAGAAAGCAGATTCATGTAGCCGACCTTATATAGTTAGAAAAAAGGCTTAGATAAGTTGAGTTGAGTTAAGTAATAATGAATGCTCTTCTTCATGGACAAAGTGGAGATCTGATATGTCGGAAATGTAATCTTTGAAGAAGGTTAGGTAAAAAATTAAACCATCGATAGTCGGACAAAGCCCTATCGAAAAATCACCGTCACAAATCACAGCCAGTAGAAATTAACATTATTTACAGTACACAAATTTGGCAGCACGTATGGCATTGTATGGCCCCAGATTTTGGACATCGTGAAATTCTACGTTACCATAGGATTCAACTCGCTGCTGCTGCTTGCCTAGAAATAACACGAAAGAACAAACAAGACTCGATCCTCATGGTGGTAGGCTCCAAAAGGAAGGAGTGATAACAAAATGGGGGAAGAAAAAAAGGGAAAAGGAAAGCAAGCCACTACGTTTAACCCCACGCTCGCTTCTCCTTCCCCACCACGTGCGCCCAACGTGGGAACCAATTGGTCCGGTTGCGACCACATAAAACCCAAAAAGCGAATGCGATCATGTCCTCATATGATCGCATCTCCTGCCATCCCATCTCCACCCCCTCCAAGCTTTTGTTTCTTTGGACAGGCCCAGGTCCAATCTGTTTCCATATAGATATAGTTTTCCAGTAGTAGCTGGGACAAAAGTGGTGGGAGACACCTAGGTTGCAGGTCTCTGTCAATTATAACAGCTGTCCTTCCTTCCATCACGAAGCAAAGAATTTAGATTAAAGCCCAGTGAATTCAATAAAAAAGTTATTCGCCGATTTATCGATACGCACTTCCCACCGTCTCATTCAGGGAATCCGTAACTTAAGCTGTTCTTATACAAACATAATACACCACAAAGTTGATAGAAACCACAGCATTATATAAGTGAGAGTTATAATAGCATGATGACTGATGGTTGTATTTTATCAGCCAGTCATGTGGTAAAAAAGATGCAGGCAGCCACTGTTGAAAAATATTTTTATTTTTACAAAAACTTGTTTCTAAAAATTTTAGCCTAAAAATTTAAATGCATAAAAAATTAAAATAAAAAAAATAAGAATCATACTTGGACGAAAGCATGTTAGACGCTGCTCTAAGGACTAGTTTTCGCTCTTTCGTGCAGATTATAGGCGATTTGTCTTTAAGAACGATCCAACTCGATCCAAACCTTCTGCCACGAGTACGATAGCATGAAAATGCAACCCAATAACTCCTTCATATGCCTAAAAAAATTAATAAATATAAAATAATAAAAGAATAAATTTAAAAGAAAAAAAAAGTAAGAGAGCTCTTTTTTTTCTCCAGCAGACTTTTGAGACACAGGCATCGATTTATTCTCGTAACAGAATCTCAAAAAATATATAAATTTTTTCAGATTTGGATGATCCTAAATCTTTTAGCCTATATATATATATATATATATATATATATATATATATATATATATATATATATATATATATATATATATATATATATATATATATATAATCATTTTGGTCATTCATGATGCCTACACCCCACGCGAGCGTTCGCTTGCATGGGTCTTTCTTTTTTAAAAAAATATTTAAAATTTAGAATATTTAATCTTTCTTTGATGTTCACTAAATACCCTAAGAAGGTTGAGGGTTACAGTGATGCTAATTAGATCACTGATTCTCATGATCTTAAATCAACAACCAGATATATCTTTCTTTTTGATGGTATTGCTATTGCCTGGGGATCAACTAGGCAAACTATCATCTCTAGAAGCACCATGAAGGCTGAGTTGATAGCTTTGGATACCACCTGTAATGAAGTAGAGTGGATAAAAAATCTAATATCAGAGCTATCTTTGGTACCTAAGCTAGTTCCAGCTAGATCAATCCATTGTGATAATAAAGTCATAATCAAACTAACTAATCAAAAGAGTACCAACAAAAAGATGAATCGTCATATACGGCTTCACTATAAGTCTATAAGACAACTCAACTCAACTCATATAAGCCTTTTCCCAACTATATGATGTAATCTCGTTGGAATTTATCAAGTCCTAGAAGAATTTGACAAATCAATTAATCAAGGGATTATCGAGGAATGGAGTCCTAGAATCATCGAGGGGATGGGGCTTAAGCCCATTATTTGGTCACTAGTAGTGGATACCCAACCTATGTGATTTGAGATCTCATAAAAGAGGTTCAATATGGTAGAAACGAAACTGATTGAGTGATTATATTAGAGCATAATTTTTTGAAAAAAAATTTATCTCACCCTATGATGAGTGCTCTTATAAAGCAACAAAATAAATATGTGTAAGGTTGAGTCATACTCTTAATGGATCCAAGGTAGGTTATCCATAGGGTATTAGTCATAAATACCCTTAGATGATTCACTTATATGAGAATCGTCATATTAGGCCATGACTAAAGGTTTAGACTGACCTTAAGGAAGTTTGATGAAAATTCAAGGTACTAAGAGCAAGGCCTTGAATGTGCGCTGACCGGTTAAACCTAATTGATCCATACTGTGTGTGTGATTAGTAGAAGTGTGAGTCAAGGACATAGTTCAAGGTTTAATTAATCCACTATAATTCTTTCAGGTCTATACAATCAACATTAAGTGGGTTCAAGTCAATAAAATACCTTATGTATTACGCAATATAAGATGCCCTAAAAATTTATATTATATTAATTTAATTTTTAATTTAAAACTTTTGCATGATTTTTTAAAATTTAAAACTTAAAAAAAATGGTTAAAAGTCAACAACCACAAACTCAAATGTGTACCATTGGGCTAAAAAAAAAAAACAAAAGCAAAAAGAAAAAAAAGAAGAAATTGAAGAGAAGAGAGGCTCAGAGAAAGATGCACCTGTCCATGGGAAAGAACCAAGAAGTCCCTACCATTCACATGCCTGTTCACTCGCGTGGGACTTTTTTTTTAAAAAAAAAAAATTAAAACTTTTTCATTTTGCTTTTATTAAAACGGTTAAAAAGTCAACAGCCACACACTCAAATGTGTACCATTGGGCCAAAAAACCAAAGCGAAAAGAAAGATAAGAAAAGAAAAGAAGAAATTGAAGAGAAGAGAGGCACAGAGAAAGATGCACTGTCCATGGGGAAGAACCAACAAGTCCCTACCATTCACATGCCGGCACAAGTAACAGGTAATGCTTTTCTTCATCATACGCAAACGAAAGGTTTTCCGATCGCACCAACATTTGGTCGCCTCTGCACAACCGTCGCGCAAAGCGTACGCTTTGACAAATGAAAGCCGGTCTCTTTGCTGAATGGTCCCAAGCCATTACTATAGATATGGGCCAAATGGATCGATGTTTCGTCGCCATCGCATCTGGGAGCTCAAATAAGCTTTGGACCAGACCCAGAGTTGCATGCCTGGCTCCATAATGTGTGACTTTTTCTTTCATGTTTTGCCCAGGTTCCGATCCCCGATGGGTCCATTCCTTGGTGACTACTCGTTTTCATTAGAGAATGATTACAAGCAGTACTGCGGGGGGACAAGTCCGAGCACCAATTTGGTTTTCCGCGCATCAGATTGATGCGAGATTTTGTGAATAGTGCCGTCTGATTTGCGTTAGTAGCGGCGGCCCAGGGCAGCAGGGCTGGGACCACCGAAATCTTGCAGATGGACTCACGTTGTGGTCCTCCTCTTCTTCGATGGAAGCGGCCCGCCTTGCCCTTGTTACCTTCGCACGCCATCTGGTGCGTTTGTGGACCTGTTTCTCGTTTCTCATACGCTGATGAGCTTGCTTTAGATATATTTATGCTGCCTTCTTATATATGTTGCCAAACAAGGTAGATTCTATCGCGCTGAAGAAAAATCCAGAGGCATAAGGAATGATTTTGAACCAAAACTTTTGGACGAATGCGATTGAAATTTGATTTCTAAAAGAATTATAAAAAATTTCCTAGCTGAACCTGCTGAGAAAGGTTGTCTTTTGATGCACCGAGTAAAGTTAGGCAAGGATTCGTGAGAGATGTTAGACTTACAAAATTAACGATATGGACTTCAGAATCATATTGGCATTTCTTTTTTTTTTTCTTTTTTTTTTTTCCTCCTATTGATGCACGAGAAGGGGTGGCTCCGATAATTTACTTACAATCTTATCCATGAGTTATGATGAGGGATAAAAATATCATTGCATTAATGCTCGTGCAATCCAAAACATCGGGCTAGGACTAGCCCATACACCCTGTCCTATAGCTGTTACATCCGAAAGGCAACAATGAGTAGGCTACCCCCTCCAAACAGCTTTCATGTAACAGTTGGCTGAGTTATTATTATACCTCGATTGATCGAGCTATTATCAGTTGGCCGAACTATTATTATACCTCGGTTGATCGAGCTATTATCATACCCTCACAGGCCGAGCTATCGCTACCGAACCATCCTGCGCTCCGGTAGACCGGGCCTCGTCATACCTCGGATAGCCGAGCCATTCTGTGTCTTAAGAAAGCCGAACTATCCCATATCTCGGTAAATTGATTCTCACCATACTTCAGCAAATTTAGCCATCTTATATACCTCGGCCCGACCGAGGTACTCAAGCGCCTCTGCGGAATACACTTAAATTAACAAGATTTCAAATAGGAAATCATGCCTATGCTTACAGAAGTGGCCTAGAACCTATGTAGTCGCTGAATCTTGAAGCATCGTCTGCTCTTCCTGGCCGTTGATCCTCTAACCAATCGGATACGGATCCTATCGGTCCTGTAACAGCCTGATTCTCTAACCAGCCGGATACGGATCCTACTGGCCCTGTAACAGTCTGATTCGAATCAGTTTCGAATCCCAACAACTTTCATACCCTTCATGACGTGTCCAAGGAATCAGGTGATCACCTATAAATATTACACCCTCAGATCCCCTCAGGTACGACATTCTGCACACTCAAGACACCTCTCTTTCACTCACTCACACTCCATTAGAGCTCAGACAAAGCTCCTAGCACCACCCTTAGAGGAACTCTTCCTCGGGGATCCTTCTCCTCATTGTCTGCTTGATGTGAATCTCCACTAACTTGGGCATCTTTGGGTCTTCCATAGAGGGCACCCCCCAGACTACCCTCTGCTCGAGGACTGTTTTGCAGGTCTCGGCCAGGAGTCGAGCCCGGATTTGAAGCCCCAACAGCACCCGAGTCGGAGAATGAATTTCTGCGGCAACAGATTGGCGTTAGAGGAAGGGTCGCAAGTCCCATAAACTTGTATTCTAGGAGACAAGGATCCAGATCGGAAGAAAAATCCTCTAATGGCCAATCGGAAGAGAGCCGCCTCTGAGGCTCAAGGTCATGCTGCATCTCAGAGGCCTGATCCAACCAACGGCGCGGAGCCCTCGCTACCGCCACCAGCTGAAACCCCTTCACCGTCAGCTCCGGTGGTGATCCTAGACCAGTTCGCCGCTCTGGTTCAGCAGGTCCAGGCCCTGACCCAGCTTGTTCAAGGGGCTCAAAGGGTTCCCCACCCGGCGGTCTGCCACTTCATGAAGAAGAGGCCGCACTCATTCCTTCAGTAACTCTTCTCTCTAATCCGCTTGGGGCAGCGGATTACCTTCACCGACCTGCAAGGGCGAAGCCAATGCCCCATCAGACCAGAGGAGGGAGCCCGCTCAGATCCCGTCAGGCTCGCTCCCACTCCCCGGTGTCTTTTCAAGATTCGACACTGCTGCCGCCATCCTATCACCTGATCCCTCCTATCACTCTGGACGAAGGAATAAGGCAGAAGATGCAGGAGATACGACGGGAATGGCGTCAGGAGTTAGACGTCGTCATGTAGGCTCCTCTATCCCAGCCGAAGACGGATCAGGGCATCCCCTTCACCGAGAGGATCATGAGGGAAGTGATTCCCCTCATGTCAAGCTCCCTACCATCGAGCCTTACCATGGATCTACTAATCCCGATGACCACCTCTGCAGCTTCAAGTCATCATGATGTTCCATGGAGCGTCAGATGCGATTCTATGCCGTGCTTTCCCCTCTACCCTTAGAGGGTCTGCTCGAACCTAGTTCAATAGCCTGAAGCCAGGTTCTATTGATTCTTTTGACGAGTTGAGCTGTCTGTTTATCAGCCAATTTGTCAGTAGCCGTCGTCACCGGCGAAGATCTGATTCCCTCTCGGAAGTTAAGCAAAGAGAGGGAGAATCCCTGAAGAACTACCTCGGCCGTTTCAACACGGCCCTGCTATAAGTCGACCACCTTAATCACGAGGTGGCCATGTCCACCTTGGCCGGAGGAGTATCAAAGGCGAGAGACTTTTATTTGGCCCTAGAGGTCAACTATCCGAAGAGCCTTTCTGACATGATGTCTCTGGCGGACAAGTATGACAGAGTCAAGGAGTCGAGAAGGTCGGCTCAGTCCGAGCGGCAGAAGAAGAAGGAGGTGAAAAGCTCCGACAAGCATCGAGCCTACCGCCGCGCAAGCCTGCCTCGCCGCCATGGAGCCCCTCAGCCGCCGCCTCGAGACCGGACCCGGAGCCCAGCTCGAAGGTTTGACCGCTATACCCCTCTCACTGCGCTAGGGCGCAGATTCTGATGGAGATCGAGCGCCAGATTCCTCGGCTTCCTCCCCTCCGAGGTAATGGGGTCCGAAGGGACATGACCAAGTACTGCCGCTTCCATCGAGACCATGGGCATGATACCGAAGAGTGCTGGCAGCTCCGGAATGAAATCGAGCGTCTAATCCGGCGGGGCAGATTAGACCGATTCAGAGGGCCACCTGAGCTAGCGAATGAGGGAGGTCATCAACCTGAACCTCGCCAGCTTCCCCCGCCAAATCCCCCAGTCATTGGCAATGTCAACATGATTGCGGAGATTGACTCTCCATCGTCTGAGCCGAGTGAGGAGGAAAATCTGTCGAAGAAGGCTCGAGTCAACGAGCTTGCTTTCTCTGATGAAGACCTGCAGGAGGTACAGTACCCCCACGACGATGCTCTGGTTGTATCTTTGAATATGAACAACTACGATGTACACCGCATTTTAATTGATAGCGGAAGCTCCGTTAATGTTTTGTACTTCGATGCCTTTGTGAGACTGAAACTCCAGGCGAAAAACCTCCGAGCCATGGAATCCACTCTGGTGGGTTTCACGAGCGACTTTATAACCCCCGAGGGAGTCATTACTCTGACGGTCCGAGCCGGCACCTGGCCTCGTGCAGCTACTATGCTCATGGATTTCCTCGTGACTAAGCTTCAGTCCCCTTACAATGCCATCCTCGGCAGGCTAGGGCAGATATCCCTCAAGGCCATCATTTCTATTCCCCATCTTTCCATAAAATTCTCCACTGAATGGGGAGTAGGGGTTGTTCGGGGTAGCCAGATTATTGCTTGGCATTGCTTTGTCGCCGACCTGCAGTCCAGGAAGCCCGAGGTGGATGGGCTAGATGCTCATGAAGACTTTGCTAAGCAACGAGGAGAACAAGCAGAGGAACTGGAGGAGGTGCCGCTGGATGAAGCTCGGCCCGACCGAACCATAAAGATCAGGTCACATCTAAAGGGAAAGCTTTGGCAAGACTTGATCAATTTCCTTCGGGAGAATGCCGATGTATTCGCCTGGTCTGCCTCAGATATGCCAGGGATTAGTCCAGATGTCTTAGTCCATCACCTCAGCGTGGATGAGACATTTCGACTAGTCAAACAGAAGAAAAGAAGCTTTGCCTCCGAGCGTCAAAAAGCTATCGAGGAAGAGGTAGACAAGCTCATCAAAGCCAACTTTATCCAGAAGGTCAATTATCCCGACTGGTTGGCAAATATCGTTATGGTAAAAAGTCAAATGGCAAATGGAGGATCTGCATCGACTTCACCGACCTTAATAAAGCTTGCCCGAAGGACAGTTTTCCTCTCCCTCAGATTGACCAACTCGTAGATGCGACATCGGGCCATCAGATGCTGACTTTCATGGATGCCTATTCAGGGTACAACCAAATCCGAATGACGCCCGAAGATGAGGAAAAGATAGCCTTCATCACCGACCGAGGTATCTATTGCTACCGAGTTATGCCTTTTGGTCTGAAAAATATAGGTGCCACCTACCAAAGGCTGGTCAACAAAATCTTCAAGGAACAAATCGGTCGGAACATGAAGGTATATGTTGATGATATGCTGGTGAAGAGCAAGGAGGTGCCCCATCATGTGGAGGACCTTGCGGAAAGCTTCGCAATGCTCCGGAAGTACCAGATGAAGCTCAATCCAACTAAATGTGCTTTCGGAGTTAATTCCGGCAAGTTTCTGGGCTTCATGGTTTCACAGCGGGGAATTGAAGCGAACCCCCAAAAGATCCAAGCCCTGTGGTAAATGATCCCTCCGGTGTCGGTCAAGGAAGTGCAACGTCTCACTGGGAGGATAGCGGCCCTTAGCCGCTTCATTGCTCGATCGGCCGAGAAATGCCTCCCCTTCTTCAAAGCTCTCCAGTCGGCGAAGAATTTCCAATGGACCTCGGATTGCCGGAAGTCCTTCGAAGATCCTAAAAGATACCTCAGCTCACCACCTCTCCTTAGCAGTCCGAAGCAAGGAGAAATGCTAAGCTTATATTTGGCGGTTTCTGAGAGTGCCATCGGTTCAGTGCTAGTCAGGGAGGATAACAAGGTTCAGAGGCCGATCTATTATGTCAGCAAATTGCTCAGGGATGCCGAGACAAGGTATATCCGGGTCGAGAAGGTGGTCTTGGCCCTAGTGACATCAGTCCAGAAGCTGCGACCATATTTTCAAACGCATACCGTGGCGGTTCTGACCAACCAACCTATCAGATCTATCATCCATTGCCCGGAGGCCTCGGAAAGGATGACCAAGTGGGCTGTTGAGCTGAGCGAGCACGACATTCAATATTATCCTCGTCCAGCCATTAAAGCCCAAGTCCTGGTAGATTTTCTCCTAGAGTGTACCATACCCGAGGATGGCTCTACCTCAGGTTCCCCTGAGCAACCGAAGCTCAACGCTCTGTGGTTACTTCACGCCGACGGATCCTCTAGTGCAAGTGGCTCTGGCGTGGGTCTTGTAATCACTAGTCCAGAAGGAGCGACGTTTGAGTATGGCATCCGTTTCTCCTTCCCAACTTCCAACAATAAAGTAGAGTACGAGGCCCTAATTGCCGGACTCTGCATCGCTCGGGAGCTCAAAGTCGAGAAGTTAAATGCTTACACTGACTTCCAATTAGTGGCAGGCCAAGTATGAAGAGAATTCGAAGCTCGAGAGCCGAATATGGTTTGATATTTGCAAAAGGTGTGTGATTTGTTATCTCATTTCACTGAATTTGAAATTATTCAGATACCAAGGGCAGAAAATGCACGCGCCGACCTCTTATCTCGCCTAGCGACTGCGGACTCAATGGACCTTGAACAAAAATTTCATTTGGAGGTCCTGGAGAAATCCAGCATCGCTGATTCTGATCAGATGATGCAAGTCGACACCGAGCCATCTTGGATGGATCCCATATATAAATATCTTAAAGAAGGGCTACTACCTGCCGACCGAAAAGAGGCAAGGAACTGAATATGCAATCCTCCCATTATATCTTGATTGACGATCGGCTATACAAACGATCCTTCTTTATGCCTCTGCTTAAATGCCTCCGACCTTCGGAGGCTGATTATGCTCTTCGAGAGGTTCATGAAGGCATATGCGGCAACCACCTCGGTGGCAGAGCTTTGTTCCATAAGATACTTCACCAATGATACTATTGACCGACTATGCAGAAAGATGCCAACGACCTTGTCCGAGCCTGCGATTCATGTCAACAACATTCTAACATCCAAAGACTCCCTTCTACCCACTGACCGCTATATCATCCCCTGGCCCTTCGCCAAGTGGGGAATGGATATCCTCGGTCCTTTTCCCCTTGCAACGGGACAAAGGAAGTTCTTATTTATTGCGATTGATTACTTCACCAAATGGGTCGAAGCCGAAGAAGTTGCCCAGATCACCGAGGCTCAGGCTAAAGATTTTGTCTGGAGGTCCATTATTTATCATTTCGGTCTTTCCCAAACAATCATCACTGATAATGGGAAGCAATTTGATAATCCCAAGTTCCAGAAATTCTGCGAGGATCATGGCATCGTTCATTGCCTCATATCGGTGGGACATCCCCAAGCTAATGGAAAATTCAAGGTAACCAACCAAACCCTCTTGTAGGGAATCAAAGCTCGTCTTAATCGAGCACGAGGAAAATGGGCAGAAGAGCTCCACCACGTGCTATTGGCTTACCGAACCACCGAGAGGATGCCCACGGGCCAAACTCCTTTCAAAATGACCTTCGGCACTGAAGCTGTTATTCCTGTAGAGGTTGGGCTCCCTTCCCCTTGCGTAGAAGGTTATTCGGAGGAGTCTAATGACGAGCAACTCCGTGCCAACCTCGACCTACTGGAGGAGATCAGAGAGAAAGCGCGGATCAGAGTAGCTGCCTACCAGCAGAGAGTGGCTCGCTATCATGCCTCCAGAGTCAGGGAAAATCTTTCTCGCCCGGCGATCTTGTCCTCCGAAAGGCATCTGTCTCCAAACTAACAGAACAAGGAAAGCTGTCTCCGAACTGGGAAGACCCCTATCAAGTGGCGAAAGTCGTCGGGCCCGGTACCTACAAGCTTCAGGATCTAGACAGGAAATCCATTCCCCAGACGTGGAATTTAGACAACCTCCGCATATATCATCAGTAGAGTACACCTTCTATAAACCCGCCCTATTAACTGTGTTGGCATATCGCTTCTATGATTCATGGCATAGTCGCTACAATCACTTCTCCAAAAAGTCATAATGAAAAATAGATGCCACTTACCAATTCTCGGCACAACCGAGCTGTCTCCTTGAACAGGAAATCTCCGTACCTCGGCTGGGCCGAGTCCTATACAACAAAGACTCGGTATGGCCGAGCACCCCCAGTACGGCTGGGGGCCAAGTGATCTCCAAGCCTTACAAGCCCCGGTAGGAGCCAAAGTATATAAGCCCCGGTCATAGCCGGAGTGCATCTTTTATGATTGGAAGCCCCGGTTAGAGCCGAAGTGCATAAGCCTCGGCCAAAGCCAAAGCCCATGAGGCCACGCGACGTCCAGGAAAGCAAGAAATCGCATCTCGAGGCGCACTAAGTGCATTTTTCGATTACGGGCAGAAGGCAAAAATCTTTTTTTGATCCCGAATCGAGAGCCTTAAATGCCCCGAATCGCCCACAAATTCTTGAGATATGAACAGATCTGGGCAATCCTCTGACGAAAGCAACGTCGTCCAATAACGATCGATTGCTTAGCGCGTGCGCAAAATAACCCTGCATTGAAAATGGCCAAAGAATTAAATGCTCAAGAGAGAAAACGAGGCGTTTTCTAACTAGTCATAGGCCTCTTCCATCACCTTGGTCGAAAAAAGAACCGACCTCTTGCCTCGGATAGAGCCGAACCAAGGGACACAATTCTGAAGCTTCGGCCTGATTAAGCAATCTCTCAAATACGTCGACGTCACTCGGATGCCCTATGATACTTCGGCAGAAGCAAGCAACCTCCTTCTACTCAACAATAAGGTCATACGAGCTATTTCTTTCCAAAGAAATACCTGCTTCTTTCTACAAATGAGATCATGCTTACCATATGAGTCCACAGGACCGCCCAGGTCTACCTCTGACCTAAACAGGGATGAATGTTTCCTCCACTGAGAACCGAACATTTATCTTAGCAAAAACAAAGTAGCAAGAGCGCTGCCGAAGTATGCTATGACACAAAAAGCATGAGATGGGAGTAGCAACTCTCAACACAATCACATTGGAAAAAGAAGCAGGTGCTAAAGGAAGAAAGAATAAAAACTTTCTTTATTTCCTTATCAAAGAAAAAAGTTACAACCTCCTGAGAGGCATTACAAGGGCATCATAGCATAGGAAATACAAATAAGATAAAAACTCCACTGAACAACTTCGGTCGACGATGATACTTCCACATCAGACCCAAGAAATTAGGGGAATCAGACAAGCTCTGTTGAGCCGATGCCAAAGAACAAACTGGCTACCCACATGTCCCTTGGATGAATTAAGAGATCCAAAAATGGAAGGAAGACCTGTGGATGCCGATGCTGGGGAGACATTCCCCCTAGGTTGGATGCTGGGCTGCGGGTCACTGCCCGATTGTAAAAGGCAGAGGCCCAGCAGGCCCACACTGCTCTCCTCCCTCTTAACATGGCAAAAAATTCCCCGATCGGATGAAATGAGGAATCCAACCTGAGGGAGAAGGAAAAGTCCATTCTTACCATGGAGATATGCATGCTTTGCATTTTCAACGGTCCCCATGGCAAGTGACGAACGACACACAGGGAGTGCATATGTGCGCTCCCCATATGATCTCTGTGGACCTCCCATGCACTCTCCATATGATCTCTGAAATTTCTCTCTTGAGGACGGTCTGCTCTTCAGCATCTTCTTCATCACTCCAGCTATCCGGGGGAAATCGACTTGCAAAAGGAAAGCTCAGTCTCTCCACTCTCAACCTTAGGGACACAGACACCATAAAAACTTTCACAGGAGAACAAAGTCTTGGGAGATAGCCTAACATGGCCCGCTCTCCCCATTTTATAGGCAAACAAGCCCGGGGTAGTTATTAAAGAGGGAAGCCCCAAAATTTGAAACACCCTACCCCATTGCTACGTGGTAGGGCAAAAGAAAAGAACCACTTTCTGAAGCGCGCCAAATGCATTTCCAATCTGTGACAAAAGGCAAGGGATCTCCCTCTGATCTCAAATCGAGAGCCTTAAATACATGAAATCGGCTGCAGGTCCTTGAGATACAGGCAGGCCTGGGAAATCCCCTTTCGAAAATGACGTCATCCAATGGCGATCAAATACTTGTCGCGTACGTTAAAAGGACATGCATCGGAAAAGGCCAACGAAGTAAATGCCCCTGACAAGGGCGAAGTGCTCTTCAGCAAAGCCGCTTCGTGTACCTCGACCGAAAGCATGCCCACTTCTTCGCTTCGCATAGGCCGAACTATCTAACCTTGGCCCTAACCAATATACCTCTGCAATTTTTGGCCATTTCAAGCCGAGCTATCCTATACTTCGGCAGGGCTGAGTGGTATTCCCCGCGCCATGGCGTCACCAGGAATACACTCCATGGTTCTTAAAGCCTTATCATGACTCGAACAGCTTCCCAAAGCCTCGTCATGCCCAAATGGCTCCCTCAAACTTCAACTAAGCCGAGCTGTCGGCTATACTTCGGCCTCCTTGGCCTCGATCTCCTCAATCTCTTCAGCCTAAGCCAAGATTGCCTCCATTCTTCGAAATAAACCTAGGTATCTCCTTTCGATTCAGTATAACTAAACGTTATTTTATGCCTCGGTCCGAGCCGAGATATCTACCATTGCACCAACTAAAACGGGTAGAGGTGGGCACTGGGCCGTGCCGCCCATGGCACGGCACTGCCCAAGTCCTGATGGGCCATGCCGGGCCAAGAAAATTTTTTCTGTTGGCCCAGCATGGCATGGCCCATGACGGGCCTGGGCCGGCTCGTCGTGCCACGCCGGTACGGCCCACCTGGGCTGTGCCTGGCACGGCCCAGGTGGGCCTGAGCCATGCTGGCCCAGGGGGCCTGGGCCGTGCCTGGCCCCTGCACAGCTCAAATAAAAAAAATCATTAAAAAATAATTTTTTTAATAAATTAAAAATTATTAGGAATAAAGAAATTTTATTAATATAAAGCCACCATAATGGTGGGGGGTTTGGCATAGACCCCTACCAGTTTATTAATTTAAAATTAAAATGGTACATAAGGGAAGGGGCTAGGCCTGACCTCTAGAACATAATACAATAAGTAAGAAGAAAAAAATAGAAAGATCGCAACCGTCGGATCATCACCGATCGGATGGATCGCAATCGTCGGATCGATCATCGCCGATCGGGATCATGGCTTGGATCGATCATAACTGTCATATCGTCTTCGATAGGATAGATCACAACCGTTGGATCGATCATCCCTGATCGGGATCATGGCTTGGATCGATCGCAACCGTCGGATCATCTCCGATCGGATCGCAACAGTTCGATCGATCATCACCAATCGGGATCATGGCTTGGATCGATCGCAACCGTCGGATCGATCATCGCCGATCGGGATTATGGCTTGGATCGATCGCAACCGTTGGATCGATCATCGCCGATTGGGATCATGGCTTGGATCGATCGAAGACGTCGGATCATCTTCGATCGGATTGATCGCAATGGTCCGATCGATCATCGCCGATCGGGATCATAGCTTGGATCGATCGCAATCATCGGATCATCTTCGATTGGATGGATCGCAACCGTTCGATCGATAATAGCATATCAGGATCATGGCATGGATCGATCGCAACCATTAGATCGTCTCCGATCGGATCGATCATCCCGATCGAGATCATGGCTTGTATCAATCGCAACCGTCAGATCGTTGCCGATCGAATGGATCGCAACTATCGGATTGATCATCGCCAATCAGGATCATGGCATGGATCGATCAACTGTCGGATCGTCTTCGATCGGATCGATCGCAACCATCGGATCGATCATCCCTGATTGGGATCATGGCTTGGATCGATCGCAACTGTTGGATCATCTCTGATCGGATTGATCGCAATAATCTGATCAATCATCATCGATCGGGATCATGACTTGGATCGATCGCAACCATCGATCGTCTCCGATCGGATTGATCGCAACAGTCTGATCGATCATTGCCGATCGGGATCATGGCTTGGATCGATCGCAACCATCGGATCATCTCGATCGAATGGATCGCAACTATTGGATCGATCATCGCCGATCGGGATCATGGATTGGATCGATCGCAACGTCGATCATCTTCGATCAGATGGATCACAATCGTCGGATGATCATCGTCGATCGGATCATGGCTTGGATCGATCGCAACATCGGATCATCTTCGATCGGATTGATCACAACGTCCGATCGATCATTGCCGATCGGGATCATAGTTTGGATCGATCGCAACCATCGGATCATCTCCGATCGGATGGATCGCAACTGTTGGATCGATCATCGCCGATCGGGATCATGGCTTGGATCGATCGCAACCGTCGGATCGTCTCGATTGGATGGATCGCAACCGTCGAATCGATCATCGCCGATCGGGATCATGGCTTGGATTGATCGCAACCATCGGATCATCATCGATCGAATGGATCGCAACGTCGGATCAATCATGCCGATCGGATCATGGATTGGATCGATCGCAACCGTCGGATCGTCTCCGATCGGATCAATCGCAACTATCGAATCGATTATCGCCGAATGGGATCAGGCTTGGATCGATCACAACCGTCGATCATCTCCGATCGGATTGATCGCAATGGTCCGATCGATCATCGCCGATCGGATCATAGCTTGGATCGATCGCAACCGTCGGATCATCGCCGATGGGATAGATCGTAACCGTCGGATCGATCATCCCCGATTGGGATCATGGCTTGGATCGATCGCAACCATTGGATCATCTCCAATCGGATTGATCACAATGATCTGATCGATCATCGTCGATCGGGATCATGGTTTGGATCGATCGCAACTGTCGGATCATCTCCGATCGGATCGATCACAACCGTTGGATCGATTATCGCCAAATGGGATCATGGCTTGGATCGATCGCAACCATCGGATCGTCTCTGATCGGATTGATCGCAATGATCCAATCGATCATCGCCGATTGGGATCATAGCTTGGATCGATTGCAACCGTCGGATCATCGCCGATGGGATAGATCGCAACCGTCGAATCGATCATCCCCGATTGGGATCATGGCTTGGATCGATCGCAACTATCGGATTGTCTCCGATCGGATTGATTGCAACTATCTGATCGATTATCGTCTATCATGATCATTGGATCGATCGCAACCGTTGGATCATCTCCGATTGATCATCGCCGATCAGGATTATGGCATGGATCGATCGCAACCGTCGGATCATCTTCGATCAGATCGATCACAATCATTGAATCTATCATCGCCGATCAGGATCATGGCTTGGATTAGCTGGGTGGTGCCTAGGCGCACAGTGTGCTCCTGGCACCAGCCATGCCATGGCACGACCCACAAAATGGCCCAGAAGGGCCGTTTTGGCACGGTCCAGCAACGGCCCTGCTGCCGGCCCTGCTGGGCTGTGCCAGGCATGGCCCGTGGCCCATTTTTTGATGGGTCACGGGCCGTGCCGAATTTGAATTTTTTTAGTGGGCGTGCATGGCACGGCCCATTTGTTAATGGGCAATGCCAGGCACGGCACGATAATTTTTCTAGCACGATGGGCCTGGGCCATGCCTGGCATTCAATACCCTAGTCTCGCTAGGATCTCCAAAGATCCCTCAAGGAATGTCTCGTTCGTGTATTGAGATAACGAGAACGAGTGTTTCAAGGGTAGCACCGAATACAAAGGTTGCCGAAAGTTTCTATTTCATTCATTGAAAAGGGGGTACATGAGCCCTCACTGGGGCTTGTCATCTTCTTCGGGCGCTATCGAGCTCCCCCCACACCGCAGAGCTAACTCGGTAATCTGTCGCTGGAGGGATGCTACTTGCCCCTTTAGCCGGCTGTTGGCCCAACGAAGGAGCTCGTTCTCTCTCATGGAAATGGCCAGGTATTGCTCGGCTGCCCTCTGGAGTCGCTCGTAGTCTGCGAACAGTGACACCAAGACCTCCCCATTGATGGTTACCGTAGTACAACTCCTATGGGGCCCCCCACGGCCATTGGCGCCGCTGCTTGGCGCTTCAGTCGATCGCCCCTCGCCTCCAGAAGCCATCTCAGTATCCAAATTTTTTTTGGAAGATTAGCTAAAAAGGTGATTAACGATGGCATTCCCCTATCCGTCTTTAAACTACTCCTGGCAGGTATCCAGATCGGGCCATCAATTCCAATACTATTACCACGAAACATGCCATGTGTCACTGCCTCAGTAGGCGCTCGTAGGAAACGAAGAGTTCCGCCCCCTCGTCGAAGAGGATCATTAATAACATTGAGGCACTTGAGACGCGCCCCCTTTTCTCGGGACCAAACTCCCTTCGTTTGGATCATGTCACCTGGAGCTATATTCCCTACGCCCGAACCTGCACTTCGGACTAGGGAACCTCGGCAGGGCCAAGTCCTAAATCCCCATACCTTGGCCCGAGGCACCGTTTTTTCAGCTCGGATAAATCATTTACTTTACCTCGACCATAGCCGAGTTATCCCAACTCCTATTAGGAAGAGCTATTTCAAATAAGCCCGAAAGGACATTCCTCAGCGAAACTCAACCCAGAGTCGGCTGAGTAGGGCGCCTGATTAAAAGATGCCAAGGCAACCTAGTTGTGGGATACGGGTTGTTGTAGGCAGAAGGGAAAATCGCCGAACGCACATAAACAATTGCTTAAGAAAAGACGGCAGCCAAGGCAACAAGGTGAAAACAAAAGGTTCATTTATTGATTATTGATCGAACTACAAAAGAAAAGAAGCAGAAAATACATATGATAGCCCTGGAAAATCAAGGTTTAGGGTCAGACCCAACTCTCCTGCAACAGCATCTGGGGAGGCATGACTCGGTCTACCCTCTTCGAAAGTGTTTCGTTGAGATACCTCGGCAACCGCGTCAACTCCAAAATAGCCTCGAGATCAACATCCGAGATCTACTCATACTCGGCTTCCTCGGCCCCCGGGGTACGAGTCTCGTAATGTTCGGCTTCTAAAAAAGACAGTCCAACTCGGGATAGGCCTAAGAGATTTTAGCTCGCGTCTCCTCCTCACCGAAGAAACGCATCGGCACAGGCCCCTACGCTCCTCGGTAAATTGAGCAGAGTTTTTGTATTCCTCCACCGCCAAGGAGGTCTATGTTTGCTTTGGCCAATTGCTTCTCTAGTTTGGAGTTCCTTCGGTGACTCGAGGCCATTTCCTCTCCGAAGGTCCTCAGCTGCTCCTGAAACTCAAGCCCCATTTTGCTCACCTACAGGCAAAGGGCCGAGTAAGGCAAAAGTTGAAAAGCCAAAATGAAAAATAGTAGGAGATAATATACCTCTTCCTCCCGTTGAGTCATTTTCGTGTTCAACCCACGAACCTCATCGAGAGCCTTTGACTTGTCCGTCTCCACCTGCTGGAGCCTAATCTTAAGACTATTAATCCGCGATTGTTTACCCTCATTCTCCAGGAAAGACTGGGCAAGGTCGGCAGTCAACTTAGCAATTTGACCTTGCTGCCATTTAACCCGATCTTCACTGTTGCCCAATTTCTTGCTTAAGTCAACAATTTGTTCCTGTTGCCTCCAGAACCTATGTTCCTCATCAGCAAGCCTCTTATCCGCCCTAGCCCTTATCTCATTCCATCTATCGTCGAAGCATTTCCGCATATCATTTATCTCCTTGACATGCTGAGATTGAATTCATGACAACTCCAAGCAGGCCTTGTCTAATTGCTCGTGGAAGCCCTGAAGCTCGTTGACCTGTACAGCAAGCTGAGAGGCCCTCTCTCTTGCAGCCGAAAGAGACTTACCCATCCTCTCAAGCTCTTTTTGGGAGATCGCCAAGGATCGGGAAAGAGTGGTTATCGAGTCCACCCTCTCCTTGAGGCAATCGATTTCTCTCCGGGCTTGAGCCCAAGCTCCGATGGCCAAGTGCAAACGCATTTTAACACCCTCATAATCAAAGCATTCTTCAGAAAAATTGCATGTGAGAAAATGCAACCGAACTAACCGACTAAAACCTTTGTTTCGATATAACGACTTACCCAAGAAGCATAATATGAGGCAATCTTCGTGAGGGCGAGGTTATCGATCTTGGTGAGGAGGAAGGTTTCATTCGGCACCCCAATATACCTGAAGGCCACATCAACGAGATCCACCAGATCATATCCTCCCGAGGAACTCTCTCCCCTATGGACACAGACCGCATTAAGGCAACGAACATGTCATCCACCTTCGGGTCGTGTGAGAGAAAGCCCGCTCCCGAAGGGCTGATCTGGAAAGTTGCGGCCTCTGGATCCATCATCCGGCTAACCTCTCCACCAAGGCCCTCATCTGAGGAGCCTCGGGTGCTTCAGCTCCGACGAGGGGAGCCCCAACTTGGACATTCCCTTCGCTCGGTGATCCCCCTTCCTCTTCAGACATTTCTTCACCCCCGGCGGACTCCTCTAGAGCCTCAATTTCTCTTAGGGTCTCCAGTGCTTCGGTGGAGGGCCTTCCGATGGAAGACGTTCTGCGAAGCTCAATCACCGGTTCAATCGGTTCGATTTCCCCTTTGGTCTATGCTGACTCTCCAATGGGTAGCCCAGACTGAGCTTCGGCAACTGCAACCATTTCTCCCACCTCGATTGAAGCAGGGATCTTTCCCATGTCTACCTGTGACATTTCAGGACTGTCGGCCTCCAATAGAGAAGACCGAGCAACCCCGACCACGGGACCACCGAATGAGCTGCGCTACTCCCTCGCCATCATCTGGCAAAACAATTATTTGTGGGGGAGAGACTCTGATAGCCTCCTCTAGAATCCCCTAGCAACCTGATCTCCCCCCAATAATAGACATTCTTCCGGCACCAAAGGTTCGTAAATCACCGCCGGTACTTCAACACTTTCGTCCCGCGGCGGCGAGGGACGGCGGCCAGTGCCATCCTTCCTAGGCCCCCTAGAATGGGAGCCAGTGTGGTGGGACCTTTTCTCGGCCCTGTGCTTATCACTGGAACTGGACCTCCTATGGTGTTTGCCCAGTTCCTCCCTCATTTGGCCTACAAATGCTAACCTTTCGGCTGTGGGCACAATGCGATTCATCGATTAAATCATGCAAAAATTAAAATTAAAATTACCTTAGCACATTGATTGCAAAATAAGGTTTACCACGAGGGTCGATAGAACTCAATCCAGCAGCAAAAAGGGCATCCTCTGATAGAAGGGCGCTGGCCAAAAGTACTCGACTGCTGCGCAAGGTGATCAAATCCTTCTTCTCCTGCTCGGATAACTCTAGGTGCGCCTCTGGATCCTTCACATAACGCTCCTACACCCGAGGAAAATTCGAGCCGATATTCCCTTCAACCATAAAAAATCGGGACTTCCACTCTTTTATCGATGACGATTATCTGTGATCATCTTAAAAGATTTCGGGGGCCAATGTAAGGCCACTCAGAGGCCCTCCTAGAAACTAAGTTGTAGCATACCCAGAATATTGGAAGGGTTGCGGTTACCCCAACATGGCTGCACATCGAGATAAATCCGATGAGATTGCGCCAACTATTTGGAGCTACCATGGTGGGACATAAGTTATAAAACCTCATCACCTCCTGCACCAGCGGATGAAGAGGAAACCTAAGGCCTGCCCTCAAGCTTTCCTTGTAGCAGAATACTCCAGCTCCTGGTTCCGATGTTACCCTATCATCGGCCTTCGGGAGCCACAGGATGACATTCTGAGGAACTCTGTAGAGGCGGCGTATTCGTTCCAGATCTGCCAAAGTTATCTCCAAAACCACATTGTTTGGGCCCTTCATGTTCTCCAACCAAGGAGCGAAACACAAGCAAATCTGTGGAAAGGGAAAGAGAGAAAAGAGAATGGTCTCTATGGAAGGAACAAAAGATTATTGCTAAAAGGAGGTTGCCCTGGCCTCCTTTCTCCCCTTTAAATAACACTTCGAAAAGTTGCCTTAAGCGTTAAGGCTCATGCAATGGATGTCGAAAACGCCACGCGAGACTCCTCAATCACCGCTCACAGAATCCGAAGAGTTTCTCTTCGTGTAACAACAAATAATGATAGCGAATTGACGGCCCGTTAGTTTCGGAGCCATCATTGTGCCTTTTCAAATCCTTCTGGATAAGATTATTCTAGACTCTACTCCATAAATCTGAAGTTACACTTCAGACTAGGGAGTGGGGGGCATGTGATGAGGGGTAAAAATATCATTGCATTAATGCTCATGCAATCCAAGACATCGGGCTAGGGCTAGCCCATACACCCTATCGCATAGCTGCCACATCCGAAAGGCAACAATGAGTAGGCTACCCCCTCCAAATAGCTTTCGTGTAACAGTTGGTCAAGCTATTATTATATCTCGATTGATCGAGCTATTATTAGTTGGCCGGACTATTATTATACCTCGGCTGATCGAGCTATTATCATACCCCCATAGGCTGAGCTATCGCTACCGAACCATCCTGCGCTCCGGTAGGCCGGGCCTCGTCATACCTCGGATAACCGAGCTATTCTGTGTCTCAAGAAGGCCGAACTATCTCATACCTTGATAAATTGAGTCTCACCATACTTCAGCAGATTCAGCCATCTTATATACCTCGGCCCGACCGAGGTACTCAAGCGCCTCTGTGGAATATATTTAAATTAACAAGATTTCAAATAGGAAATCATGCCTACGCTACCAGAAGTGGCCTAGAGCCTATGTAATCGCTGAATATTGAAGTATCGTCTGCTCTTCCTAGCCGTTGATCCTCTAACCAACCAGATACGGATCCTACCGGCCCTGTAACAGCCTGATTCTCTAACCAACCAGATACGGATCCTACCGGCCCTGTAATAGTCTGATTCGAATCAGTTTCGAATCCCAACAACTTTCATACCCTCCGTGACGTGTCCAAGAATCAGGTGATCACCTATAAATATTACAGCCTTAGATCCCCTCAGGTACAGCATTTTGCATACTCAAAACGTCTCTCTTTCACTCACTCACACTCCATTAGAGCTCAGACAGAGCTCCTAGCACCACCCTTAGAGGAACTCTTCCTCGAGGATCCTTCTCCTCATTGTTTGCTTGCTGTGAATCTCCACTGACTTGGGCGTCCAAGGGTCTTCCGCAGAGGGCACCCCCCCAGACTACCCTCTGCTCGAGGACTGTTTTGCAGGTCCCGATCAGGAGTCGAGCCCGGATTTGAAGCCTCAACAGCATCCGAGTCGAAGAACGATTTTCGCGGCAACAAGTTACATTTCAAATGAAGATAAATAATGGTTGCAACCCTTTAGGTGCATTTGGTGACCATTTTTTGGGATCACTTCAGTGATCTTGGATCATTAGTGTTTGAGGTGATCTAATCCTCAATAATAAAAGATCACCGTATTTGATATGATATATCATAATGACCATAATATCATCTTATTTGATATGCTATAAGAATTCAAATTACTAACTATAAAATACTAAAATTACTCTTATTATACTTATATTATTATATAGCATATCATATCATACATTATAATATAAAATAATAAAATATTATAATAAATAAATTATAATATAGTAATATCATATATTATATTTAAAATAGTATATTATAAATAAAAGATTACTAATATAATATAATTTTATATTATTATATGAATATAATATTATGAGGCGTATTTGGCTATATTTGAATATGGTCAAGTTTAGATCAGATCATTTTTTTCATCTTTAGATTCATAAAAATTATGGATCTCAAAGATGAAAAAGATGAAAAAGGTGGGATAGTTTCGGTATCTATGCAGATCCAATGGTAAGGAAGATGATCAATTTTTAAATTTCACTACATTTGAATATAGCCAATTCTAGCTCTAATATTATAACACTATTATATATATAATAATAATAATACAATGAAGTAGACTTGATTACATTGAAATGTAGATAAGTCCATGATCTGGTTATCTTTTTCACCCTTGGATCCACATGGATTCCACAGCTACCTAATCTTTTTTACTTTTTTATCCTTGAAATTCGTGAACCATGTTAATCTAAACGTAAGAATATAGTTACATTTGAATGTAATCAAATCTACCTTTAATATAACAATATAATAATATAATATATTAATTTTATATACCATGTTATATATAATAATATTTATTATAAATAAGAGGTATTTTGGTCTATAGATTTTAGTCTAAAATTATTAAGAGGGGGGGGTGTTAATTTTGGATCACTACCCTTAAGGATGGTAATCTTGGACCATTGTCATGTAGGATCATCCAATACAACTAAATGGATAATCCTATTATCATCTCATAAATCACTGATGATTCTTAGCAAATCACCAAATATTAAATGCTCTCTTTGAATAGAGATAGTATGTTTGAAAACTTAATAAGTGGAAGCCTTATAGACAATATGCAGGCCTTTAAGTTCTTTGTTTATAAAAACAAAAGGCCTTATCAATTACACTACTTATAGGGCTGCATAAAGGTTAGGCAGTCTTGATCCCAATCAGTCTGGTTTTATATTTAAGCTATGATTTTAAATATGAAACTAATCTGTTTGCTGATTAGATTTGATTTATGATAGAATTTTAGACTTAATAAATTATTTGGATTGGTTTAGGATAAAGCGTGACCTAAATCTAACTCGAATGTTTGGGATTAGATTAGGCAAGTTTGCATTTGGATTAAGTACCTAGCTACTATTTTATATCTAAAAATAATGATTAATAATAATATAAATATATTTAAAAAGGGTTAATATAGCTAACTTAAATTTTTATTAAAAAACTTTTAATTCTATCAAAGTAACCGATTAATTTTAAGTTAGCAAAATCATATTTTTAAAATATGTATTGATATTTTTAAATACATTATAAATAAAAATATAATAAAATATAATTATTGACATAAAATTAAATAAAAAAGATGAGAAGAGATGTAATTGCCAAGATAGAAAGAGAAATTAATTTATACAAAAGTTTATTTAATAAATTGGTAAAAATAATCAAAATGAAGAAAAAGGGATATATATATATATATATATATATATATGGAATTATAGGTCAGGTCAAATCAGATTTGGGTCAGATTAGATTCATTTTTTATTGATCTAAATTAGATTTGAATGATAGAGTGTGGTTAAATTGAAAAACACAAGATTTGAATCAAATTTGGAATTTAGATTGGGTCTAATTTTAGAACATAACTCAATTTATAGGTCTTTAAATTGCCTTAAAAAAAAAAATTAATTTCAAATTGATTGCAAACAATTTGACATTGTCAACTCTTGCTTTCACCATATATATATATATATATATATATATATATATGTGTGTGTGTGTGTGTGTGTGTGTGTGTGTGTGTGTGTGTGTATTAATTTTAAAATAATTAATATGTAAATGTACAAACGTGATGTGTAGATGACATGTCGCCTTTACTGAAGGACATATCTTTTGTCTTTCAACTTGCACACTGAAGGACAAATGAATAAATCAATCCTCCCAAGCCTTTGCCGTCGTTGTGGATAGAGAATGCACCATGTTTCTTAAGGTCCGATTATAAGACTCCAATAAGCATTTTCCAATTGAATCTGAATTTTTACTAAAGGAAATAAATAAAAGCAAGCTTCATGAAGAAAAAAAATTATATCAAAATGCAAATTGTGTAATTTGTAAAAGATAAATATTAGAATCTAAGTTTTATTATAAAGGAGTTGATGTGAACAATCTCAAAACTTTCTTTTCAGTTGATACCTTCATAATTAATAACATAAATAATATGAGCAATTTAAATGATGATGAGTAGATTTCGATGTCACCCTTAATGAAGAATTTGGCCTCTCTCTCTCTCTCTCTCTCTCTCTCTCAAAACACAGCCTACCCATATAAACTCTATCCAAACAAGGACACTTGGAGCCTTGTCTCTGCACCAAGAAGTGGCATATCTTGCAAAGATGTCATTACAATAGTCCAACAATCATTTTAAATGGAGTGCGGGCTACAGTAAAAAGAACAATTTAAAGTTGTCCATGGACTGGTAAGGAGAGGGTAGTCATACAATAACATTGATTAGGGATGGAAAAATAGCTAAATGACATGATATAATACATATTTGCATAGTTAGACATGTACTGCTGGACTGAACTCAACATTTAAAGAATTAGTGGATGTTGTTCACCTAAAATCATAATGGATAACATCGATCTTCTTCTGCAACCAAAAATACAAATGCTTGTTCATCCATTCCATAACTAAAACTTTAAGATATTCCAATATTCTTGAGGTAAAGATGGTAAACTTAGGTATTTTTAAGTCATGAAAAGAAATTAAATTCATTATTTTGAAATCATGCATTTGATTTGGATTGTGGGAGCATTGCAAGTAATGACTAGACTGCTCAAATACAGGATAGTAGGAAAGAATCTCCTTCTTTCTTGCCTTGAGAAAGCCTTTGCACATATTCTTTTGCACCATCCATCACTGCCTTGGCCTCATTAGCAAAAGCACTTTGTTAAATAGATTTAGAATCATTGTTTTAGGTCATAAAGAGAGGATTCAAAATTATTCAAAAAGAGTTCAATATAAGAGAGTTGCACTAATGGAGTTGCTTTAAATAAGATGGTCAGAGACAACAATATATCTTTGGTATAGTTAAGGATGCTCGTAAATACCTAATATATCATATATGGTTCTCGGGATAGAGTGTCTCTGTACCGATCTTTTCAAAGAAGGCATTCTACTTAAACCCTCTTGCTTGATAGATCCTATACCCTATCCTCCCTCCTCTTTCATCTCTTTACCACCTTCTTCTCTCACTCTCTTTCTTGCTAGGAAAAGACATATCAAGAAATGTTGAAGAAAGATCAGACTAAAGGGTATGAAATGATGTATCCATGATTATTGATGATTTGGACAAGATGGTGAAATTATTGTACCTAGTGATCTGATATGGCGATAATCTAAATCATTCCTATTTTATCCAACCCAATAATTTTAAACTCGTCCTTAGAATGAATATGTAAAATCATCGGTGGTGAATAAACTTAAGTAATTTTTGAAACAAAGTGTCTTTCGTTCAACGAAAAAAAAAAAGCCTAATGAACAAATACCTCTCATCATGTATTATAATATAATAAGTAATATTATATTATAAGTATAATAATATATATTATAATATTATAATATATCATTATTATAATATTATAATATTTATACCATCAGTTTGTATGGGGCACAAACCAATATTGACCAAGGGCTTTCTTGGTTAGTAATTTTGAGAGCTTCAAAATTTTAGGCTTGTTAATAAATTTAAATCCTATTCATTCTTCTTGTTTAAGTTTAGATTATAGTTCAACTTCTTGACACCCCAAGTTATATGCTAACACTAAAGATTCTTTATTATTTTTAATAAAAAAGAAATAGATTTTTTAGCAATGAATGGAGATAGGACTAACCTCAATAAGCTTTTGCTCTATAGGGTATAGAAATACCATAATATATGCTTTTTGGAGATCTTATTAAGCCTGAAAAAGGTCGAAAAAGTTTCAAGTTGGTTCCAATCTCGAAGAGACTTAGATAGGACATGACTTCTGTAATAAGTGTAAGGCCTAGCCCTTTTAGGCTAGTCTACCATTTGCATAAAGGCTTGACACATCTGATTAGCCTGATCTTATTTAAAGAAAAAAAAAGGGGTAAGTGGCCGAGATGGCTTGAATGTGTTCACTTGATTGAGTTAATTCATTAGATTTGTCTTGTAGGTAAATAATAATGGTCTAAACTATTATTCTCCTCTTCTTAGTAAGAATCCAACTAAGAAAGCACTACAAATGGAGGTCATAAATAGAACAAGGCCTCCTACCTCCTCTATATAAAGAATCTTACTTATGGCCCTCCATCACTTTTAAGGTCATCAAGTCCTTGAAGAATTATTTACAAACTTCTTCCTTTCTCTCCCGTCGATTTGCTTTAATCCATCATTGATGAAGTCCCTTTCTTTTATATGGATATTGCACCACTAGTTGGGTCCCACCTTGACCCTCTTGGCTATCGACTTCATCTTCTCCTACTTTGTGAAGGAAAGCCATAAGCTGAGATTGCTATCTTAGCCATGCTTGATTGACCCTTTATCTACTCAATCAACTAACTAAAGTCCTTCATCTCTTTCTTCTCTTCTTCTTTCCTTGTCGTTTTAACATTTCTTGATTTGATTTTCTCTTTCTTTCTTCTATTATAGCTTAGGCCTTATTTTGGGTAGCTATTGGCCACAACTATTAAGAAACAACTACCTTCAGTTGCTGATGGCAAATAATTACTGTTGGCTCCTCTTAGTAGCTGTTCTAAAGAGGGCATAAGTTTGTTTAGATATTTATAAGATGTATCCACTTCATCAATGCTCTCTTTAATCTTGAATTAATTTTTTTAATTAGATTGATTAATTTTGTATAAATGAACATTCGAATACAAGGGGATCAATGCATGGTCTCCTTCGACAATTAAGACTGAGATGATGTGATATAAGAATCCTATGCATGCTTGTTTGCATTACATTGATAATCCTATTATATGCATGTGGATGATTGTGTGGATGAACATAATTGTACATGATTTGTGATAGCAGCAGACACTTTTAAATAAATATTTTAAGCATATTATGTATATCAAATAAAAGTGTTGGATTAGACTCCCTATATTACGATTGCCCATTATAGTTTCGATTGTGGCATTATTTATGAATTATTAGTCACAAACTGAATCATGATAATATTTGTTGATTATTGATTATGAGCTGAACTGCGGAGCTATGTTTGGAATGCCGATTATGAGCCAAATCGTGATTATATTTGGATTATCAGTCATGGACCAAGTCATGACACTATATATATGGTTTGACTATCATAAGCCAAATGGTATGGTATTACTATATGTGGTTTGCCTTGAGGAGAATTTTGGGATGCTTGGAGGCATACTTTTCAAAAACTTTAAGCATTTCGAAAACAAACATCGCCAAAAACCCTAATTTTCAATATCGTTTTATGCAGTTCAAAAAGTAAATCAATTAAAATCTAAAATAAATGACTAAAAAAATACCTGAATTGCTAAATCCAATAATCTTTAAGAGGCACACAAGTGTATGCCCTTCAAAGGTGATCCACACGAGAATCGATTTGAAGAAGCATTTCTATTTGCTTGCTAGAACCTTTTTGGCAGCCTTTTGATCATATACAACCTTCTAATGTCTCTTTGAACTTTCTCCTCTTCAAAAGCTTTTCAAAAGCTTTCCAACAAGCCTCTACACACTCTAATAGCCTTCCTCTATCTCAACTTAGGGCTTTATCTTAATATGATAGTGATATTAAGACAAGGGGAGAAGAACAGGAGAGAATGAGGGCTTATGGGCTCTCTATTTTTCTTTCTTTCTATTTACAGAATCCTTTCTACCACCCTCTTTAAATAAAAATGAAGGAACATCAATCAGAGGCGTTGGATGGAGAGAAAGGACGCATCCTAAGGGGCATGAAGAGGGGGGAAGACGCTTTACATGAGGAGCGCTCCCATCCACTAATATGAGGGGGCGCCAAGTGTCCAAGGGTCTTCGATTCAAACCCCCACAAGCCCATATTAAGCATTTAATTTATTAAATTATTTTATAACAAATTTAAATAATATTTAATAAATTAAACTTATTTAAATTCAAATAAAATGGTTCAAAAAAGAACTAAAGCCCCGAGTCAACCCAGACTAACCAAGTCAACCAAACTAACCAAATCAGGCTGAAATTCGAATCCAATTCGAATTTGATCATCATAAAAAATCTATTTTTTTTTATAAATTCAGATTAAGCTTTAGATAGGCTGCCCAACACGTGGCTAATGTTAATTTAAGTCTAACTTAAATTTATTAGCTCAATCAGCAAGCAAATTGACCTAAACAAATTAAGTCAGAAGCTCGGGTTAGCCCACATATGCTAGTATGCGATCTTGGCCAACCAATAAGGATCCAAAAATTTAATAAAAATATTATTAACTTTTTTAATTAATTTTTTATTGTGTGTGACCCTCTGGGTTCCTTATCTAGCCAGCAATGTCAAATCGGGCTAACTTAAACTGTCAAACTGGATTAACCTTCAAATTGACTTATGAAATCAATCTAATTGATTCATAAAAACCTACAAGACAAGATTGATGTCTAGCAATGTGTCATGCCTACCTAGAAGATGAGGAATTTAATAAAAATTACAAAATATCTTTTAGTGGTAAGTTACCGTGCAATTCAATCCTTCGATATTTCTTTAACTCGATTAAGTGATGGGCATGGATAAATATGTCAAACCCTTACACTTAATCCATTTGAATCTCTAATCATTAATAAAGACTCAATAAATTAGAAAACATTTTCTAATTTTATCATACTTTGATCAAAGATTTTCTGAGTCAACATTTAATGAGATTACTTGGGATAAATACTCCTCTTACTAGGAGTTATCGATTCCTTGTTGACCTACTCATTACCTTCATACAAAATCCTCCATATTCAGATCACCCCGTACATGACCTTTTGTTATGATGAATATGAACCAATTCATGTGCAATAGATACTATGGTGGTCTTAGGTCTAAGGATTACTTACACAACTCCCACTTAAATAACTATTATGACAAGTAAGTAAAACTTCTATTTGATATTCTCTTGTTGGATCAATCAGTGAACTCATAACCTAATGAGCATCCACATCTTTGTATTAGTGTTCCTACATAAGTGGTCGTGAGATCAACCACCCTCACAATCGAGCATACATAAGATGTGCTAGTCTATCCGGATTCATCGAACCCAAATCTAAGATCTTATGACTAGGAATATTCTAGATTAGGGTTTATAGGTTTTAGGTCTCACGGTTATCTTGTAACCCTAAAAATATTGCCTTATTCTATGGGGTTCATCATAAAAATATAAGACATGATGAATATAAAATTACCTTTATTATCATTATTGAGTTAAGAAAATTATAAATTTTGCTACTGATACAACAACCGTGATTGATTTTTAGGGCACAATTCTTTCATGCCTATCACATGCCAAATTGTGGCATTATTGCTTTGCAAGTCATGGTCAAAAAACAATCAAGGCTAGTCCAGTGCCAATAATATAACTTAAATTATTTGAACAAAATTTAATATGTAGAATCCATTCTTATCATATTGATTTTGGAATGCATGTGCTTACCAAAATAACTATCTTGATGTTTTGTTTTTCACATCACATCAGGAATGCTGAATAATTGATAGAAATATTTAAATATTAATCATGTTGAAAAATATATATCATAGTACATGAGTAATTTCTATTAAAATTTAATTTTGATTCTAATTTCAACTATGATACTAAATCATTGTATTTGATGGCAGATATACCTCTTTCTTTTGAATCAAAGAAAGTAGTAAAAGTTTCTAATTTAATATGAACATGGAATTCGTACAAACCTAAAGAGGCGCTTGTTGTTCTTTCACAGAGCCTATAGCCCATGGAGTCATAGTATTATAGGTCATAGTATTGTGTAGGCGAAATGTGAACTATTACTTCAAGGATTATTTCTTGTTGACAACAAGGATCGAGTCAAATGCATGTTTGATCAAAAACTTGTAAAACTAAACTCTATCTATTTATACAATAGATAAAAATTTAAATTCAACTTAACTATTTTTGTTAAATAAGTAACATAATTTGATTTTTATAATGAATTGAATCAAATTAAACCGATCAAAGTATTACCATCTCAGAGCCTAATTTCACTTAAATAATATAGTCCGTATTTGACCGTTCACAGCTACACAGTAGTCACGAAGTAAGAAGCGGGAGGTCGGGGCGTTTTGAGCTCGCAGACACATCCGATACAAACGCAAATAATCGAGGTTGTTCAAATAAGAAACGCACTCCAAACTGTACTCCGGCAACTTCACGCGTGTAGAGCACAGACGACTCTAGAGTCTAGACTTTTTTTTTTTTTTTTGGTACAAACCGACGATCACATCCTTCTGGGAGTCAAACCCGATATATCAGAGTACAAAATTTGAGAGTAAACCAAAGACATGGGTCACCCGATAATCAAATCCAAGGATTAGAGTGATGGACCATCCAGGCAGCTACCCAGTCGGCCGTTGAGTTAGCTTCTAGAGTCTAGACTTTGTTTGCTGGCTGCCCAACAGACATACCGTTTGGAGAGGCCACAAGTAGATTTCTGTCAGCTATCTACCGCTAAACAGCTGCCGCAAATGAAGCCTTTGAAAAATTCTTTGTGCATTGCTTTTAATGTAAAATGGCCTATATCAAATATGATAATTTATCTATGTATAAATTCACATTAAGAAATTCTAGATCTTACATTACAGATATGTAAGTTTATGCGCGAATGAATCATCATATTCGATGAAAGCCATCTTGCATCAAAAGTAATGTACAAAGACTTTTCCTAAAACCTTTTAGTTTTAGTAACTAGTCATTCATGTAGTATGGTACAGAATCTAATCATTCTATCAAAACATATTTTATTATTAAATTATTTTTAAAAAAAAATCAAGGCTCTTTGTATTTTAACTTAAATTAAATAACATTCTTGTATTTCTTTTCCAATCATTCACCTCTCCTAAATTCATCAAAATAGGTAATGTATCAAACCCATTAAAATATGATCATACTTTGGTTTGAATTGAGGTTCAGTGATAAAAACATGTTCATTAATATCGAGAGTAATATACTAAATTAGTAAGAACATAGTGTATTTTACTTAACTTTTCAAAGTCACAAAATGTGTATGACTGTGATATAAAGGGATTCAAGCAAATATCAACTCAATTCAGATTAGTTAGATTAATTTAATACTAGATGGACAAATAAAGTTGCACTTGAAACATCCTGTTATTAAAAGAGTTAAATTTTTGAATTTTGGACATTAACAATGAAATTTTGTTATTATAAAATTATTATATTTTCATGCCTTACATAATCTTTAGGAGTACAACCTAAAGAGTTTGGGATGAGTTGTGAGGGGACAAGCTAGTAAATAACAAGGAGTTGAGAGATGAAAGGATGATGGGAAAATTTTAACTTAGCCTTCAAAGTGCCATTATAAAAGCAAAGTTTACTTGGCATGAAAGCTTTTTCTCTAGGCTAGGCAACCTAAGGATAACAGAAAAAGGTATAAAGTACTCCTTGTGGACCCAATCTAAGTCATTATCATTTAAGTTGCAAAGCTCAAAGTTTGCATCTATCTGAGCCATAACTATTTCCTTAGTAGAGGCCATGGATCAAGGAGTTCGAGATGAATTCTAAGAAGATAGGCTATTAGAGGTCAAAGGATCTATGGATCAAGAGGTTTAGACCAAATTGGACTTAGAGCTAGACATCCTAGAAGAAGGGAACAAAGAAAGAAAGGGAGCTTACTTGAAGATAAGCTGGGAAAGGACATCTTGAGATTGGATTCAAAGAAGAACAAAGACTTAGTTGATCAAGCAAAGGCCTGGAAATGAGGAAATAAGATTAGGGTTCACCCTCTTACATAACAAGCTCCAATATATGGTTGAGATCAAATTTTTGACTAACGATTCAAATTGTACCTTGCATTTTCATGTAGATGTAGTCTTGCATACTTTATACGTGGTTAGATCAAATCTAACAAACAACTTAGATTGTAATTAACATCCTTATGTGGATAATTGTCCCATGCAATATCGTACATGGTAAGGTGGTAATTGATAAGGCATTTTTTGAAATTCAGATCAACTATAACGAAAATTTATATGCAACTTTTTCGTTCTTACTTAAAAGTCTTCCTCCATGTTAGTAATCTCAATAAATCTTCGTTTAGAAATTTCAAAGCACTTTAACTCAGAAGAGCAAGAGTTGGTTTCGAATGCTGGTTCAAGCAATAGCTTCAAAGAGCTAATCTAATCAAATTAAAAATTAATAAAAAATTCAATAAAATTGGCAGGATGATCTCTTGCTTAGCCTAGGGTAGTGCAAGATTGCTTCCGTTGGAATTTTTTTTTGTTCTTATAAAAAATCTTCCTAAAAATTATTCTAAGGATCAGATTTTTGTCCTTTCGTAGGTTATTGGCGATCTATCCCCAAGGTATAATCCGCTCGACCCGATCCTCCTACCACGAGCGATCATGGAGGTGCAACCCAATGATTCCTTAGATGCCCAAGAAAAGATCAACGAAGCCTATTTATAGGTTTAGCCCATAAAAGCTCCAACAGCTCGGCCATAATGGCCTGATAGCCGTTAACCCCAAATTAAATCAAAAATGAATTAATAAATTAATTAATTGGACTGTCCCTGAACGTTCAGGAACTCATGAACACCGCGAGCGTTCGCGGGCATAAGGCTTAAAGTTTTTTTTTTTTAAAATTTTTCCAACAATCCCCCATAAAAGTTTTAAATTAAAAAAAATAAAATTAATATAACATAAATTTTAGGACATCTTACAATAGGTGAGGTATCCTGTGACTTAACCTCACTTAGTGTTGATTGTATACATCTGAAGGAACCATAGTGGATTAAACCTTAAACTAGGTCCTTGACTTAGACTTCTACTAATCACACACATAGTATGGATCAATTGGGTTTTGCGCTTGGTACTTGATTTTTTATGAGAATTCTTTAAGGTTAGCCCAAACTTTAGTCACGGCCTAATATGACGATTCTCGTATAGGTGAATCCTCAAGGGTATTTATGACAATACCATAACCTACCTCGGATCCATTACACAAATTTACTTTGTCACTTTATAAAAGCACTCATCGGATGGGATGAGAATATTTTTTTTCAAAAAATTGTGCTCTAACACGTTACTCAATCAACTTCGTTTCTACTATATTAAACTTCATTCATGGGATCTTCAATCACAGAGGTTGGGTATCCATTGCTGGTGATCAAATAATGGGCTTAAGCTCCATCCTCCTCGGTGAATCTAGGACTCCACTCCTAGATAATTCCTTGATTAATTGATTTGCCAAATTCTTCTTGGATTTGACAAATTCCAAGGAAATAACATCATTTTTTTATTTGTCTTATAGATTTATGACGAAGCCGTATATGGCTTGGCAATGCTTGATAGTCAAGATAAAGCCATAAAAAAAATATAACTAAAGGAGATCACAACTTTAAAACTAAAACATGATAAAACATGGTGTAATCTCTCAATGGCCACTATAATAGAAAACACTTATCTGAATAAGAAGACTTTTGCATTTATATAAGAATGCAGTTATATACTAATAGATGCACTTAAAAGTAAAATAATTTAATAATATGAAAATACATCTACTTACAAGCACGCATATATCATGTGCATAAGTGCAAGCATGTGTGTGTACACACAAGAAATATATATAACCTTTAAATACCTTCTCTATGATCAACCATCCAAGGTGAAGATCCTTCAAAAGTTAACTTCAAGGCAACTAATGAGATTATTATTAGTTCATAACAGGTTTTGCAGTTACATAATATAGTGTGTGTGTATATATATTCCAGGATTTTTTTTCTTTGAAGCTGCAAGCATATAATAATCATAAAAAAAGAAATCTAAGAGATGCTTATCAATTCTTTATGTAAGAAACTACTTACAGTCACCACTAAATGAAGTAGCTTTATATGAAAGCTCAATCTAATCTTTTTCTAGTTCTCTGTATGTAAAATTGCAGAATTGCATTTCATCAACTCGATGTAGTATGGTGGTTTAATTTGCTGCTCACATGTTGGCTCATAGTGTTAAAGATCCTCTTCACATGACAAAGCCACTCAAATATGAACCAAAGTTTTTTTTTTTTTTAAATATGACGGTATAATCAGTTTCATACTGATTACTTTATCAGGACGCCTCCTGGACAAACATCATATCATTCCAGTCAAAAACCAATACTGAGCCCAATATTGGAATTTGAAACCTTGAAGCCAAAGGATGATGTGAATTTAAGTGAATTAGAGGATTATTTTTTCCATCACTCTAGTTATGGAATAAAAACTTTATCACAAGAGATGGTTAATCACCTCTATCACTTGTGATTTAATATAGGTGTATTGTGAGAGCCTATATTAATTACATGAGTAAAATATAAGTATACCAATGATAGAAGAAAAATACAGTTTATTCCATCAGAAAAAAATAAAAATATTTTAATGACATAAATACCCTGACCATAATAGATTTTTCTTACTGGTATCACAACTAAGAAAAACTATAAAATATTTACTACTTTTTGTTTTATATGCATGCAACATGCATAATTTTACAAGAATGAACACAAGCTACAAATTCAAAGATCTACATCTATTACCAACTAGTGTAATTGAAATAAATAAGCAGAATGAAGTAAAATTTTAACTTAGCAAAATTTAAGATTATCTTGAAGAAAATATCAAAAAAGGTGTATAAGAGAAGGAACACACTTGTCATGATTGATTGATTTTGTTTATACTTCTGATAAATAATTCAAATTTTTTTTATGCATTTGTAAGTAAGTTTATAGCATCTTAAATTTCAAATTAAAGATTTCTCTTTTTTTCAAAGAAAATTTATAAGCTTTTGCACTGATTCAAAAATAGGAATTTTTTTTTAAAAAAATAACTTATAATGAAAGTCTTAGCAACTTCTAGTAAAAAGGAAAATCTGATCCTTAGCTGTTGGAAAATAATTTTTGTTCTTGCAAAAAATCTCTTTGCTAAAAATTGAAAAAATCTCTTAGAAGATATGAATCAAGCCAGGACCAGGCGTGTTAGACACTGCCCTAAGGATCAGATTTTTGCCCCTTCGTGTAGTTATTGGCGATCTGTCCCCAAGGTACAACAAGAAGAAAATGAAGTATTCGTTTGACAAGTTTTAAATAAGCAATAATGGGATGATGCATGAATTGAGAAACATAATTGATACTAAAAGAAATATCCGGGTGTATTAACGTTAAATATTGCAAAGCTCCAACAAGGCCTCTGTAATGAGTAACATCATGAAGTAGGACAGCAGTGGATGAGATTTGAATTTTCTACTCGAGTGGAGTACTTATAGGTTTACAACCTTCCATTTCAGCCCGTTCTAATAGTGTCATGGCATAATGAGTTTGAGACAAAAAAAGACCCTAAGAAGTTCAAGACATTTGTATGCCAAGAAAATGATGTATTGTTCTAAATCTTTCATTGCAAATTCCCTACTAAGAAGTAGAACAAAAGTATCAATAAGTTTCAAATTAGAACCTGTAAGTAGCATATCATCGACATAAAGAAGTAAAACAAGTGAGCCAAGAGTAGAGTGATAAATAAATAACAATGGATTAGCCAAACTACAGAAGAAACCATAGGAAAGAAGAAAAGAAAAGAACTAAAATGATCGAACCAAGCACGAGGTGCTTGTTTTAAAACATATATGGCCTTCTGAAGTTTGCAAACAAAGGAAGGGTGTTGTGGATCCATCATTCCGGGAGGTTGGAGCATATACAGATCTTCTAAGATGTGTCCATGCAAGAATGCATTCTTTACATCAAGTTGCCGAATAGACCACCATTGGTAGAGAGCAATAGTGAGGATGAGACGAATTGTTCCAGGTTTAATGACTGGCGAGAAGGTTTCAGAAAAATCGATTCTATCAATTTGATGATATCCTTTGGCTACTAATCGTGCTTTTAGTCGATCGAGTGAACCATCGGGTTTGAGTTTTGTCTTGTACACCCATTTTGAACCGATAACATTCATTCCAGAAGTACATGGGACTAGAGTCCATGTTTTATTTTTATGAAGAGCAACGAGCTCCTCTTCCATTGCAGCCTTCCAACCGGAATGAGCCAGGGCTTGTCTGATATTTCTGGACTCTTTTGGAATCGTAGAGGATAGATGGACATTCAAGTCATACTTTGGATTAGGCTTAATAATACCACTCCTTGCACGAGTTACCATGGGATGAGATGGTAGTGGAGGTTGTTCTGCTGAGCTAGAAGAAATAGATGAACGAGATTGTGAAGACATCGGTTGTGGGGATAGTGGTATAGACATATGTACATCTGGGGACAAAATGGATGACATATGCGAATTAGGTGTGGGATCAAGAGAGGTGTTGGATGAGGTATCTATTTGTATTGTATTGGTTGAAAGTTGAGCGGATAGTAAAGGAATATCAATTGAAGAGTTTGATGTGGCAATACCCTTTTCAGGAGAAACTTCAAAATAAGGAATTGTGAGCCAAGAGTTAAATATACTAATAGCAAATTTAGCTAAAAAGGATTTTGACTCAGGTTTGTAAGGAAAACATGACTCATCAAAGACAACATGTCTCGAAATAATTTTTTTTGTTGGAGGATAAAAATATTTATAGCCTTTATATTGATCGCTATATCCTACAAATACACAAGGGACTGTTTTAGGATCAAATTTATTCCGTTTAGTGTCCCAAGTGTATGGGAAGCATTTCGAACCGAAAACACGAAGAGAATGATAAATTGGGTGTGTGCCATGCAAGATGAAATATGGACTGTTAAAGTATAAAGTAGATGAAGGGAGTCTATTAATAAGATAAACAACAGTAGAGAAAGCTTCAACCCATAGTGATAATGGTACACAAGAATGAAATAACATAGTCATACCAAGTTCACGGATAACACGATGCCTCCTCTCAACAATACCTATTTGCTCAGGAGTATGAGGGCAAAATTTATGATGACCAATTCTGTAGACAAAAAATGATTTGAAAGTTTTAAATTTACAAACTCACCTCCACCATCTGAATGAAAAATTTTTACTTTTTTGTTGAACTGACGGTCTACATATTTTTCAAAAGCAAGAACATTTCAAAGAAATTAGATTTTTGTTTTAACGGAACAATCCACTTATATTTAAACCAATCATCAACAAAAGAAGCATAATACCGAAATTTTTAATTGATAAAATGGGAGTTGGTCCCCATAAATCATAATGAATTTTGTCAAAACAACCAGTACTAGAATTTTCAGAACAACTAAAAGGTAGCTTGCTAAGTTTTCCTAACTTACAACTGTCACATAAGTGTTCTGATTTTATTGACCCTACGACATCAATTAAACCTTTATTTTTTAAAAGGTACAAAGCATAAATTTGAGGATGACCTAGTCGTTGATGCCAGATGTCTACAGTCTCTGTCCTAAAATGATAAGAGAAATGCAATTCTGGAAAGTTGGACAGAACATATAGATCACCCTTGCACCTTCCTGTTATTATTGATTGCCTTGTTTTCCTTTCCTTGACATGAAAATCAGCATTAGTAAACTCACAATTAACATGATATTGTTGAGTTAATTGACTTATAGATAACAAATTCTTTGCTAAACTAGGGACTAGTAAAATATCAGGAAGGGTGATTGTTTGATTTTTTTGTCTAATAGATGAATCTCCTACTCCAACAATTGGAATGAAAGAACCATTACCTAATATTATTGAATCAGAACCATTATATTTGTGAACATTTGTTAACATATCTAACTTACCTATCATATGATTAGAAGCACCTATGTCAGAAGTCCATTCAGTATCCACAATGGTATTGTCTAAGGTAAGCGCTGCAAGAGCCTATGGAATATCTTCATGCTGCGTAGGCTTCTTGGGTACCCACCAACAAATTTTTGTAATATGTCCTACAACTCTATAGTATTTACATTTTTCTTCACGACAGAGGTTCCATTCTGTTTGGGTCATGCGACGTTCGCCTGGTGGAGGAGGTCTCTTCTGCTGTGGGTTTGAAGCTGTTGGTCTACCTTGATATGAGTTCCTTGATTGCTGTGCCCAGTGGATAAAAACTTGGGAATATTTGCAGTACGTGACTGTTGTTGGCCATAAAAAGCCACTTGAAAATGAAATTGTGTATCAACACGACCTGAGAACCAATTCTGTCTCTGTCGAAATTTTGAAGTTGAGCAACCAACTCAGTGTGCGTTGGTCTAGGAGGCTTCAACATGGTTATGGTAAAAGTTTCATATTGGGGGCTAAGACTTGTCAAAAGATAAAAAAACTTTTTCATTGTCGAAGATAGGTTTGCCAATGGCAGCCAAATTATCACATAGACCTTTGAAAACCCGAGTGTGATCGCATATTGTTTTGTCATCCTCTTTACGAAGATAAGTAATTTGTTGGCGGAGATAAAATTCTCGTTCTTAAGAATCCTGAGCATACGAGTTTTGAAGCGTTTCCCAAACACCTTGGGATGGTTCTGTTGAATTGTTTGAAGTAGGTGTGAATATTTGGTTGGGGGTGGGGTTTCATTGTTGAGGTGTCGGCTTTAAGCAAGAGCCAAAGCTTGCTCTCTCCAAAGAGGATAGTTGGAGGGGGTAAGTTTGAGGGTAATGAAATTTCCAACATTCAATGATAATGAAGTTATAGTGAAATAATAATAATAATAATAAATAGCGGAGGACTTATCTTCGTAAAATGATGAAGGGCAAGGGTGGCAGTCGTATCGCCGATGGATTCTTCTAAAGCGAAAGATGCCGGTGATGAAGGAAACAAAGCGAATTTATGGAGGGGTTATTATAGGAATTTATGGTTATTATAGGAATTTATGGAGGGGTTATAGGTTGGTCGAGCATAGACGAGTGCTTACTTTGCATAACCCTCTCGGGTTACGAAGGAGCTTTGATGAGGGTGGCCGGGTGGGAGATGGGGAGTACGAGCCCTCTTATGGATTTCTACGACATGGGCCTCTTATGGATTTCTACGACATGGGGGGGGGGGTGATTTTCAATTGGAATTTCCTCTTTGCCCGTTTGAATCCCTCAAGATCCAATTTTTATATGAAGATCCAATTTTTATGCGAAGGTGACTTGGTAGAACTTAGCTCTAGTACCAAGATGAAAATAAGAGTTTATTTTATTCAGAGATCCCAAATACAGAGTAGGTTGTGTTACATATTTAAACAGATATATCCTAGCTAATTGATATAAAAAAGCTAATAATCAGCTATTAACATATATGACAATAGATAATAATAGATATGGCAGCCTTTTCTTAGTTTGTAAAGCTACCACTAGTGTTGAATTTGTTGTAGTCTAGCTTGTTTCATCAAGCATATTCTCGTCATTGATATCTGGATTGTTGTGAGAGTTATCGCCCTTATCTCTCCGAACATCTTATTACTCTCACAACTAACATTATTTTGAAAGTTGCTGAGTTGTTGGAGATGGTTAATATGAACCGGATCAATCCGATCCTCCTCGTGTGAAAGCACAACACAACCTAATGATAAGATCAACGGTAATACCAATGATAAGATCAACAGTAACAACAAAATAATATAATAAAATCAACAGTAACAACAAAAATAATATAAAAAAAAAATTTGATTGATTCATTGCTCAATCTGAATCCCTAAGCCTTAGACTTAGCCCGCCTTAGACTTAGCCCATAAAAGCTAACCGTTAACTTCAAATTAAATCAAAATAAATTAATAAATTAATTGATCACATTAGACGAGCGTATGTTGGTAAGCGTCTAGCAAACGCTCGCCCAATGTGAAATCGCGAACGCCGCAAGCGTTCGCGGGCATAAGCATACGGCTGCTGGGTTACGTTTTTTTTTTTTACAACTTTTTCCAGCAGCTTCAACATGATTGACTTGGCTATTCCCTTTATTTCGAGCCAAGATTACAACTCATATATGAAATGAAGGTAAATGGTGTGGTATTAAATAAGTACCCAACTATTGGGTGACACATGGACGAAGTATCGTCCAAGAGGGTTAACTTTATTTCAATTAAAGATAATGACAAACACTCATTACTCTAGCTAAATAAGGACCCTAGGGTCACAAAATCTCATAGGAATTCATCTGGGACTTTCTAAGCTTAGAGAAAACTAAACTCTACATGGATGTCAAGGGCTCCAGGTATATAAAACTTTTGCCGTAAATCTTTTGCTAGATATTTTTTTGCCTTCTTCATTCTCTTATTTTCACCAATTCTCTTACTAGCTTAAGTATCAAAGGTTCTCCTAAAGAATAATTTTGGACTCCTGGAGGTTTCTCCCATTTTTTTAAAGGATTTTCTTATCTTCTGCTGTTGTAGTTTGAAACTAATTTTGGGTGGCAGTAAAAAAAAAAAAAAAAAAAGTAAAGGAAAAGAAGGAACTGTATCTTTGGAGCCAAAATATGAATCCACGTGGTAGATGTATTGCACTAGCAACAAAGAGTAACTTACTTCTAGCATGTGTTTTGCTTTTGTGAGTTCACTACTTTAGCCTGATATGGCTACTTTAACTAGCTCCTTGCGCTCTCTTTTTAAGTGCTTATCCTTGCACCTTGTTCTTTGATTAGTATAGGTTCAGACATTCCAAGTGTTAAATTCATTAACATGAAGAAAGAGCAAGCAAGTTTCAATATCATCCAGAGGGAATGGAAATAAAGGGTACAATATTCGTTGATGATGATCCTATTTTATTTTATTTTATTTTATTTTGTTTGATAACTATTTACAAATATATCTCAAGATAATTTTAACAATATCTATCCACTAATTAATTAAGTGACCTACATGGAAATAGATGGGGAAAGGAGATTCCTTCTAAAGTTTTTGATAACACGTATGTAAGAAAACCATATAGAAGCCAGAGAGAGATTGGGTTCCTGAAGTCAGATTGGGTCCTGAAGCCAGATTAGGTCCCTGAAGCCAGAGAGAGATTAGGTCCTTGATCAAAAGTAAATCCTGATGGCGATTGCTCGTTGATGGCGATCGCTCATTGATTAGAAGCACTCAACTCAATAAAGCACTTAACTCAATCAAGATCTTAATCCTGATCCAGATCCTCAGGAGGTAGATTAGAAGCACTGAACTCAATCAAGATCCTGATCCAGATTCTTAGGAGGTAGATCATAAACAATGGCTGGAGATAATACATTGATCCTGATATTATTTCATAAATTAATCTTACAATATATTTGTGTAGATTTTTTAATAGATTTCCAACCGTTGGTATCAGAGCCTCAATACCTCTGCCTTGTTTGTTGGGAGTGTTTCATTAATTTTTATTATTTTGGGATCTAATAAATCGCTAGAGCAACAATCATTGTCTCATTCGCATTGCTTATTTGATAAAGAGGGACAAGACGTTTTTGTCTATATTTCTCTCATATAGGAATAGTCCAAAGGAAAGGTGCGTGTGGTAGGAATATTAGGGACGGGAAGGCTACTGGTAGTATCCTGGACTCTGAACTATTTGACCCAACTAGCGTGTGGTATGAATATTAGGGACGTAACAATAAGGAAAGGCTACTGTAGTACCCTGGATCATGGACTATTTGACCCAACGGGAGTGTGGTAGGATTATTAGGACTATTTGATCTAATGGGCGTGTGGTAGGAATATTAGGACTATTTGATCCAATGGGCGTGTGATAGGAATATTAGGGACGTAACAATAAGGGACTGGTAGTACCCTGAATCCTGGATTATTTGATCTAACAGGAGTGTGGTAGAATATTAGGACTATTTGACCCAACGGGCGTGTGGTAGGAATATTAGGGACTATTTGACCCAACGGGCGTGTGGTAGGAATATTAAGGACGCAACAATAAGGAAGGCTACTGGTAGTGCCCTGAATCCTGAACTATTTGATCCAACAAGCATGTGGTAGGAATATTAGGGATGTAATAATAAGGAAGGCTACCGGTAGTACCTTAGTGAGTTTGATCCAACTACCTATATACCAAGAGTGTGTTTGACCTAACTACTTATATAGCGGATCTAACTACTCATATAGCGGAGTTAATAGGTCATCAAGAATCATCATCCGATCGATTATGTACTTAATATTTAATATTTATTTTATTTAAGAAAGCATCGAGATCTATGATATTTAATTTTATTTAAAAAAGTAACAAGACCTATGCCATTAAGCATGCTCTATCTCTCATGTTACTCTCGAATATGATTTAAAAAAATATATATAATAAAACGTGAGCTTTGCATGTTGGTGGGGTGGTTAGGGTTTGAATTTAGGAGCGTCCACCCATTTTCTCTTTTGTCTTGGAAAATTGACATGCCTTTTCCTTTCTCCATGCCGATGACACGGATGAAGGTCCACGGCCTTTCAAGATTTAAAAAAAAAAAAATTCTTTTTTCATTTTGAGCGGAAATAAATCTCTCTGATCGTTCTCCCACGCGTCGTTTTTCGTGATGGATTTCTCTCTCCCATTTTTTCGTTTTCACGGTAGCCACTCCCGTTTTTCGTTTCACGGTAGTCCGTGACCGTAACGGGATGGACAACGATAGTCTCTCGATAGGGAACGATGATGGGTGTCGTATATGAATTATTAAAAAAAACAAGAAAAAATAAAAAAATTTGAAATATAATTTATTTATTATATACATTATTATAAAGATAATTGGCAAATATATATGTTGGGCTAGCCTATTTGATTGTATGATTTTAATTTTCTGCACAAATTTTGGGCGATGAGAGATAAGATAGCATTTTATCCATCTGGTTGAATTTTAAATGTATATAATTGTCTTTAATGTTTAATATTATTTATTTTATTATATCATATAATATAATTTATTTTATCATCTGTTTCTTAAGTTTAAATTTTTTTGTATTAAATACGCCTCTTGAGCCTCTATGCCTATGGTGTTTTGCATATACTGGCCCAAAAGGGAATAATAAGCATCGTCGGACGTGTTTTAATTGATAAAAAAATTTAAGATAATAATTTTAAAATTGCATTAAATAGATGCTCGATATGCTACTGCTTCTATTTGCATATTAGATTATATTATGCTGAACAAAATTATATTTAATGGTAGTGTGAAAAATCACAATGCAAATCTTTTTAAGGTCTGATTGATCAATTGGTATCTAGAAAAGATGAGGGGACCCATCTCTCTTCCACTGCCTGACCAATTTGATTAATTCAAACCTTAATTTGAAAATGTTATGTTGATTAAAATCACTACCTAATAATCATGCTAAATTGGCTAATCTATATGTATATAATAGAGTTTAAATGTCATATGGTCAATATAATTTTGATTAATTGAGGAGTAGCCATAACATATTTAATTAATCAAAATTATATATTGAGTTGCAAAGATCATGGTTAGATGATATTAATTGTAATTAATTATATTTAATGCAATGAATCTTATTGCATTGATATAATTAATTATGATGGGATAACAAATTATTTCTTAATTATCCATAGAATTAAGAAAGGAATATAATTTGTTAAAGTTAATGAATTATTAAGTATAATAACTTAGCCCATAAATAGTTATTATATATTATGATTTGCTTACATTGGTAAGATATGATTGAGTTATATGCCTCAAATTCAGTTACATGAACATAATTTTTATTTTGCAGCTATTTTGCCTATTAATATTTCTCATATGAAATGTGATGTTCCGATTTAAGTGGTGACAATTATAAAGTATGGAAGAAAGAATTCTTCTTCAATTAGGATGCATGACATTGACTATGCTATTAGGAAGGATGAACTACATTTGGTTATATCTACTAGCACTCAGGCTGAGATTGCTACGCATGAATGATGGAAGCGATCCAATCACCTCAGTATATGTTCATATGTACGTGGTTCAATTTCTGAGTGCAAAAATATCAAGAAACTTCTAAAGGCTATTGATGCACAGTTTGAGTTTTCAGATAAGGCATTGGCTAGCACCGTAATGACAAAGTTATCATTAATGAAGCTCACTACTATTGGAGGTGTGTATGAGCACATCATGAAGATGAGGAACATTGCAGCTCAGTTAAATCCCTAAAGGTTGAGATGTCAGAATCTTTCTTAGTACACTTTATTTTGAATTCACTCTCACAGCAATATAGTCCCTTCAAAATATCTTACAATACACATAAGGACAAATGGTCAATTAATGAACTTCTGATCATGTGTGTTCAAGAGGAAGGGAGGCTAATTCTATAAATGAGAGAAAGTGCACATTTAGCTACTCAAAGAAAGACTAAAGTTGCTAAAGCCAAACGTAAAGAAAAGGGTAAAGTACCTATCCATACATAAGACAATAAGAAATCCAAATGCTTCTTTTGCAATAAGAAAGGACATATAAAGAAGGATTGCCTCAAATTCAAGGTTGGCTTGACAACAAAGGTACTTTAACCTCATTTGTATGTTATAAATCCAATATAGTTGTTTATCATAACACATGTGGATTAATTCTGGTTCTACAATTCATGTTTCAAATATCTTGCAAGGTTTTCTAAATCAAAGGAAACCATGGAAAGTGAACAAAGCATCTATTCAAGAAACAAGATAGGTTCATATGTGGAAGCAATTGGGACGTGCAGATTTATTTTAAATTCTGGTTTTGTTTTAGATTTGAAAAAGACTTTTTATATTCTAAGTTTCTCTAGAAATTTGATTTCAATGTCAAAACTTGTACTCTCAGGATATTCCTTTAATTTTAATAAAAGCTCTGCTGATTTATTTTATAAATCTAAGCTTATTGGGAATGGTACATTGTCTAATAATCTTTTCCAAACCAATTTGAAAAATAATACCTCTTATAATGTGATGCATGCCCAAACTAACATAGGTATGAAAAGATGTGTTGTAAATGAAAATTCTTCTATTTTGAGGCATCGGAGATTAGGTCACATCTTCAATGAGAGAATTAAAATATTAGTAAAGATGGAATACTTAATACTCTTGATTTTACTGATTTTGACACTCGTGTAGACTGCATAAAGTGAAAGCAAACCAATAAGTCTAAGAAAGATGATAAGAGGAGTTCAAAAATATTGGAGATCATACATGCAGATATCTGTAGTTCAGATATGGACTCGTATGGTTAGAGATACTTTATCTCATTTATTGATGACTATTCACGATATATGTATTTCTACTTGTTTCATAGTAAGAATGAAGTATTAGATGCCTTTAAGATGTTCAGGGCAGAAGTAGAGAAATAATGTTGTAAGCAAATTAAGATCGTGAGGTCAGATAGTGGTGAAGAATATTATGGTAGATACACTAAGGATGGATAGGCATCTGGTCCATTTGCTCAATTTCTTGAAGAAAATGGAATTATTGCACAATATACCATGTCGGGGTCTCCAGACCAAAACGGTGTAGCTGAAAGAAGGAATCGAACACTATTGGATATGATAAGGAGCATGATTGGTAGTTTTAAGCTACCTAAATCCTTGTGGACTGAAGCTCTTAAAACTGCCACGTATATATTAAACCGAGTTCCAACCAAGGCTATTTCCAAAATGTCATTTGAGTTATTTAAAGGTTGAAAACCAAGTTTGTAACATATGCATGTTTGGGGATGCCCATCTAAAGTAAGAGTTTATAATCCACAAGAAAGGAAACTGGACCCAAGGACTATTAGTGGATATTTTATTGGAAATGCTGAGAAGTTTAAGGGTTATAGATTTTATTGTCCATCTCATAGCATTAGGATTATGGAATCAAGAAATACAAAATTTTTTGAGAATGACTTGATTAATGGGAGTGATCAATCTTAGTATTTAGCTTCTTCTGAGAAAAAACATTCAGATATTCCAATTTTCACTTCAAGTGAGAGATTGGTTGTCATTCGTAGCATTCCTCAAGCTCAATTAAGTGCTGGACAATCAATCATTGAGATTTCATAAGCTGTTGATGATAATTTAGAAGATCCTGTTGTTTAACAACAATCAGTTGTGCAAGATACTCCTCAGGAGGTCATTGACACAACATTAAGAAGATCAAATAGAATAAAAAAATTAGCAATTTCTAGTAATTATATTGTGTATCTATATGAATATGACTATAATATTAGAGACAAAAATGATCCTGAAATATTTTCACAAGTCATGAGTTCTAAGGAATCAGACTAATGGTACAATGCCATGAAGGACGAGATGGAATCTATGGCATCTAATCGAGTCTAGGATCTTGTTGAGTTGCTTGATGGTGTAAAAGCCATTGGATGTAAATGGATCTTTAAAACAAAGAAAGACTCATAAGGCAACATTGAGAGATATAAAGCAAGAGTCGTTGCTTAAGGGTTCACTCAGAGGGAAGGAATCGACTACACAAAGACATTTTCTCCTGTATCCAAGAAAGATTCTCTCCAGATAATTATGGAATTGGTAGCTTATTTTGATTTTGAATTACATCAAATGGATGTAAAAGCTACATTCCTTAATAAAGATCTAGAGGAAAAGGTTTATATGAAACAACCTGAAGGATTTTTCTCTAGTGATAGTGAGCATTTGGTTTGCAAGCTCAAGAAATCCATATATGGATTGAAATAAGCCTCACGTCAGTGGTATTTAAAATTTCATAATGTGATCTCTTCCTTTGATTTTGAAGAGAATATCATGGATCAATGTATATACTAGAAGGTTGGTGAGAGCAAAATTTATTTCTTAGTCCTATATGTGAATGACATTCTACTTGCAACAAATGATAAAGGGTTGCTATATGAGGTGAAATAATTTCTCTCCAAAAATTTTGATATGAAAGATATGAGTGAGGCATCTTATGTCATTGACATTAAGATCCATAGGAAAAGATCTCGAGGTATTTTAAGATTGTCTCAAGAAACTTATATTAATAAAGTCTTGAAAAGATTTCAAATGAAAAATTTTTCACCAAGTGTTGCATCCATAGTGAAGGGTGACAAGTTCACTTTGAACCAGTGCCCTAAAAATGAACTTGAACGAGAACAGATGCACAACATCCCATATGCTTTAATTATTGGAAGCCTAATGTATGCTCAAATTTGCACAAGACCTGACATTGTATTTGCAGTAGAAATATTAAAAAGATATCAGAGTAATCCAAGTTTAGACCACTGAAGAGATACTAAAAAGGTCATGAGGTATCTTTAAGGAACCAAGGACTATATGCTCATGTATAGATGAACTGACCATTTAAAGATAGAAGGTTACTCAGATTCGAACTTTACTGGCTGCATTGATTCTCGAAAATCAACATCAGGATTTATATTTATAGTAGCTAATGGAGCAATATCATGGAAGAGTGCAAAGCAGACTTTGACTGCTACCTTTATTATGGAAGCAGAGTTTGTTGCTTGTTTGAGGCTATATCACACAGTGTATAATTGAAGAGTTTCGTCTCAGGGCTTAGAATTGTTGATTCTATTGCTAGACCAATTAAATTGTACTGTGGCAATTCAACTGTTGTATTTTAACTAAAAACCATAAGAGTGGTAGTCAAAGTAACACATCAGCATTAAGTATTTCGCCATAAGAAAACGTATTAAAGAAAACAAAGTGGTCATAGAACATGCTAGCACTGAATTGATGATAGCTGATCATTTGACTAAAGGCATGCCAATTAAGAATTTTTAAGGATCATGTGGTACGAATGAAAGTTGGTCCCATGATATAATTTAGTTGCATGGATAACTACTTGTACAAGAAAACTCTTATTTTAACTATTTATTTATTTTTCATTCAGATGTACACATTATTTGACTTTCAAGAAATGATAAATTTTTTTTTGGACTCTGAATAAACATAGGGTTTATTCATTAAGTTATGTTGTCATATTTGGAAAAGTGGTAAAAGAATTGAATGCATTGTAATACATGGAAGATAATACTCAATTATAGAGGACCTATCACCATGATTCATGCATTTGGTTTCTTGTTCAATGTTGAGTACTATGGAATAAAATAAATATACGGACCAAGTGAAAGAATGTAATATCCCGTTAGTGATGATTTTATTTTATTTTATTTTATTTTATTTGGTAACCATTTGCAGATATATCTCAAAATAACTCTTAACAATATCCATCCACTAATTAATTAAGTGATAACTATATCTTTTTTAAAATTTTAAAAATACCTTCTTTGAAGGAAGTTGGCGGTAGAAGAAAGTTAAGAAGTTTTTATAAATAGGGATCATTTTTTATAACACATCGTATATAAGAAAACCATACATAAGCAAAAGAGAGAATGGGTCCCTGATCAAGAGCAAATCCTGAGGCATAGGCATACACCATCGTTGTGCGATTGCTTGTTAATTGAAAGCACTCAACTTAATCAAGATCCAGATCCAGATCCTCAAAAGGTAGATCATAAACAATGGCTGAAGATAATACATTGATCCTGCTATTATTTCATGAATTAATTTATATAACATGTTAGTGTAGATTTTTTAATAGATCTCCAACAAAGGGTGCAATTGCCAGAAGCTTGGCTTTTGGTTGTCAGTTTCCTGATGCTTCCAATGGCATATTTTTATTCCTTTCTTTGTTCAGTAAGAATTTGACTTTGATGAGAATCTTAGGTGAAATAAGGATCAATAGTTTTGCACTGTTGCTCATGTTCATGTTTATTGCATTTTATTTGAACTTATGAAGGAAAATGCCCAACATTTATTATGAAATGTTCAGTGAGGTAAACTAAAAGAAAATTGAATCTCTACATGGATGGTGGCAGGGATCATGACGGCTGTTAGACTCGAATAGAAAGGTTTAGTTTCTAGGTTCAAATAGTGGACCAGTCTAGTTTCATATATAGCTTCTGCAACTCCTTGGTCTATACCTAAATGGATGGTGTTGCCTGCCAAATTTGATATTGGCCTTGACAATTGAAGCAGTTTCTTTTGTGAGCTTGATGATCATATTTCTTTACTTAACAACCAAATATACTGAGTTTAATTTTTAAATGATACCTCTTCGAGAATTTGGATGTAGATAATTATGGTGTGAATGGGTCTTCCTTCATCTCTTTCTCAAAAAGAACTCATGTTTTCTGCTTGACTTGGATCAAGCAGTGAGTATATGCAAACACATGAAATCCTTTAATTTGGTATAAAAAATAAAAGCATTAAATTCACCAGTTTTTAACACATTGGCACATGATGGATTAGCATAACGCCAATGCCTTCTGATTTCAATGTAAGATGCATAACCTATTATGAATTTATTGGAAACATACAGTGAACAAAGAAATTTAGAATATATGCCAGGTTTTCATTTCTTTCTTTATAGAATGTCCTGTGGATGTAGTCCCTTTGTTGTCTACAAATTATTTGGTGTACTAAGCATTATCTACAGAGGATTTGATATTTTAAATATTTACTGAATTTCATGTCATTCCATTGTAAAAGAAATTAATTAATGCATTAGGTTGGAATGAGGGCGACAGTGATAAAGAACATTGGAAAAGAACTCTCCATAGAGTAACAAAATATTAAGCTTGTGTGTCCCTTTCACTATCATAAAACCAAAGTGATCTCAATTTAAGAAGACAAATGATAAAGGTGCCTTACTGAAATCTTTACAAATTGTAACAATTGTATATTACAAAATTTCTCTCACAGAGGAACAGAGAGGGGATTTTCATTGAAGAGAGAAAATTTAAAAGAGCAGCAGTAATGGAGCTAATTTTACCCATTTGCTCCAATACTATAATCTCAATGCATAAATTTGTCAATGGCCATGTTCTAGTTATGCCTTCTAATTACTGCTTATTACTTACCACATAGATGAGAAAAAAACAATATGCATGTAAGAGGGAAAAATGAAAAGAAACATATGAACAAGAAGAAAAATTAATTATTAATAAAGTTTAGCAATGCATAAAAAAATTCTGGTATAACTAATAAAATGAAAAACTAAACTTTTATATGATGATATATTAATACATTACAAATATATTTACTTATTTATCGTGTAACAAATGATTTAATTGTATCATCATATAAATGATCTTGTTTACATCTTATTAGCAAAAAAATTTATTTTCATTTAATTCCTAAAAACTAATTATATTTTAATGGTTTTTCATTTTAATTTTTTTTCCTAGTCACCTTTGTTTCTTTCAATGAGTATCATAGACCATTTCTTTGTATTACATCAAACCATGCTGAATTTTATTAAGTAGAGAGCCATCAATTTAAGGCCATAATGAAAGTGTTACACACATAATGACTCTTTAAAAATTAATAAAGGTGAGCAAAGATCAAGTTAGATTGATTCTAGACCAAAATTCTAGAATCAATCTATTTAGAATCAATTTTAGGGTTTTAGACTTCAAATGAAATCGAGCTTATTTTAAGTTCGACCTAATTAGATTGGTTCAGCTTTAGATTGATTCTAAATTATAATTATCTTTTTTTTGTTTCACATATATCTTGCATGTAATGGCTAAGATTTTTTTTTAATTGTATAAAATGCACACATATATATTACATTTGTTAAGTAGTGTAATATTTAAGATTTTTTATTAAAAATAATAAATAATCTAAGGTTTATGTTATGCCTGAGGTTTAATTTCCATGAGTACTTTAATTTTTGTTTTAAAATTTTTAATTTTACTTTAAAAAATAGAGCGATTGGTTCAATTTTTAGAAATTATTCTGGCTTGTTTTTAACTTTCAAATTTTGAGACCGACTTAAAGATAACTTATAAGCATTACACGTTTAAAATATGACTCAATAGCTAGCCATTTGAGATGTTCAAATTGACCCGCATGATGTAATTTGAGCACTCCAAATTATGAACATGCATGCATGGTAACTCATTACTTTTCTTCAAATTTTGAGTCTTAACTTAAAAATAATTCATGAATCTTGTATGTTAGATAAGATACAACTCTATGGTTAACATCTGAGTCTCCATTCCGCATGACATGGCCTAAGGGGCCTGGCATGATAAAGCTGTCCCCTGTTTGAAGCCAGACAGCCCACACAGCAATTTGCCTTGCTGTCACGCTAATGTCACGATTGACGCACGTGCAGCTTATTTTCCCCTCATCCCAGAAGAGATGAAAGAACCCAAGGAATAATCCTCTCTCTTTCGTCTCGCCTCCTCCCGATGTTCCGATCTACGGGATATCCTCTCACGTGGCTCTCGCTGCTCTATTTCTAGGGTTTCCCCACTTCGCACTCTTTTCTCTTTCCAGGGTTTCGATCGGGGGCTCGTTTTTCCTCTCGGCGCCTCCAGAGATGAAGCTTACGGTGAAAACGTTGAAGGGGAACCACTTCGAAATACGGGTTCAACCCAGCGATACGGTGAACTAGATCTATTTTTCTCTCTATTTTCTGTCCTTTTGATGACCATGGCCTGAACACTTGACCTTTCTTGCGTGATTTTTTTTTTTTCTTTGGTCTTGTTGGATTCGTTGGGGTTCTTGTAATGATTACATGAAGGCTTACATTGTTCCGAAATTCTTTGATTTTGGATTTTTTAAATCTTTCTTAGGGTTTGCTTCGAGTCTTTGAGACTATGTCGGTTCCCTCTTTCGCATATGTTTTCTTGCTTATTTGGTAGGATTATTGACGGTAGGATGTTTAGTTGGAAGCCACATTCTTTTTACGATTAAAAAAGAAAAAAATCAAATTCATGCGGTTTGCATTGAGTTGCTGGGAAAATGTGGGACTCGTGAAGGTAAACAACTTTTCAGGTCATTTCATAATTAATGGAATCCAATTCTTTCCTTTCTTGTTTTTTCTTTTTCTTTTTTTTCTTCTGTGTAGGACGTTGGTTTAGAACTTGACTATCTATATAAGAATTTCATACGAGGTTGTTCATATCTGTGTTAGGGTTTACAGGTGAATTTTCCATTGATGATATAGAGGCGACATCAGAATTATGGTTAAGTTTTGGAGAAAATCCTAGATGATTGAAGTGGACGCAAAAAGATGATTCAAATGCAAAATTTTAGAGTTGTTTGTAAACAGACAAGGATTTTGATATAGGGATGATATTGACTGTTGAAAAATCAATCTTAATCTTGATGTATCAGATTGGATGCTCTGGTCACAATTGCTGATTCTTTGATGATTGTTGTAGTTGAAATTCCTCCAGTTATCCTTGCTTGCTACATGGCTTCAAAGCTGGTCCTCCCAAATCCTAGACCATCCCCTTCGCTTCCACCAGTCACATAATTTCCCGTTCCCTTTAAAAAAAAAAAATTTCTGTTCCAGATCTTATCCTTCTGTGTACCTTCTGATTTCTCAACACTTGACACTGCCATCCTACAACTTGTGGGCCCTACCTTTCCCCCCATGCAGAATTTCTTTACCTGCTTGCTAATCCATCTCCTCATTTCCTTTTCATATTTCTTCTTACAACCTGCAGACCTCTATCAGTAATTATAAATTCTTCCCATCCTTCTCCTTTGATGAAAAAAAATTCACATCTGTGACTTTTACTGGTCTTCTATTCCCTCTTCCAAAGCTTTATGAAAATCAACTTGCGAATTCAATGCCAAGGCTTCCAACACAATGGTTATGAAGCATCTAATTCCTAAGTTCATCAAATTCTTTTACCTTGAATGGTTACCTAAATGGGGAGTCGTAAATGTTGGATCAATTCTGGATATGGGAGTAACTATGCAAATCTCAACCAGGAATAAAGGATTAACAAAATACCCAGCTCTAAGATCTCAGAAAGTAGCTATGTTATGCAGATGGTCAAGTCATTGCATAGTGCTTAAGGAAGGAGCGGCTGCTTATGTAGGAACCTATGTGATTCATCTGTATATTAAAAAAATATAAATAAGATCAAATTAACTGATAAAGGAGCAGAGATTTGAAATAGCTCAATAAGAATTTGAAGAAAATAAGAAAAAATATATGGAGGAGTTTGAGGGGTGGATATCAACTTCTTGGGCATATGTGCACCATTTAGCATTGCTTTTGCTATTTGTCTATATAGGAAGGTAACCTATACCTAGTGCGGGATGGCCAGGAGGCCCCATATGCAGGTGGCTGCATTGATCACTTTTTAAAGCAGTGTTTATCTCTTATAACTTTACACTCAACTTTAACAAATTCAATCATGACTGATTTTGTCTACAAAACTACTATAAGATGACCAGTACCTTCTGCTGTTCTCTGAATATTAGTAACTGGAATGCATTGTTGGGACTTTGTAACAACTTGCAAGTGATCATAACTGGACCTTCAAGCATCACATAATAGTGAGATTCAGCTTTTTCACAATCTATTATTTGTTGTTCTTATGAATTCAATTCACACTTTACATCTGTGAAATTTTGGAAAGCACTTGCGGATCATTTTTGCCAGCCCAATTCCATCCCAAGTCCGCGTAAAGAAGGGTTGCGTTAGGTAGCTGACAGCCAGCGTAAAACTCCGTCAAATCCTTTAATCCCATGGAGCTGGGAAAAGGCTTAGATGAGTTGAGTTGAGTTGAGTACTTGCGATCATTTTTGTGACAGTCCAATTCTAAAGAATTTCATTTTTGCCATTGAATAAAATATGGTGCTAGTATAATTCATCGATATCATCTATGTTTTCTATTTTGAAATCATTTGGGACAAATTAGAGGCTATCAGATGTCTGATATCTGGTGCTGACTAGGACCTACCATGGAAGTTGCATAATGATCACACTTAAATAGCACCTAGGTTTGAAAGAGAATCTGATAAAGTTCAATTGGCTCTGACTTTTTACCTTGGTTGAGTTAGATTCAAATGCACAAATTTGCATCAGGTTGGACTCACATACAAATTTAGATGGTTAGTTGTAGGTTCAGCTAGATTCAGATTTTAATGTCCCACCTCAGATCTTGTCCCTTTTTTCCCCTACTTTTGTCTTCTCCTTTCTCAACCACAAACCAAGCCTTTGTTTTCCCTTTGCCTCCACCATCCAGCTTTGTGAGCTGACAGCCATATGCCCAATGCTGACTGCCAGGCCCGGAGCGACGGCTGTTAAGCCTTGATCACCAACAATTGCTGCTATTGATTTCTACCATTAAAGGGCTAACTGTTGACTTCTTAGTATTGTTAAAAGCGCTAGGCAGACTTACGCGCAAAGGTGTCTTGGAGTCTATGTGCAAAGCGTAGGCATGTGCTTCACTTCAGACGCATATTTTTGAAATAAATTGTAGAATAATTTATATAAGAAAGTTTTATAACATATAATAAGCAAAAGCTAAAAAAATATAATAGTATATATAGCCTATTAGCTCAATGGAAATCCTCTTCTTTCTCAATTAAAATCTATAGTTCCTTGATGTCTTTTCTTCTTTTTCTTGGATAATAGCATAATTTTTGGTGTTTTATCTTTTTTTTTTTTCAATTTTTAGCTTTTTGTAAGGTAAGAGAAATAATTGTATATGAGATGATGCATTATAAAGTCAACACAGTCTAATGAATATAATAGACTTAAAAAAAATATTACAAATATAGCTTATTAAGAAATGCATACTTTTTTGTGCTTGAAGTTTGATCAAAAGCATGCGCTTTTTGTTGCCTTATGTATGCTTAGATGAAAGCATTTCACTTAAGGTATAAGAAGTGTCTAGCCCTAGGCACCTAGCTTCTCATATTTTAGGTGTACTTTAGGATATAAGAAATGCCTAACCCTTAGTACCTCCTGCGCCTTAGGCACTCCTGCACCTTAGACATGCTTTTGACAATATTGTGACTTCTACACCTCTAGTTTTGATGAGCAATCTGAAGAGCTGTTTAAGACCAAAGTTTGCCATTCCAGACCCTATATCGATATCACATTGATAAAGTGTTGGTATATTTTGTATGGGATTGTTTTGATGTATCGAGACTCAGTACTTTTCCTATTATTAAGTCTTGGTTTGATATTGACATTGGTATGACACGTCTGGTATGAGATGAGACGCATCAATGCAGCATACCATGTTTAGGACTACTATGGAATAATTGTTGAATTGTTAACTAATAAGCAATGATAAATCCTGTGGGATGCTAGGATGGGTTATTAATCTGCCATCATCTCAACGTCCCAATTGATAGATCCTGAGATATCTCTTGTTCCAAGTGTTCGAACAATGACACGTCTATTCCATGGAAAAACTAAGATGAACCAGTTCCCCAAAATTTAAAGCTTTGCTACTTATTGCTTCACTTTTTGGGACAATTTATATTGATCTATTCTTTCAGATATCGTGGAGACCTGTGAGCTTGTATTGTACCATATGATCTACTTACTAGTTGCTTGAAGAATCTTTAGGTACAAAAAACAACTATCATCCACAAATTGCATCAAGGTGGGGATGATTGAGTTTTCACAACCATTGTTCGGTTGTCTCTTTAACTATGTACCTCTTTTAAGAATCTCATGAATCCTGATTATATGGCAAGTACTATTTGTCTGTTTCTTCAACACCACCCAATCATTGTCTCTTTTAACATTACAGCTATCAGCTAGAATTTTTTTAAATAGCTAAAATCTTTATTACTTGTCGTGTAATAAGTTGGTCAGCATAAATTTTGCTTAAAGTTGGTCCAGGATAATTATTGCTTTCTGGTTTTATTTGTCATGCATGTAATTTATTAATTTTTGAAAGTAACTACTTGTTGTTATGGGACTCTTCTCAGAAATCCTATTTAAATCGGAACTGATATCCAATTCAGATTCATGTTTGTGTAGAATAATGGAAATAACAACTAATATCTAATTTGTATCATATTTAAACAAATGCGGATATGATTAATATTTGATTTATATCCATATGTATTTAAAACCAAAGATTCAGGTTTCGGTGGAATGGAGGCCGTTTCAACCGCCTTGCCCCATTTGTCTTGGCCATATTGACATATAATTTAAATAGATTTAATTTACTATAAAAATATAACTTTTAAAGTTGAAATATATTTAAAAATCAAATAAAATACCAAAGCTTCCCAAATATTTTTCTTTTTTTTAAGAAAAGAGCATCCTAAGCAAATGCTAGGATGCTTTGACTGGGTCGGAGATTGGAATGGGACGGAACGAGCTGTGGAAAATTGGGACACCTTTATCCTAAGAGATTTAAAGCATTGTTTGAACAATTGCAAATACAAACTTTGGTATTATTTTAATATCTGTCTCCGTATTCATCTCTGCTAAATAAATATTGATATCATCGATATCTAATCAGTATTTGATAGGACTTCAGCCCTAATAAAATCTAAAGCAATTGCCTATATAAATTGAAATATATAACATGTGTCTGGATGTTGATCCAATCATTCGAACCCTATGAAAAATGGGAATATGTCTAGATGCAAAGGCCGTTGTGGATGTTGTTCCCATCAAATAGTGTTGTTCCTTTATCCAACCAAGCAATGGTGATCAATGCAAGAATGTTAATTCCTTCTCTGCACTTAACCATTTGTAAGCAAGTGAAGATTTTAGCTATATTTTTGGTTTTATCTTCCTTTAATCCCTAGTAGGCAACTAATACACTTCTTTGTCATTGTTATTGACTCAAATGCTGATGTGGAAATTGTTGCGACACTTCCTTTTATTTTTCTTTTTACTAAATTTTGGCTAAAGTCTCTTTTAGGATGCAAAGCAATCTTGGCATCATCATTAATGAAACTACAGCTGTTATTTCCACCTTGAGATCTCCATGATGATCATTAACCTATACAGGCCTTTGGATGTTTCCGCTCTGGGACTGAACTAAACCATGCTCAATTCTCCTAGGTCTTTATGGTGGAAGGGTAACTGACTAAATACTTGAGTGGAAACAATACATCTCCTCGCACTAAAGTCATCATATGTGATGTATGTTCTTTTATTTTTTAACAACAAGCAGTATGAATTTTAATCTAAAAAGAGAAAAATGCACTATAGTTCGAGTATTGAATAATATAAGAGGAAATGTTATACATGGACTTGACTTCTTTTACCCTTGAATTGAATACTTTTTACTTAAAGTGAGAATTAATTAATTAAATGATTTAATAAATTAAGCATCCGCCCAACATAATGTTGGTCCTGAGGTGCTAGGATGGTCTTCTCGCCTAAAGACCTAGAAAGCTCTAGATGCCTGGGTAGTTGGTTTGTCAAAGCGCCTGGGCAGCCACCTATTACAACATTGTATTCAACATATAGGCTCTCCAAATGTGCTTGTCCTTTTGATGAATGGCCAGTTAAAATAATTGCAATTATAAAGATAGATTTGCCTCCCTTTTTCATTTTGTAGTGGAATCTGGTGTTTTTTTTCTCTCTCTCTTTTTTTTTTGTTATATTTTACCAACAACATCCTCCCACTCCACCTCAAGTAAGAAAAGAGACAAAAATATTTAAGTATGCAATTGTCACCAGCATGGATCACATCTTTATAATTTGCTTGTCAAAATGACTCATCATTTTCAAAAGAGATTTGTTAGTTAAATTTAGGGTGGTTTGGATGGAGGATTCAGAGGAGAGATTTTATTTGAACTAGGGATTCTAAAACCAAATTCCTTATTAGCAGCTCTTAAGGGGAATTTCTAAAATTCTATAAAATTTACAAATCCCTCAAAGTGATCATTTAGAAATTAGACCTTTTGGATGTGTCATTTACAAATCTCTTCGAAAAATCCATTTGGAAGTAGTTAAAATATTTAATTTTATTTACATGGAAAAATGTTTACATAAATATTATAAAAAATTATTTACATTTAGAAATTCCACCTTTAGGGGTGTCATTTACAAATCCCTTCGAAAAATCTATTTGGAAGTAGTTAAAATATTTAATTTTGTTTACATGACAAAATTTTTTTACATAAATATTATAAAAATTTTATTTACATTTTGAAATTTCACCTTTAGATGTGTCATTTACAAATCTGTAAGAAAAATCCATTTGGAAGTGGTTATATTTAGTTTTGTTTACATAGCAAAATATTTACATAAATACTATAAAATTTTATTCACATAAATATTTATTTTATTTATATAAATATTTTATTTTAATTTTATGATTTTATTTGTTTTATATATTTATTAAATTTATTTATTAAATATCTATTATGTAAATATTTTTATTTAAATATTAACATTTTATTATCAATATTACATAAATATTATTTATTAAAAATAAATTATATTTAATAAATACATATTATATAAATAAAATAATATTTATTAAACATAATAATATTATTAAGGTAATACTTGGCTGCATTCGAATATAGCTAAGCTTAGATCCGATCATTTCTTCCATCCTAAATTCATATAGTTTATGAATCCCAAAGATGGAAAAGGCAAAAAGGTGAAGTAGCTTTTATCTGTGTGGATTTAAGGATGGAAAGATGATGGATCCTGAACTTGGCTACATTCAAATAGTCAAATCTACCTTTTGTTATTAATATATTTATTAAATGTATTATTAATAATATGATAGAGTATTTAGAGAAATAATATGGTGTTTTAAAGAAAAAAGGAGTTATCAAAAGGTACATAGAATTGATAAAAGATATGTATGATAGAGCAATAACTATTGTTAAAACAACAAGAGAAACTAGTGAGTTTTCAATTACTGTAGATTTACATCAAGGATCTGTCTTAAGTCCGTATCTTTTTGTATTAGTTATGGGTGAATTAACCAAACATATTCAAGATGATATCTCATGGTGTATGTTATTTGCAAACAATATAGTGTTGATTGATGAAACTAAATCTGGAGTGAATGATAAGCTAGAGATTTGGAGAGAGGCTTTAGAATCAAAGGTTTTAAGATTAATAGAACTAAAACTGAATACATGAAATGTAACTTTAGTGGAAGTAGAATACAAATGAAGATACAGTGAAGATTGCAAACTAAGAGATATCAAGGAGTAAATTTAGGTGGGATCAATTATCCAGCAAGAAGGTGAAATAGGTGAAGATGTGAATCATAGAGTTAAAGTAGGATGGATTAAGTGGAGAAGTGCTTCGGAAGTATTGTAGGCCAGCTATACTATATGAAACAGAGTATTGGGCAATATTGAAACAATATGTGAATAAATTAGTGTAATAGAAATGCGCATGTTAAGATGGATATGTGATCAACTTTAAAAAATAGAATTAGAAATAAGCACATAAAGAAATGATAGTAGCCAAATTGAAGATAAAATGAGAGAAAATCAATTACGGTGGTTTAGACATATACAACGAAGACTTTAGATGCTCTAGTTAGAAATAGTAATATTTTAACAATCCATGATAAGGATAGAGGTAAAGGTAGGTCTAAACTATATGAATAAAAATAATTAAAAATATATAACTATTTATAATTTGAATGTCGACTTAGTCCTGAATAGAGCAGAGTGAAGGAAGCAGATTCATGTAGCTGACCCCATGCCATTGGGAAAAGGTTTAGATGAGTTGAGTAGATTATTAATAATATATTTTTAATATAAATATTATTAAATTAATTTTTACATAATTAAATTAATATTTAATTTATATTTTATGCAATTTAATATTTTTTTTGTATCTTATAATAATAAAAATCTATAAAATTTTATGATTAATTTATATTTTAAAATAAAAATAATAGATATAAAATATGTAATAATATAGTATAATATATATTAGTATTTGATAAGTATTATTAATATGTATAATTATATTAATAATAAATATTTTAATACTAACAATAGAATATTAATATTGAAATAATAAATATTGATGAGTATTTGAAGTAAATATTAGATAATTATTGCATAAATATTCAATATTTACATAAAATATTAAAATATTTATGTATAACTACATGAATTTATATAATGGTTATAAAATAATATTTATAGAAAACTTTATAATCCTTAATCAAAATTCCATTTTTAAGAGCAATTATCCAACAGTTAATTTGTGAAATACTGAAATTTTGTAATGCTGCATTTCAAAAATTCTAGGAACTTTTAAAATGCCTCATCCACACAACCTTAGGGATTGATTTCAATTTCTTTTAATTTTTTAAATGAAGTTGTTATTCCATATGAAGCGATTTGAATGTACCTTAAAGGCTGTGATAAAACATAAGATCTTGCATTAAGGCTTTCTTAATTTAACTGGTAGGTAACAGTTTATGCCTATCTTTATTGAGGAAGATGAAATTCTTAGACTTCTAAAAGTAAAATTCTTCTCTGAACTTGCATTGAAACTGTGAAATCTGTGCAAACATTGTGATTGCATGTGAATGAAGTATGAACAATCCATAATAGTGTTTTTGTCATTCTAAGGGCAGAATTTTCATTATTGTAGATCTGAGATTCCTCAACATGCCCTATACCTCCCATGTTGTGCTTTGCTTTGATGTAGCCAGTGTTGCATGGACACAAATATGAGAATTGGACTTGGATACATATCCAAGTGTCTAACTTGATTAGAGGGGAAAAAGAGAGAGGAGGTGCTATACAATATAATTTTTATTGAATCATATATTATATCTTTAAATATTGTTTTTTAAACTTTAAAAAGAAAATATATCTCTTTCTCTTTCAGACTTTTCAATTAACTTAAGGATTTATGAAAAATAACATTTTACAAAAGTATTTCAATATTTACGTCCTTGATCAATATATAAAAAGAACACATACATATTTCTAATGTCAAAATAGAGGGTCAAACTTATTGTTGGAAGAGTTCAAGTCTCCACCAATCTATAAAAGTGGCAATTAGAAGTATCTGAGTCCAACTTAGATACATATCTAACATAGATTTTTGAAGCTGGACATGAGTGTCAAGGTAACACAGCATGCAGCTAAATAAGATTTTTCAGGCAGTTTGGAGAATTCATGTAACATAGGTTGTAAAGGATAACCCATCTGGAATCTGGTCAAAATACTGACGTAGCCTTTGTAGGCCAATACTTTCCAGCTGATGACCTCTTAGACCCATTTATTTACTTGACTATTACTAATATTGAGCCATTTTCTCTATGGCATGTAACAAATGGCTGAACAATGCAGTCATGTTGATGATATTAAACTTAATTTATTGTGTTATTTGCTGGAAGTTTTTAGCTAATTGTTTTTATCCATGTATAGATCATGGCTGTGAAAAAGAATATTGAGGAGGTACAAGGAAAAGATAACTATCCATGGGGACAGCAATTGTTGATTCACAATGGAAAGGTCTTGAAAGATGAAAGTACATTGGAAGAGAACAAAGTTAGTGAAGATGGATTTCTTGTTGTCATGCTCTCTAAGGTATTTGAATTTTCATTCGAGTATTTTTTTTTCTGTTAAAATCCATGATCTTTCTGCAATTACTTATCATTAAATTGTTTTCCGTGCTATTTTAAATTCTTAACCTCAAATTGTTAAAGGTGATACTAGTGCAATGATTCTTGGAACAAACATTGACTTCATGTTTTGCTTGCGGTAAATGATTAATTGTACTTTAGAATGTTATTCTTTTATGTTGCTTTTCTGAATCACCAGGAGGATCATTTGCAGTTTCAGTTACAGCAATGATAATTCAAAATCTACAAAATCATGCTAATCTGCAAATGGGCTCAAGCCAGTGGTTGCACCCCTTCTTGTTGGGGGGTTATGGGTTTAAATTTTAATGGCGTTGTTTGTCAAAGTAGTGACCCATGTAATACTAATAGTAATCTATGTGCTTATTTATCATGAGTGTGCATATCCTTTATCATGCCTTCACTGTTCATTGATTGCATTAATACATTTATAGTTGCTGCAGGTTACTTCAGTCATTTCAAAAAAATTAATGCAAGTAATTGTTTGACATAATATTTATCTCCCGCATTGATTTTATCGGTTCATCCCTTTTTTTTCCATAGTTGTTTTGAAGGAATACATTAATAAATGTGTCAAGTTGTTATTTTTGTCATCCAAGCAGAAACTATTCAGTACTCTAGTTATTTACATACTACCAACAAATGGATGAAAACCACCCTTTTTAGGGGTTAGAAATGTCTGCACTTCTAGATTTAATGAATGCAAAAGGAGAATCAATGATGTCATGAGGATGATGAGTATGATTTATTGGCACCATTGTATGGAAGGTGGTGCAGGCATATGGCTTGATGAGCTTATGGGTCCGTTCTGATATTTAAACACCTGTCACACTGTCTAAAATACTTAAAGTTTCACTTTTTCATTTTGGTGCATTCCAAAACGGGGTTCTTTTGCATGGCATTAGAAAAGTAGTTCAGGAGGAACCCTACTACTTTATTTCTATTTCACTGAAACATTACAATTTTCACAATCTCAAACTTAGTAGATCCTGAACCATGAAACCTTTTTCTTTCAAAGGAAGAACATAACCTTACTACCTATTATTTGAAATATAGGCAAAGATTAATACAACCAAGGAGGAAAGTTAATTCTTGGCCTAGCTTAGAATCATATTATGCCCGACATGCTAAAAACATGAGTTTTGCTTGCAATGTGGGAATATAATAAGAAAAATATTTGCAAAAGAAGAGGTTGAAAGAACCAATATAGGTAATTATGCCAGAATTAGTTGTTTTCCAGCACACCTTTGATTTTGTTACTCTTGGTGTTTGAATTGACTCCTGTCAACATTGGTGCTCGAGAAGGAGTGCCATGATCTTTAAGAGGTTCTCTTATTCTGCAAATGTTGTTATCATAGCATTTTTCTAATTAATCTTATAGATATTGAAGAGTAAGTTTTTAATATGTCAATCTTAATTCCTGTAGCGTTGACTCAGGTTTGCCAGCAATGGAATCTAACACAGATTAGCTTATTTTATATCTGAAACAGTATCTGAAATTATGCAGTTCCATTAAAAAGTTATGGTTGTATGTATCTGCGGTGGTTAATGCTCCATTGGTTATATCCTGTAGCGTTAACTCAGGTTTGCCAGCAATGGAATCTAACGCAGATTAGCTTATTTTATATCTGAAACAGTATCTGAAATTATGCACTTCCATTAAAAAAGTTATGGTTGTATGTAACTGCGGTGGTTAATGCTCCATTGGGAAAATTCATTCCTAGGACTAGTGAGAAATCTAGGAATATTAGCTACAGAAGGAAAAAAAAGCTGCTACATGCATTGTACTCTCAATGCTCTTGTTCAAGAACTGAGTGTAATTTGTCCATTTTGGTTCTTCAAAGGTAATAATATTAAAATAAAATTCTCCTTGACTTTCTCAATCCTTAAAAAATTTGAGCCCTCTTCTTATGTGGGCTTTATCAAGTTGAAACGATGCATGCATATAACCATCTCAGTTGGTTTGATATGCTGTTTCAATCAGTTCAACTTTTATATTTCTTTGTTACCCTTATAGTCTCATACCATGTTCGTGCTATCACTTCTCACCCATCCCATCATTTCCTAGTTTGACCGTTACCCTACCTTACCATTCTTGTTTCATTTCCATCCATTCTTTGTATCTGAAACTTGTTATTTGTATCTCAAACTTCTTATTTCCATTATTCTACTTATTTGACATTATCATGCATGCCTGCACTGTAGGTTCCTAAATCATGCATGATAGCACCTTGAAATGACTTCTCAGTTTGACTGTGTTCTTAAATTGTATGATATATTTTTTCACCTCTTGAGGGCATGATTGTTATGATGTCTTTGTGCTCTCTTGAGGGTTTCTTATGTATATTATGGTAGAAAACTTTGTAACTCGACTTGCCTAGGAAATTAGAATAAGAGAATTAGCATTCAAAAGATTGGATTCCTTCAAAATAACATTAACAAGGACTCTGGTAATTATCTGATGTGCTTGACGCTAGGATACCTTATGGGCGTCAATCAATTGGGTTCTTCACTTATGCAGATTAGGTATTTTTGAGGACAAACAATATTCACAAGTTTTACATGCAATTCCTACCCATATAAACATTGTAGTATTCTTAGTTTCTGTATGGTGCACTTAATCGTAATGCAACCTCTTTTCGCAAACTGAGAAATAACGTCGGCTTAATAGTCTGCCAATTTTTTGTTTAGTTCATTATACTTGTATAAAACTGGACGTGAAAAATTTGTAAGTAAAAATTTTATGAATGGCATACCCTTCTTTGTTTCTCTCTAATATGACATTGTTATCTTCTATCATTTCTGTTGTGAGCCTTTATTATGTTTTTTCCCTCAAATTTATTCACTTGTTTCCTGGGCATCACTTCAGAGCAAGACTTCAGGTACAACTGGAGCCTCATCCACTTCTCAGGTATCATCCCTCACATTATCGTTGTGTTGCCTTAATTGTAAATTCCTATGCTGCAATGTTCCATTAGTGTTAGTGATTCAAAGTCTGTTTCAAACAGCCTGCAGCTCCAGCTCCTGCTCCACCTCCTGCCACAGCTCCAGCTCCTCATCCTGCTCCTAGCAACCCTCCTGCACAAGCTCCGTAAGTACTATTTAGCATATATGCTGCTGCTGCTTGTCCTGTCTTTAATATTGTTCAATATAACTCATGTCCAAGAATTCACAATGCTGGTACCAGTTATCTGGGATGAGGCTTATTGGTGTTATTAATGTCTTTCATGTTTTTCTGCTTCTTTTACAGTGCCCCAACCAACGTTGTAACTGGCACTGAGAGTGCAACAACGGAGTATGACTTCTCTTTTTGATCATAATAATTGGATTATTGTGGGTTTTCATGATTATTTCCTCTCCAAAAGAAGGCATGGTTACACCAAAGATTGCTTGCAATAATTACAAAAACATTGGTCATTTGATCTTCATGTTGCTCTTGCATCCAGTTCTTCTTTTGCTGTACCTCATATCTAACTACTGAATTTTCTGGGACTAATGTGGGAAAGAAACTATTTTCGAGAATAATGTGGGATCTTTGCTTTAAATAATGTTTATTTATAAACTATTTTTTGATAATAATGTGGGAAAGAAACTATTTTCGAGAACAATGTCAGCAGGCATTCTGATTTTTTTTTTTTTAACTACATCATGGGGGTGAAATCGCCGTCCAATAGACAATTTATGGCTTTATAGGGGTAGGGCCTTGAAAGATTTGTCTAAGTGTTGGAAATGGATTGTTCTGGTTGGTTGTGTTTTAAAATCGTCTATTGTAGAGATGATTTTAAAAGCATTTCTTCAATGGATGATTTTTGTGCAAAAAAAATTTTGCCACCTGAAGTTGTCTATTAAAGGGACAAGTTCAAGCCTGAAATCATCTCTTTAAGAGATGATTTTAGGTCATTAAAAAAAATAAAAGAAGGCGGGAAGTGTTGAAATTAAGAGACGATTTCACCATCCAGCAAATGTTTTCATCATGCCCTTATAAAAAAAGGCTGAATCATTTCCATTTCCTTCTATAAGAAATTGTCTTTCCATGAGATCATCTCTTGAAGAGACAATTTCACCATGCCCCTATTAAAAAAAAAAAAGATACGATTCCATTTCCTTTCTTTTATACAGAGTAGGATTCCCTCTAAGTAGCTATAAATTGTCTGTTGGATAGATGATTTTAAAATCGTCTTTCAAACAGATGATTTCACTGCATGATGTGGTTTTAGAAAAAAACTTGGAATGCCTGCATGGCATCCCACATGGCGTCCCTGACATTATTTCTAGAAATAGTTCTTTTCCCACATTATTCCCAGAAATAGTTAATAAATGAGCATTATTTAAAGCAAAGATCTGAATGGTTCTATAGGACAACATATAAATTTATTTGCTGCTCAGCTGAACTTGCATTAACTGTGGTCTTTGCTTTATTTATTTGTTGAAGATGGTGAACTTGAGCTCTTTATGACAACTAATTTCTGACTTTTCGTGGAAGTGGTATTTCTCAGGCCATTTTTTATGTTTCATGTTCTACTTAAGGACATTCCGATACATTAAAATCATAGCACTTAAGGGCTGTTTGAAGTCTTGTAAGTGATGTGTTGTATGTTGAGTTGTAGTGCAGCTCATCTCAATTGTCTAGAGTGCTGTAATTTAATTACGTATTGTAAGTTTAGTTGCACTTGGAGTCTCTATGTGAGATCTAAAAATATGCAAGTCAACTTGTAAAGAGTCGACACTGTGTTGAAACATGAGAACAGTTACATTTAATATTATAACATAATAAAATTATAATAATATATAATATTGTATGAAAATATCATTATAAAATAAGATTATATAATAATATTATATATTACAAAATGCTATCGCTTGACTTGAAGCCAACAAACCACTCAAGTTGAGTTGGTTGTACTTTGCATAAAGTCAAGTCTGGTATATAGCATACCAATATAATGCTATTATATTATATTATGTTATAATTTTATATTTTTTGTATAATAATATATCATAATATTATATTAGTGGAATAATGATATTATACTTTCTAATAATATATTATAATATGATTATTAACTAATAATGAAAACACTATATTATAATAATATTATAGTAATATTATTCCATTATCATGAATATATTATAAAAAAACCTAGTATAACAATATAGTATTGTTTTATAATATTATTACAATAATTTGTAAATTAAGGATAAATTATAATAATAGTTTTTTATGATACAAACCATTGTACTAAGTGGGGTCTTATGATTGCAACCTTCCAAATAGTATTGGTTTATTAATAATGCAGATTAGTTCCATGCAACTCAATTACATTGTAAGTGTTGCAGTTTCACTCGTAGGATTCCAAATTGCCCCTTAGTGTTGTATGTGTTGCACATTCTTATCTCATACAGCCAGAACTGCACAATTTGCATCTCTTAAACTTTTAGGAGGGCTCAAATTACTGAGGAGAAATTCCTAAGTTTAGAAGCCATTAGGTTAAAGTAGGAGCTGCAAGTTCTTTATTAATAAAGAAACTGAAAAACATGCTTTCTTGCATTCTCAGATTTTAAATATTTTAGCGATTGAAAATTGTGCATATTTAATACATACTTGGCTGTGTAGGGAGCTAAAAGGGAGGTTATGACAACTTGGTTTTCAAGAACATGTAGAATCACATAATTTATTGTATGCCATGATTTAGATGTTGGACTAATTTGCAAGAGCAACTAATGGAGAAAACTCACTGTTCACTGTTGCTTTTTTAGTTCTGTTAGCATGTTTTGTTAGTTTGTCTTAAAAGTCATCCTTTAATTACTTTCCCTGCAATATTACTCCATGAGGATATGCAATAATGTCTGATGAAATTATTGCATCTATGATTAAGTTTTTCCCCCATTTTTAGGTAGGCTTTTTATGATAAGGGTTGATGCATGCACAATTAGGTAGTGCTTGTTGGAGTTTTTAGTTGTATAAGTCCTAGAGTTTATGCTTCTTCATTGCAGGGTGCCTGCTGATGCTTATGGTCAAGCTGCATCCAATTTAGTTGCAGGGAGTGATATTGAGCCACTAGTTCAGCAACTGATGGATATGGGTGGTGGAAACTGGGACAAAAATACCGTTTTGCGTGCACTCCGTGCTGCCTACAACAATCCTGAGCGTGCTGTTGAATATTTATATTCTGTATGCAATGGAAATCTCTTTTAGTACTTTTGGATGCGATCAGGGAACAATTGTAGGATGATCGAGATGAAATTTTTCGCCTCTCATGTCAGGGTATTCCTGCTACAGCAGAAGTTGCTGTTCCAGTTGGTAACATTTCCTCAGCTCAGGCATCTGGTCAGGGGACAAACGCAACTGAGACAGCTACAGCTCAGGCTTCATCACTCTCTGGAGCACCAAATTCTGCACCTTTAGATATGTTTCCGCAGGTCAGATTTTTGTGCTAACTAACATGTTTCCCTTGCCCATCTTTGTCTGGCACAAAGTTTTAGCTGAATGAATTCATATTATAGGGTACTCCAAGTCCCGGTGCAGGTGCTGGGGATGGATCTCTGGATTTCCTTAGACATAGTCAACAGGTATGCCATTCAAACTCTGAATTATTTAGATCTTAATTATATTTTTGCTAAAAAACATCATCAATTTCATTTGTATTTGCTAATCCATTCATAACCACAATTAAGATAGGTAACAATGCAAGATAATATGATAAATCATTTTCTATACAAATACACATACATACCTTTATAGGTATATGTATATGTATGATTTTGGCTCTTTGTGGTAGCAATCTTCTTGAAGAAACAGAATGGCTAACATGTTTGGGCACTGTTAGTGATCCAAAACAACAATTTATTTCTGTGCTTTGCAAGGAATCATTTAGAGAAGACTCCAGGGCCTTTGACTTTTCAATGGAATAGGCAGCTAAAGGGATGCATTATTATTTTTCTCCCAATACTCATGGTGCATTTGTGGTGGCTGCTTTTATTTTCTTTCCAACATGAACCTGAATGTCATTCCAAAGAAGTTTGTCAACCATCTTACACCATCCACTATCAGTTTCTAGGCTTGCAGAACCTTCTTATATTTGGATACGTATGACATTTGAGAATCTGACTTCTGCTGGCTGTGGCTGAATTAGTCTTGGTTACACGGTAACACAAAGCCTTTCAAGTTTGAAATTTATCACTTAATGCTTAAAAAAACAATGAATAAACTGAGTGCCAGTCTTGGATTTGCAAAATGATATTTGTCAATTCTGTGGGTATTATTAAAGGACATACTTCTCGAGGATCTATTTTTTTAATGTGGACTATATACAATGCTGATGCAGATATGCTGCTTTATATGTTGAAAGATGTTATCAATATGTGTGCCTGTTGCATTGTGCATGTGCCTGTATTCAGCTGGTTCAGTTTTTTTTCAAGAACGAAGAGTTTGGATGCTGGGCTACCCAGTCTGTATGATATGACATGCATGAGTTGGACTAAATAACTTGGGGACTTCAATTTCTTTTAGGATGGGAAGTAGGGAGAAGTTGGAGAGATCAGGGACAACATAGAGGATAATGGAAATCATATAAATTTAGTGGATTTTGTTATTGTGTACATGATATAGTCAGCAAAGATTGGGGTACTCAAAGTGCATCTTGTATCCATCCATGGACCCCATGTACAATGTAGCCAGATATCTGTGCACCTCCTAAAGGTTGCAAAGATTATAAGTGAGCTGCACCTTGAGTTTAACCATATTTTTCAAAATGTTTGCTTAAATTTTTTACTCTGTTCATGAACGGAAATGCAATACATCGTCATTCATGTTATAGTAGTTGATTTGTTTTGTACTGACTGTTGAATACTGAGCTACATATGACTGTTTATTTTCCTAATCTGCTAGTTCCAAGCATTGCGTGCAATGGTTCAAGCAAATCCACAAATATTACAGGTTTGTATTTTCTCTCTGTCGATGTATCAAGCTGTGTTGTCCAGTTTCAGAAGCAGCACTTTGAAGTGTTGTTCTTGTTGTAGCCTATGCTTCAAGAACTCAGCAAGCAGAACCCTCAACTTCTAAGGCTAATCCAAGAGCATCATGCGGAGTTTCTTCAGTTAATAAATGAACCTGTTGAAGGTATTGAAGGGTAAGTGTTATACATCCACCATTTGTGGGCTTGTTTGGAAAATTCTAAGGTTTTACGTGTTACTATTTTGAAAATCAAGTTGTGTTTGATCATTCCCCCACTCCCATGTGCGCACAAAAAAAGGAAAGGAATGCACAACATTCTTCATATTTAATTTCGATAGCCAACTTTTTTTTTTTGTTAATATCTCATACACATTTAAATTCAAAAAAGACAAACCTTGCCCTTTTCTTATGTCAATGTTCCTTTTTTTGTTGATTTATTGGACATATCCAAAGACCAATTTGACTTCCAGATGTATCAAAACTTTGTGGCTGCTATATATGTGAATCTTTTTGACCTTTCTCCATCTAACAGTGGATTAACTTCACCCTAGATGCTTTTCTTCACTGACTTGTTCTTTCCTTTAACTAATCTATGTTGACCAAGATTTCTGTACGTAACATAAATAATCTTTTGTTATAACTTACACTTTCTCCCTGAGTTGTATGGTTTGCAAGTATAACTGGTTTTTGCTTCTTTTGTCATCTGTTTTCTTGTACCATTGTCTTATAAAGAAGATAAATGAGGTTAGCTCGTTATGGATTCACTCTGGTCCTAATGCAATTAAATTTTAGTGTTACCCGACATGGTCATTTGCTTTCTTGAAATTCATCATATTCCTCTATTTATGACACATGATGATTGTAATATTTCCAGGGATCTGTTTGATCAGCCCGAGGAGGAGGAGATGCCCCATACCATCAGTGTTACACCTGCTGAGCAAGAGGCAATTGCCCGAGTATGTTTCTCTTAATCTTCTAATGTGCCCTGACTTTTCATTTGGATATTATATACTGATTTTAATATGCTGTACTTTCTATAGATCGAAGCAATGGGCTTTGATCGGGCTCGTGTCATAGAAGCATTCTTAGCTTGTGACAGGAATGAGGAGTTGGCTGTAAATTATTTGCTAGAACATGCAGGTGATGAAGAGTAAAGGTATCTCCTAGAGCTTCTTATTGTCATTGTCATCCTAGGATCATTTTGCTTCATGTGATGCATCAACTAAATGGATATCTTGGTCCAACCAAATTTCTGCTTTGCATGACCACATTGCCTTTATAGCTGAGCAATCTCCTCTAAGCATAATAGGACCAGGTAAAATTCAATATAACTCATGTATAAAGAAACAAAGAATGAAGCTTTTTTTAAAAGAAATAGAAAAATGAATTCCTAAAATGTCATGCACAGGGTAATTTTCTATAGAACTCATGGGGCTGGGTGCTCTGTGGTTTCTTGATGGTAGCAAGCTGTATTAATCTAAAGGACTTCAAGTTTGCTAATAGAGGATGGTCATCAAGCCAATGGTGGAAAACTGTTCAGACTTGACTGAGTCAAATGAGTTTTGGCCTTGCCAGTTTCATTTCAAATTTATTAGAAAAAGTATACATCAATCAGATGAAAAATAGAGAAATTAGCATATATAAGTGTATATATGATGACTTGGTGCCATAAACCAATCTTGGCTGAACAATTGCTTCGGGCCAGTGTGGCTCGACACCTGGCACCTGAAGTGTCAGACAATGATATCTATTTCTTTCAATGCTTATCCAAGAAAAAAAAACACCTAGAATCATAAATATAGTTTCATAAAAATTAATAGAACAGCCATGAGTTTGCAAGTTATCTATGTTGAATTATTGATAATATTTAGTAACTAAATTATTAATGGGGAGTTTGCTTGTTATCTGATTTATTTTTTAGGTTTATCCATAAGTTGTGTCGAGATATTAAAAATCAAGGTTTCAAACATGAGGTCACCCACAGCCCAACACCTAGAATGAAGCAAATATTTGTTGTCATAAAAGATTTTATGCTATTGACAAATAACAAATGGTTTGTATCAGGTTAGCTTGAAGACTCAATGGATTTGGGCTACACTCCTGGGAGATTGGCTTATCTTTCTTGTGGTACCTCAAATATACTTGCAAGTTCAAGGCTGGTCATCATGCATTTCTGATGGCAATGGAGCGCCTGAGTAGCCCAGTGGTTTCGCGTGAATGCACAATGATTAAATGCATTTATAATGATTTATCACATTGCCTTTAATTTAACTTTTATATTATATCTCAACTAAATAGATGCAGCTTTACTTTGTCCAACTGTCAGTCATTTTCCTCGTTTGATTTGTGATTCTCCAGTAATTGGTATGTAACAAGGTGGTCGTATAGATTGAATCTCTGGCAAAATGATATACGTGAATTCTCTTTAATTGATATCTATGTAGAGAAGAGTTTGTTGATTTGCCTACAATGCTTGGAAGCTTTGATTATTTAGTATTCATTTTGATACGTTCAATGATATGTAGGAGAAAGGTGGAAAAGGGTGAAATATTAATGAAAATATGCATTTGAAGCATTGTAATCAAAATATGTTGAGCCGGATTTTTTTTATTATTTTATTTTATACCCTCTCTCTCTCTTCGAGTGGCAAGCATTCTTGATATGGTTGACTCGTAACTACTTTTGGTCTGAAGCTTATTAGAAGACCCGTAAAATAAAAAGCTTGCTGTCATATTATCATGTGCAGGATGATTTTCTAACACAAATCAGTGTCAGAAGGATATGCCTAATAGGGGTCCCTCGCCTTAAGTCCAGTACGGCATCATGCTTGAGGCCAAACTCACTCCGCAAGAAACCAACCATTCTTATTCCGCATCCGGTATCCAGTACGCTGCAAAAGTAAAGTACAAAGATTTAACATTGTCAACAGTTTAGTGTTACAGGCAGACCCCCTAGAAGGAAACTAATTTTATGGACCTGGTTAAGTCTCAACTGCACCACCTCATGCACATATTTTCGCAACTACTGTCTACACCTGTTGGAGGAATATGATCATATCGATTGGATTTTAAAAAAATTGATATGAATTTTTTAAAAAAACAATGCCCCTAGAATAAAAATTTACCATTGAATTAATAGGTCCCTAGAGTTGTTGAGAAGAGGATGTTTTTTATTTTTTTAAAAAAGCAATAAAATTCAAATTACGAATAGAGATTCTACCTTTTAAAATGACTTCCAAAATGTCACCCTCAACATGGGAATATGCTTCGTATCAAATTCTCTTTGACAGCTCACTTTGATTTGCGTAAACCAGCTTGAATGCAACCACACCGAGAAATGAAATATCGTTGGTAATGCTACATTTCTCAAAATAATACAACACGCATTAAGCATGTAGCTAATGATAATGAATGTTGCCTAGAAATACAAGATGAAAAGGGTAGCGGAGTTTTCTTCTTGCCTGCACTTTGAATTAAAAAAAAAAAAAAAAAAAATTGGCAAAATTGCACCTTTAAATAAATGTTTATTTACTCGATGAAAGGGTTAGCATAGCAGATCTCTTCCTTTTGCATCCCCAGCTGGAGGCCACTGGGTTTGTCTTTCTCCTACTCCCCAGAGAACCTTGACGGTTGGAAGCCCCACAATAACACTTGACCATGGGCCCAAAATGCACGAATCTACATAAAATAAAGCATATGCACAAATTCTATTGTCAAGCTTCTCAGATGACACTATACCACTCAACAAAATTATTGAAAACATGAATGTTCCCATTTAATACAAAAAAACTATACAAAATATTGCATCAGGTTATATAAACTTCCAATACATCATGCTATATGCATCATTTGAGCACAAAATCGTTCAAAATTGGCAGCATATTTACAACTTCAGGTACAAACTGACATTTCAATTCGTAGGTTATCAAGCATATTTGCACCTTATGGAAGTTTTATTTGACCCAAATTAAAACATGATCACAGCCAAAAGTGTATCAACAAAGGGATTTGAATGCATAAACCAACCATCAAATCCATGAAACAAATTGCTGAAGTGAGCCTTGGTCAAGAAGATGCAATGATGCCAAGGACCTCATACAGCACTCCATTCATCACAACACATGGCTGTGCTTGTGGCTAAAGATTAATTAAATCCAGGCCATTCCTCGAACAAACCAGATTGAAACTATACATGTCTATGCCTGGCACAAATCCTAAGTCCAAAATTGTGTTGTGAAGCTAGGTGCACGATGGCCAAACACATCATGGAACACAAATGGTTGCCATTGATTTATTAACCAAAGTTCAGTGTGCTAGATTTCCTCTAGATATATATTATGGCAAAAGTTTAGTTTAACTGAAATTCTGGTGAATGTTCCGTGCACAAGAAGCAGTTGATATTACTTGATATTAAATATTGCAGCATTGGAAAGAACGTCAATAATAACAAGTGAGTTGTTAGTCAACTCTGTGTGGCAAAATACAACTGAAATAGCCAAAAGGCCCAAAACACTAGTTTGTTTGTGTCCATGTAACATATATATGAACATTTTTCTGATTATTCTAATAAAAGTGACCAACATGGCCAACCAAGGATCATCAGATAAAATCAGCTGCGTAAGCTATTCAGGGCTTGTAGCAACATTCTGAAATAATTTAAACTTTCAGATAATCTGACACTTAAGCACAAGAAACCAAGAAATTAGACTCAAATGATGACCAAGAAATAATCATTCATCAGGTACCTGTAATCATATGTCAAAGGCTCCCCAACTTCTATGGAACGAGAAGCAAACACACCAACACGTGTCTCCCCATCAACTTGCCTTGATTTTTTTTAAAGAAAAAAAAATCAGACAGGATGATCTAGTGGGAAATAATTTCCTACTATGTATGAAAATATCTCCCTAAGAACTGACCAGCTTCGGAAATATTGTTACAAAAAAATAAAAAAATAAAACTGAGCAGAAATTTCAAAGACATACCACTTCTCTAGTTTACAATTGGGATCACAACTGTGGTTTAAAAAACGGGAAGCATTTCCTTTAAAAGTTGCATCAATCGTGAAATCTTTACGAATCTCACACGTAAAAATTTCGATCGCCTCGGTGTTTCATATCCCAAAGCCTTTGTTCACACAAAGCATCATCAATAACTGAAACAGAAGAAAGGAAATGAAAACGTATATCAAATGTTTTAAATTCCTAATAAAAAATTGAATGTAAGCATATAGTCTTTGTGTGCTGATGATTGTTCTTAATCTAAAACTTACAATACGTACATATTTCACAGTAATGCATGCATGAACAAACACTATCGCCAAGAAACAACAAAAGAACAAACATCACAATATAGATCCATCAATGCAAATTTCCTTCTGAACTTACCTATCATATAAATCAAAGACTGGTCGCCAAGTCATATTATTGCTTTTAGGGAAGTTATAAGCATAGTTTTAACAATGCTAGCTCACATAAGACAGCAGTCAACAGACAAGCTTTTTCTTTCACATATATTGATACTCAGATCTTGCATCTGCCATATACATAGCAGGATACATGAAAGTCTGTGATTTCTTTTTCTGTAATACATTCATGGAAATAGAAGGCTGTGATTTTCTTGTTGGGGATAAAAACAGGAGAGGGCTGATGGCCCTTGGACTTCTACTTCTATGTTTTCCTAGTATTAAGGAACAAGATTTGTTGGGACTCTTATTTGTTTGTTTCTCCTGTCTTTCAACTATTTCATGATTTTTCATTTAGAAAAGTCCTATTACAAAGGACATCTGGCTTACAAAGAAAAGACCAGTCACAAAAGCTTGTCATTATAATAGTAGAGATATGTTTATTTAGGGGCTTAAAAACCAGTAACTTAAGCTAATTTATAGACCAGTAGTTCATTAATTTACAAAACTGGTAAGCTAAATTGGCATACAACTCTATAGTGATAACAAGCACGTATTTAGATTGCAAAAAAAGGAAAACAACAAAATGATTCATTGGGGAAAGAAATACAGATAATTAAATAATGTTACAAAATGAGATGCCATTAAAACCAAAACAATCTATTTTTAATTGTTCAAGTGAATGCCCAATTCTCTACCTCCAATATGGAAGCATATTAAGAGACATGGATACTCCCAATAGCACATAAGTAATTCATAAAAAATTGTATGTCATTTCATTGAACAAACTTATGGACTTTGATTAACTTCAGTGTGCATCCAATGCTTCATCGCCTTCACACTATCTACTGAATTCTAATTAATTCAATAATTCTTTTTTCCCATTCAGTGTGGTATTTATAAACTACACTAAGTAACAGACTAGATATGGTAGAACTTGGAATGTAGACTTCAGTTTCTAAGAAGGTTGATCTTTTGCGAGCATAGTTGTAACAGTAATTCAGTCCAGACTATCAAGGATCTAATAACAAGATATAGATTGCATATAGCATAATTCAAACATCCCATGAGATTAATTCATTCTGCAGAATAAATATAATACTACAGTTGAGGAATGAGAATGCTATGTTCCATATAAATACTAAGCAAGCATAATAAGCATGAAAATGATTTCCAGCTACCTTCTCCAATATATTCAATGACAAAATCTCCCTTCTCCATTGACTCTAGTGCTACTACTCCCCATCCACAAAGTTTTGTCTACAAAAAGAGAAATATGTGATATATTGCGCAAAATTAATTATACAGAACAGTGAAAGGAAAAATACAATGGAAGACAGCATCCCAACAATATAATTGCAATGTCTTTTAAATGATAAAACTATGAAAACCTTTTTTTTTTTTTTTTAAATGGCAATACCATGTCTTTTAGCCCCTAAGATTCAAAATAAACCAAGTCTAGTGAAGCTACTTCAATCTTCATGAGGATGGCCTAATGCATATTATATGGAACATAATTATATTAAGTAAAACCTTAGTCAAGAATCTTCCACTTAGGATGGTGCATCTACGTTGAAATCTCTTCAAAAACCATCTCTACGCCCGCTTGCAGTAACCAGGCATAAAACCTAGATTTACATCTAAGTTACTACCTAGAATAACTAAATCTTATATCTAACTCTGACTTAAGGGGGCATTTGGTATGGGATGATCCATCCATGATCATCAATGATAAGAGTGAAGGTAATGAAATCACCATGTTTGGTTGCACCCTAATGATCCTATATGGCACTGATCCTAAATCACCCTCCACCTCTACAATCACCATCTAACTCAGTGATCTTAAATCCTTCCTTAAGTATGGGTATCCAAGTTCACCCCCAAATAGTGATCTTAGACTAAGGTTTGGAGACCAAACTACACCTTGCCCATATAAAAACGGATGCCTAACAGAAAACTCTTCACAATGTATTGTATTATTATAAATAATATTGTTGATTATAATAGAATAATACTAGAATGCCTCTTATCATGCATTTTACAATAATAATAATAATATGATAAGATATAATAAAGTATAGCATAATATAATAGAGTATTTTTGTCATATTTTTATAATATAGTGTACATTATTGTTAATATATAATTTATGTATTATAGTAATAATATCTTAACTTAATCAAAATATTATAATAAATAGAATGAAATAATAATAAAGTATCATGGTACTTGCAAAATATCATGGGCAGCTTTGGTATTACATGTTAATGTTTTTAGATTCCCATGGCATACCAAACATGTTAATTGTGGATATCCGTGGAACTTTAATCACTAGAATATAGCATACAAAATGTGATGATCTTAAATTACTAGGGAATCAGTTCAACCAAGGATAAGGATCATCAATAATCTAAAATCACTATGGCAATCACATTTGGGATGCCAAATGTCCCCTAAGGCAGCATATAAATGTCATTTACATCCCTAATCACTTTCTTTAACTTTTAGGCCATAGCTTGGTCTAAACTCTAAACAATTTTTTAATGATACCTAAACAATTCTAACACTTGCAATAATATATTCCTTTCAGATAACTAAAATATCATATTGTACAAATATGATGCATAATCTAATCCAAATCATGGCACTTCAATAGCATATAAACAAGCAATGCTTACAATATATAAAATCTAGTTACATCATTTAAGTATAAAATCACTTAATGCAATATAAATAAAAGCATTTTAAGGCACACCTGTGCAGCTTTTTGTCAAAAACAAGCAGTGATAAAAAAATTTACAAAGCCGAACCCAATGGATGAACAGAGATTGTTTGTCATGAATGTGATGTATGCATATTAAGTATATATTCTAAGTTGATAAAACCTACAAGCACATCATCCTGCCCCACCCTTGTTTTACTCCACTTGTCCTAGCCAAACAAATGGGGAAGGAAACCCTCCACAGCCCTTGTGTCTCACTGCCAGACAAAAGAAAGGACATCACCTCTGTGCATCAACCATTGCCTATTTGTTTTGTCTTCTATTCTTTTCAACAGTCAGCAATTGCTTTGTTTTGATTCCTTTCATATCTCTTCTTTCTGTTCTCATTAAACCTATACAAGTTTGGGGCATGTTGTTCTATTTTACCTCAAATTGCATCCACATTTTCTGTCTCCCTCCATATTGCTTCTCTTCTCTCCAATTCTTCCTTTTCTTCCACCACCTTTGGTTCTCTTCATCATCTCTTTCACTCTCTTTAACCAATAGATTGCCTTAAATAAATAGTACTCAAGCACTTTAGTTTGAAAATAAACTACAAAAACACTCCTGTGAAGGACAATATGCTATTTTTCTAATAATTAAGAAAAGATGAAAAAGATTAGTTAATTTAAAGTTACAGTATCACAACAAATCCAATTCACAAAGCACATAAGGTCTTGAATCCCTTAAACATCAATACTCAACTTAATTCAACTCATCTAAGCCTTTTTCCAACTACATAAGGTCGGCTACATGAATCTGCTTCCTTCATTCTGCTCTATTCAGGACTAAGTCAACATTCAAATTATAAATAGTTATATCTTTTTTAATTATTTTTATCCATGTTAGTTTAGGTCTACCTCTACTTCTATCCTTACCATGGATTGTTAAAATATCACTCTTTCTAACTGGAGCATCTAAAAGTCTTTGTTGTATATGCCCAAACCGCCGTAATCGATTTTCTCTCATTTTATCTTCAATTAAGGCTACTCCTATCATTTCTATTATATGTTTATTTCTAATTCTATCTTTTAAAGTTTTACTGCATATCCATCTTAACATACGTATTTCTGTTACACTCAATTTATTCATATGTTGTTTCAGTATTGCCCAACACTGTTTCATATAACATAGCTGGCCTAATAGCGATTTTATAGAATTTTTCTTTCAATTTTAACTCCGCCAAGGCCGGTCCCAAGCTTGGGTAAAGCTAACAGCCAGCGTAAAACTCCGTCATATTCTTTAAAAATAAATCTACTAAAAAAAGAACATCAATGAATAGTTAAATACTAGGAAAAAGAAAATGCAAAAAAAAAGACTGGACCCCCCAAAGACAAAAACAAGATGATCAACCTTTTCAAGTGCAACTCAAAAGTAGAAGCGCAATGTGTTGTACGAATATTTGGATCAACCATGATGGAAGCATCAAATGAGAGGACCATATTTCCATCCCACAGTAATTCCAAATATGCTCATTCAAATCCTACAAAGTCTATTTCTAAATATAGATATAATTGACCTGCTTTATGGTATTTTGTAGTTGTTAGATGATTTGGTTGTTAATATTCTGTGAGAAATTAATTGTTTAAACAATGAGATCATAGGCACTGATGCCCAATAGGTAGACAATTTGGTTCTTGGCACAAATAAGCATCTCTTTTCTTCAACAAGATCCATATCCTCTTCTAAAGAGGGGAATGTCGAAGCTCTTTCCAAGTCATAGGAGAGCTTGACCTCTTTGTTGTTTCCAAGTAACCATCCTCCCTTCACTCTATATGACAATCTAGAGCACTGACAGTACCCAAGAAAATAAAGAAAAATAGTCTAAGTACAACCAATCAATTAATACTATGCATAACATTCATACAACTATGCATAACATTTCTTCAACAACCAACGTTTCTTCTTATAAGATTTGAGTCGTGAATGTGTGTTTACGCATGCATGCATATGTATATGCATATGCATGTATACATGAGTAATATGCTCATAACTATAACAAGTCACTACTGAAAAGTTCCAAATTACTATCATGCAACTACACTAAATCGAAACGTTCAATACAAAAAATGATATTGCATAGGGTGTGACAATAGATGTTTAAAATTATAGCTTAATAACATAAACTAATAAGTAGAATGTTTGCCTCAATCACTATTTCAGCATGAGCAGTATCTCAATGAGTTATAGAAAATCTGATTATAATACTTTGAAACACCCAAAAGATTTGTATCAACAATAATGTAAACATAATCATTTGGAAAAACAGGATCAGATCATAGAAATGAAAGTTGATCAACATGCTATCATTTCCAAGAAATGGATAAAGAATAACTACAGGTAATGGTGATTGGGAACATGTAAGAGCTAAGTGGTGAAGTTAGAAATTAAGGGGAACATGAAACTAATGGCAAAGCACATTCTACTGAAGACACTAAACATCAATCACCCAAGTCAAGGAAAACATGTTGGTAAATCTAGTTGTGTTCAAAAATAGCCATCTAACATCTATATCAGGCAGCAGACTAGAAAGGTGAGACGGACAGCTACAGCTACGACTCTTGATAACAATTTACCATAATGACTGTTTGAACATAATGCATACATAGGGCAAGTGCATCATGTTGTTATTGATATCAAGCACACAAGCATGCAGATGTACGTGCAAACACAAACTTAATTACAAGCCACAACTAAAAACTGGAGCAAACCTTTACCTTAATAAGTTTTATCTTTTTCTCTTTGCGGAAGGGTCTGTTTGTGCACAAATCTGAGCAATGGCAGGCCTTGGAACAGCTGACTGAGAGACCCCTGTGGGAATAATGCATCCACATAAATCATCATTTAATATGCTTATTGGACACCAGCTTATACCAGGTCAGTAGGGTATGTGCCAAGCATTAACTCATGCCAATATTTATATTTAAAAACCATATTGTCAGATTAATAATAGCTTCAGCTACAAGCTTGATGACACCAGTGAACAAAATTTGCACATAGAAAGGGCAAAGGATGGCACAACAATATTGAAAAAATAGAGAAGACATGTCTGGAACATGTCATGTCACTACCACTTGTCAGTATCCTGCATAATTCAGAAATAGATTTAAATTAGAGAAGGAATAAGAGGAAGAGTCAAATGAGTTTATTCAGCCTTCATATTATAGTTTTAATCAACTCAGGGATTTCATTGTACCCAATTACTTGATACCAAAAATAAAACTTGACAAGACCTTATGCCGAAAGGACTGCAAAATCCAAGTGAGGTTTTATATCATGAATTGCTGTCTTCAACTAGCTCGTTTGAGACGGATTTTGAATTACATGTTGAGTCCAGTCACAAGCTTATTACAATTAAATGTCATTTTATGACAAACTACCGAGGAAATAGAATCGCATCAAATATGATGCATCAAATAAAACAACATTGCAGCTGTCTATAAACAACAAAAGATGTGCAAATTTTGACTATCCAAAATAATGATCAAAAAGCAGTGTCTAAAAGTGAAAAGTTTTATTCAATTGTTAACAACAGTCTGGCATCAATGTTTTGCAATTAAATCAATAAATGCAACAGATCGTGACTAAAACAGATGCCAATACCTGCATTCACAATTGTCCTTGCAAGTGGAATTGGCATGGCAATTTGTGCACCCACCACCAGTTTCTGCACCATCACGCTTCTTCTTGACTAAATAAATATCTTTCTTTGTTAAGGACATGACATAAGATAAGATGATGCTTGCATTTAATAAATAAATATTAAATCCAGATAATTAAGCAAAAGTGTTTTACTTGTCATGCATACCACAGGTTTCTGCATTTGAGAAATTTTAAGAAGTCCCACAAAGTATTCAGGACTTTATAAAGGATACTACGTCTGATGTGTATGTAAGGAGATGGCTCAGTTTTGTTCTCCATAACATCTTTCAAAATTGATCCAATCTTAAACTCTTCATCAACATATGGTAGTGGCAGGCGGCTAAAGACTTCCTGTCAATAAAAAGCGAATAGTTGTAACACCACTTGAACATGAAATATAAAACAATATGGAAACTCCTAGAAAAACCATTTCTTTGAACTAGTACTTCCAGCAGCTTCTGAAACTTTTTTGGGCTTCAAATTTGTTATTCTTTTAATCTTTTATTCAAAACATCCAGATCGACAGAAAGACAGGAATTTAGGGAATCCTATTCAAACATAAAATTCCAATTATGTATGATATGAGGAACTTTATGAATTTCCACAAGACAACCAAACACTCATTTACCCAAAAAAAGGCTGAACCTTCATAAATTGAGAAAACATGCAAAATCACATTGTACCGGGATTTTACTGAACATTCAAATGCATCCAAAGAAGAATTGTTTGATTTATAGGATATAACCAAGCAATTAGAGCCAAGGAACCAGATGAGGGAAGTCCTTGATAAGAAACCAAGAAGAAGAATTGTGGATCAGTGTCCTAACCTCTACATCGCTTGTGGGATCTGCATGCTGTTATCCAATCAAATAAATCATTCCTGTCAGCGAACCTAATCAATAAAAAATAAGAATAAAGAAGCATAATTCCAGTACAGGAACATAAAAGAATAACAGGAACAGAATGCAAGCCATACAGAGCAGCAAGGATATGTAATTGCGAAATTCTGTAATATCATGAATTTCATGATTCAAGTGTCTGACTTGGATATTCATCAAAAATGAGGAAGCAGTGAAAACTCATAGCAACAGAAGAAAGATAAATAAGGCAGTCAATCCACAATGAACCAAGAGATATCAAACTCCCACCCCATCTGTGTATTTTTTGTGTAGATCATGAGGTGGAAAGTTAAAATCAGGTACTTGACTTACGAGCTACAAATATAGTAAGATTAATTGTCTTCCCTTTAGGAGGGAGAAAGCTGAATAAAGAGGAAAGAAAAAAAAGGTCTAACAATGCTGGTAAAGATGAATTGCAATTTATCAGACAAGAAGAAGAGTGTGGCTCCCTTTAACCTACTTAATATCTGGCAATCTCAAAAGAGGTAAGAGCAAAACAACAAATAAAAGAAATAATACAAATCAATTATGGACCATTGACCATGCATTGACTTAGATTACTTTATTATTTGAACATTAGCGGTGGAAAATGTGTTCCTTTTTTAAAAATTATGCAAAACATGTATTTTGTTCAAAAAATGAACGATTACAACCCAGAGTTTATACAAAAATAGGATCGAGCAACAGAAATGGTGAGGTCCCATAAAACCAACACAACTGGCATAAGTGAAGCGGTCATCACTTATCTACACTCAGCAACATATATCATGATATACTAATAACAAACTAGAAACCTATTCAAAAATTTGCAGGAGGTTCGAAGACATTCCATATCTGATACAACCATTTTCATGATAATGGCAAACTTGTTAATGAATGGACTCCTCTATTATATGAAAACAAACTTATCTAATCATTTAGGAGATCAACAACTCTACCTTCTTTTACTAGCTCATTTTTAAATTAAATATCTGTGCAGATTGTGGCAAATCCATTGCAAGGTCAAGAGATGTAGCTGCTTCTAGAAAGTAGATATGTCTAAAGAAAGGAATTTCTGACATGATTTGCATCTAAGAAACCTCCACTATAGAGGTTCCAGGATTTCACTGAAGAAACGAAGTGAACAGCAAATTTTTGAAAAGAAGAAATGAAGCGAACAGCACTTCTTGTCTAATGAAGGAAAGAAGAGATCGACCTCCTTCTCAAGTCGCCAATCAGAAGGATGCCTCCAGCAAATTAATGGCCCTGGTCGATCTGTTAGATAGATGATATCTTCAGGCCATGGTGCACACTTGGGATGTACTGCTATTAGGCATCGTACACAACGCCAGTAAAATTTCTGTTTGCAAATGAAACAAGCCTGTAGGACAATAAAGAAGAATGAATGAGTAGTTCTCCAGTTAAGTACAATCAAGATAAGTTGTAAAGCCATACTTCCACAAGAGAAGAATTGGGGAAAAACTGTGAGAAGAAAAGGATTTGCATAAATGATCAATAAAACATAAGTATTTATAAAAAAAAAAGGTAAATAGAAGGCTGGTAAGCATTTATATTTTTTATAACAAACCTTAAGTTTGAGAGCAATGTCTATGCACCTGTATAAGTAATAATGATAATGCATATGCTTTCATAATACATGGGTGCCCATCTATCTCTAACATGGAAAATTTGTTTGTTTTGCATTGTAATATCAATGTTGGCATGTCATTCTATTAGGTATGCTATGTGTCTACTTCAAAAAATTCTTTTTAAGGTTCTTATATAAGATTAAACTATAAAAAGCATATGACAATGTGGGTTGCAGGCACATTTAATGGAAAGAATGGAGCTTCAAAGCAGGGAAACAACTTTACTTGAAGGTATATCTAGACTGTAAATTGTAGTTCCACCAAACATATGACACATCTTTCACAGTTTGCTTTTTCAAACTTAGAGAACAAATTATGTATCAAAATAACAAATGATACTTCATATAAGCAAAATAGTCCAATCATAATTTAAGTCTGATAAGTAACAAAGACAAACTAAGATAACCAAAAGAACTCATTATGAAAATCTAACCAAGGAACCTCAGTGATTTAAGAAAAGGAAGAAAAGACACTAGATTAGCCAATGAAATGTGAACAAGGACAGAGATAGCAGTACTTCAGAAAGAAGTGGAGATCAAAGATGCCATGACAACTAAGAAGAAGAAATATAATGTGAAATATAAGATCAAAGACTGAAAATGAAACCACATAATCCCCAGAGTAATGATATCTTCTACTTAGGAGGCACTCATGTAGCCTTCCATGCCTCAAAGGAAAAGGACAATCCTCAGGACAACCACACCTTAGATCCAACACCACTAGAGCAAGAGTGAAGGAAGGAGAAGGCAAAGAAGAGGGAAGTAGTCCTGCTGTCTTGATAACCCCAGCCAATACTCCCTTCTCCAGTCCATAGGTATCCTTCTATAGGGCCTTTCATAGAAAAAAAATAAAAGAAATGCACGGCTGATCCAGAGGGAAGAGAAAAAGAAGACAGAGGGGCTGATTGAAGAGGCTGGTCAGTAAGCATTAAGTAATTGACTTCAATCAACATCCTTTGTATGGATGAAGACCTTAGAGACCTTAGTTCGACTAAAGAGCCTTCTACTTGCCTCCGATCTAGAAATCACATCATTTTATTTGATGCACTGCACACACATCAGTAATGTCATCCCACTTAAATTATCATGTGACTGCCACATGATAAATGAAATGCACGTGGAAGCACACCACACTATAAGGGAAAAAGGCATCCATAAATCACAGAAGAATTGTGTTTTATGGTAACATCAACTATTAGGATCCCACTCCAAGATTTGATTAGATCCTCTAGTTTACAACAGAAGGAGTAAAGGGAGTTTTAAAACTAATGATGTGTATAAAAGAAAAGTGTAGATCAATAATTAGAGTTCAATATAGATTTAATGCAAATGAACTCAGAGAAAGCAAATACTTGTGTCAAGAAAGACATTGGTTGAAAATTCTTAATCACCAAGAAAGCATGTTTTATCACCTAGAATATCTAGAGTCATGGATTTCAGGAATTACTAGAAGCAATAAGAGAAAAAAGCCTCTGGTTTCCTTAAGTTCTGCATCCCAGTAAAAAGGGCAGTCTCTGATACAAACCAAACAAGGGTGACCATTTATGGCAGAACCCGTTTCTCAGTCACTATGCATGATGATTCCTTAAGCATTAGAAAACAGTAACTTAGGCATCAGGCAAACAACTCATGGTAACATGACAGACCAGCCAATAACTGAAAACCAATTAAAATAACATAAAAATATAATTTTGAGATTCCTTGGCTACTCTACCATTCCAAAACCATAAAGCCTATTGCCTGGAATATGCATGCTCATATAAGTGGAAGCAATGCATGTCTAACTTGTTCAAGAAATTGAAACGTGATAATCACAAAATTAAATTACACTAAGTTGACATTAGCATGGTGTAGGAAGTTATCCTTCCCAACTGATTTAGAACAAAACAATCCAACTTAGTCCATGGTTTTCCTAGTCTAGCCCTAACTTATTGAACTCATCCACAAAATCTCTGAGTCAAAACAGTCTGCATTTAATCTGTTTATTGTTCCATGTCCATTCTTCTCCAATTGGAACAATAAGTTGTTTGATTTCTAAGCTTGTTCTTGGCATTATTAAGGTTTTCCAGATCAAGAAGCACTTCTATATAAGTGCTTCAAAGACAAGCGCTTTACAAGCTCAATGTTTGGTGAACACATCAAGCCCAAGCACTTTTTACTGAGCCAGTAGCATTTACATCTAGCATGAACAGGATCAACCTAATTTGGATATAAATCTAGGATTAGACACCAATTTGACCCATTTAACAAACTTCAAGTAAAAGTTAGAGCCCATACAATGTTGATTTTCAATCCAAATTTTGTGCATATAACACAAATGCCAAACCAATATCAAGTCCATTTTGTTCCATATTAGGGAGTTCGATCCACTTATATAAACCTTTTATCCAACTTTGTTCAGATTTAAAGAAAAATCAAAAAATTGGAGGTCCAACCCAGTGGTTCAGCTTTTTGGATGAGTAGAACTCGTGATGAGGTGGACTGAATTAGGATTTAGTCAATCCACTTGAATCACTGATAAGGAACAACATCAACCATAATAAACACAATAGCAGATTTGAATAGGCATAAGATATAAGCTACTTTTTTTCTAGCTTTCGTAAAAAGCTGGTTGCTGATTTCTACTTATCTAATAATTTTTTATTGGATATCACAGTACAGAAATATATGTGTTCACCTATGTTACCTATAGACTCTCACCTCAAGCAAAATGGATACACATCAGATGCTTGGATAGTTACAAAAAATTTTTGGTTGACATCTTTAATTTTTTTGGTTGACACCTAAAGATCGATAGAGAGTAGAATTCTCCCAAGAATGAGTTTGGCTCTCCATTTTAACGTTAAAAGTATTTGTTATTTTTGAAATTGGTCAAGGATGTAAGAACTGAAATAATTTTAATTTTGCAAAACAATATCTTTTTTCCTTTTATCCTTAAGTTAATTAGTAAGTTTAAAAGAGAAACATATTTATTAACAGACCTTAACAAAAATATATATTGTTATTTTTAATATTTAGATAAATAATACTTACAGATGTAAAATATATAAATTAATTTAATTTAATTTAATTTTACATATACTTGATCCTATTTTTTCTTCTAGTCAAATCACACTTGGATGCATGTGTGAACACAATTCGCATATTCATGTTCATGAAACATTGGTATGCACATGTGTATGAAACCATTTAATAATTTTCAAACATGTCCATGCATTGTAATTAGGCACTACTCCTTTGCAAGAAAATTAACAGTGCCAACTCCTCGAGCGTGTGGCAGGGGTTGTCTGCACGCGAGCACGCGCGCACGCGTGTGTGTGAGAGAGAGAGAGTAGTCTGAAAAAGAATAAAGTATTAGAACATACACAATCAAGGGAAAATAAGGCCATGATATATAAGGCCTGAAACATATTAGAACAAATATTCTACATACAAGACCTTCCCCTCTACAGATAAGCATGATTAAATTATTCATATTTGGAATGCAAAATCAAGTAAAATAAAATGGTATAGTTGTAGCTATATTATATTCTTTAGAAAAAATTACATGTTGGGGGCACTTGAAAGGTTTATGGTTAGGGAGTCCAATTTTTTGCTTAGCGCACATCTGATGAAAAGCTTGCCGACAACCTTTAACCAAGCATTGCACTTCTTCACCAGGGCAAATATATTTACTGCACATCGGACAACCAACCTATAAAAGAAACCCGACCAAATATAAGAGCAGTAATAATTTTTAACAGCAAGAAATAAATCATTGTTTTAGCATCAAAATCATAAATTATTTAGTTTGATATCACAAAATATGAATACAAGACTGGAAAATGACTTGAAATACCTGGTAACATCAATTGGCCCTTCATTCAATGTTATCAGTTGTCATTTTCCTTTATTGTGTCTCAAAATGAGGAAAACATGAACTAATTCCTGCTTCACTTACACTTTTTCCCAAAAAAAATGATCAAATGTGCATAATTGATTAAAGGGAAAGGGGGAAGAAATCAGTTCTTCTTCTCATTTTCTCTGATCAAAGTTATAGACTAACTGTTGGAAATTAGAAACTAGACGTCACAAAAGGTTGAACTTGGAAAAGACATTCTAGTGGTTCTATCAATTGTGCAAGCAAGATTGAATAGATTGGTTATATATTCACTTAAGCAGCATTCTTGATTACCTCTACATCCAGAACTTTTTTTTTTTAACTTAGTAATTTTAGATCTCGAAAAGCAAAGAGGTAAAGGTTCTCAGGCAAGCAGTAAGCCTATTGACTAATCAAATTGCAAACTATGGCTGAAAATGGATCAGATATCAAGTGTATCCAAACCCATTTTTTGTTTGGCAAACACAAATACGAACATGGATATTAGTTGGGTGTAAAAATTCATATCAATATTTATTTTAAATGGATATGGATAAAACTAAATATTAAAAGTATGGACACAATATGAATATAAATTAAAAGTAAAACTTTATGATCAACAAGCCAAAGATATCACTAAGTGAAAAGTAAATTAAGTAAATACCATATTAGTATAGCCAGTTATTTCTTTAAAAGTTCTTGAGTACTGATATAAGTTTAAGTAGGATCACAAACAGATTCAGATGTTTAGATTTGGATTGGATAATCATCTATTTATATCTGTATTTATTTTTCTTTGAGGGATACAGATACAAATACAGATATTAGCTGAATGCTCGAATTTGTGTCCACTTTCACTCCTTCCATGAAAAACAAAGAAAAGAATGAAGATGGCTCAAGAAGGGATTTAGAAACCCTAGAAGCCAAAAAATCAAACGAAAGGCCTACCAACTAAATAAACTTCTGAAAAAGTTCCTGACAATGTTTTGATCACTTAATGGGGACAATATTTCAAGGACAACTGTTATTGTTGCCCTAATATTCTCCATCGCCCTAACTGCTGTGGATGTGATCAAAACGATTTATCTTTCTTGATAATTTTACAAGAACCGCAAATATCCTCCTCAGAGGTTTTCCTGTTCATTACTATTTCTCGTGTTTCATGTCTTAGGAAAATTTAAAATAAAAAAAAGGAAGTGTCAAAACAATCAGAACCGTTCTCTAACACTAGAAACCCAGAAAAGAAAAAAGATGGTCCAATAAAGCTTACAGAAATCCTAGAAGCCAAGAATCTCGAAGAAGGAGACATCAAGAACATACCAATTTTGGGGCATGGGTGAGGAAAGGCAAGATGCACTCCGTCTCGGGCACCCCGGACGTGACCTTCTTCTCCGTCCAAACCCTGACATGCTCCGAGAGCAAATCCCCGCCGCTGGCCTTCTTGCTCCCCTTCCGCTTCCTCTTCAGCACCGAGCAGGTCCCGCGGGCGGAGACAGGGAACCTGAGGCGGCGGCTCAACCGGCAGTCCAAGGCGTCCCCATCTAGGTTTTCGGGAGGGAGGAAGAGGACGAGCAGGACGGATCGGGAAGAAAGCTGAAGAAGAGGAGGGGGCTGAGGAGAAGGGAGGGGAAGGGGGAGGGAGGAGGAGATTGCTGAGATCCGGCATGGCCAGGAGAGGAGATTGCTGAGAACCGAAGGGGGAACTGAATTGAGGCATGGGCGGGAAAATGGGGAACCTGCGGGCATTTAAGAAGATCCGGGCTGGCGAAATTACGGATGGAATGCCGTTGCGGTGGGTAAATTACTGCTGAACAGGGGGCTTTCATTAGAGGGCGTTCTATCTCGGATAATATCCTTATTACTTAGGAGTTTACGCATGATCTTCAGAAAGCCCCAGCTAGACGGTGTCTTATGGCTGTCAAGCTTGACATGGAGAGAGCTTATGATAGACTGAGTTGGGCTTTTCTTCAAAGCTCTCTTCAGGAGTTTGGATTTGACGGGGTGTTTATTGAGTGGGTTATGGCTTGTATTCAGAGGCCTTCCTTGCTTTGATTATTAATGGTGGTTTGACTGAGTTTTTTCAGTCTTCCGTAGGGTTACGTCAGGGGTGCCCTCTATCCCCCTTGTGTTCATTTTGGCCGCGGATGATCTTTCACGAGCTTTTTATCAGGCTCAACGTGATCGAGCGATTGTCTCTTTTATGGATGGGGTTGGCGGTCCTTCTGTCTCTCATCTCATGTTTGCTGATGACTATATTATTTTGGGTCAGGCCTCTATTGAAAATGCGGTTTCTGTTGATTCTATTCTGCAGCGGTATTGTCAAGCCTCGGGTCAGAAGGTTAATTATCTTAAATCTTCCATCTGTTTTAGCCCGAAGACTTCCAGGTCAATTAAAGCAGCCATTATCACTTTGTTGGGTATCTCTACTCAGACTGACCGGTTTATGTATCTGGGGATTCCCATGACCAGTAGACGCCCTCATTGTTCTGACTTTGCTGAATTAGAGAGGAGGGTTCATCAGCGTATTGAGGGTTGGTAGGTTACCGGTCTATCTATGATGGCCAGAGTCACCATTATTCGATCGGTTCTTTCCTCTCTGCCTCTCTATTTGCTTTCGAATGCGGCCATCCCTATTACCTGCCTGCGGAGGATTGAGAGAATCTTTAGAGACTTTCTTTGGGCCTCCATGTAAGATGGGCACGACACTCACCTATTATCTTGGGATATGATCTGTATGCCTATTCAGGAAGGTGGTCTCGGGATCCAATCTCTGAGGGTCAGACGGCAAGCCCTTCTGGCCAGACATGCATCTCGATTCCTTCTGGAGCCGCAATGTCTGTGGAGCTAGCGGGCGAGGTATGGTGACTGGAAGCCTGGGGAGTATATTGGGCCGCCCAGGGGGAGTTCCTTCTTTTGGAAGGAGGTATGCCAATATGGTGAGTCTATCCTTAAGAAAATTACATGAATGATTGGAGATGGTCATTCTGTTGATGTGATTCAGGACTCCTGGATATCTGAGCTCCCTCTTTCTCGGTGGCCTTGTTTTATCAACATTGATGTCCCCACCAAGCTGAAGGTTAGGGATTTGATTTCTCTAGATCCCCCTTCTTGGGATACCGCTAGAGTGATCAGTTTCTTTGGTGATGAGCTCTCTCGGCGGATTCTATCTATTCCTCTCACCTCTGGCCCTTCGATGATGTTAGATTATGGCAGAGATCTTGTCTTTCCAAAGCCCCTCTTAGGGATCTTATGAAGGTTTTTAGGCCCCAGCCCTTGGTCACGAAGGATGCTGCTTGGATCTGGTCGCTTCCTACTCTTCCCCGGGTCCAGTTATTCATCTGGAAGCTTCTTTGGGACTGTCTTCCGACGAGTGTCATGCTCTCCCGTAGGGGTTTGCCTATCCAGCCGACTTGCTCTCTGTGTGGATTGGAGGATGAGACTACGGACCATGCGATCTTCATATGTCCCCGAGCCAGGCAGATATGGCAGATGGGGTTATTCCTATAATGTGGGTGTTTCGGGATCCCTATGCTCCCTCTTCTTTCTTGATCTCCGGAGGGCCTCCCAGCATAAACGCGGTCTCTGGGCGATCACGGCTTATCAGATTTGGATATCGAGGAACCAACTCATCTTCTCCGATGATGTTACCTCTCCACATCGACTTGTTAGCAGGATCAGATCTTTGTCTGCGGATTATGCCCAAGCTTTTCATGTTGTTGGTCTTGACTCCTCTGGCCTCTGGGGTTCCCCTGCTGCTTCGGCAGCGAACCGGCATACGGTTTTCATTTCCTGGGAGCCCCCCACCAGGGTTTATCAAAATCAACTTCGATGGGAGTGTCCGTGGCAGAGCTGCTGGTTCTGCGTTTATCATCCATGATCCTCAGGGTGATATGCTGGCTGCGGGTGGCTTTGGCACCCTTGATTCCTCTGTCCCTATGACAGAACTTTATGCAGCATGGGCAGGTATTTCTTATGCCTCTCAGCACTTCCATGCTCATCGTCTCGTTATCGAGGGTGATTCGATGACGGTTATTCGATGGCTGAGAAAGGAGAATATTTTCGTCGGCCCCAGTATTCCTATTCTCAGGGACACATGGTCTATCTTACAGAGAGTTGGTTCTGTCCGGATTCGACATATCTACCGTGAAGCCAACTCGACGACCGACTGGATAGCAGCTTCTGTGGCTCAGCATGCTGCTGGTTGGATTTGGCGGCTGGATGACCCCTGTCCCTCTGTCTTACAGCAAATTTTGTATTCTGACCTATCTGGGATAATTCGTACTAGACTAGTAGATTATCCGCTTGTACCAAAAAAAAATAATAATAATAATTACTAGGCACCCATGCCCTCGAGACTAGGAAAGAGACCGCCCCTAAAGACTAGGGAAGAGACCGGCCCTAAAGAATGTGACGGTGCGTGATGTGCTGATGTGAATTGTGATGATGATTGATGAACTAGAAATTATAACTTTTGTAGAATTAATTAAAAGCAAACTGGATAAATGAAACGAGTGGAAGAGGGGAAGGATTTAATCATACCCTGAGATACTGAGATGGAAAACTTGAAGCTTGGTAGGTATATAAAAGATCCAGCTGGCAGTTTTTTCGTTCTGTATCTACTCAATCAATAATATAATTAACATGATGATCATAAAATTTAATTATTTAAATTGCAGCCATATTATACTTATACTTTCATATTTCACTTTTATATCCCTATAATTTAAAATAAGTATAGTTATAAATTTTTATATTTAGCTTATTTTTATTTTTGTAACTATATTGGCCAAAAAAAATAATATGATAAGGATACAATTGTCATATAGCCATCTGCCTTTAATTTTATAAAATTATCATAAATTTACTATTATAATATAAGATAATGAGCGACATCTTTTGGTAGTACTATCTAGATCAATGGCTAAATAGTTAGTGCCATTCAAATAAACATTACATCATACGTAGCGACTTTGCGATGAAAGGTCCCCTAGAAATAAAAGCCATGCTACTTTTTTATGATTTTACAAGCACCGCTTATTTTAGATCACGGTCAATGATAGCAATCATCATCAAGTTACCATCTAACAGTGAACTGCATAGAAGAAAAGCCAGCCTGCCGCTATTGTTGTCTCGTGTTAAATGATGTATACGCAAGGGTGGTCCCTAATAATTTTGAACTTTTTGGATGTACCTCATTGTATGCTTACAGATGAGAAATGTCCAGCCCAAATTGATTTGAAGGAGCACAAAGATGTAGGCAATATTTGCCAACAAACCAAGAGATAGGCTGGTTCAATGCCAAGGCGTGGCTCATATAATGACGGAAACAGAAATAAAACAAAACTAAGATTAAATGCCTACAAATAATTTATCACAAATTTTAGAGTTACCGTTGCAGAAAAAGCAAAAGACTCCCTTAATCTCCTAAAACAAAAAGAAATTTTACTGTGCAACCAGACGAGTTGACTGATGGACCAACAAGGACATCAACCACATGCATGCAACCATACAACCATATCATCCCGCAATAACCACCGCAGCTCTTTTCGTACAATTGCCTGCCAAAAATTTCAACAACCGCAGCTCTCGGTCCAACATGTGATGCAGAAGAAAGCAGACCTTCCTTCTGGCTAAGCAAACACTGCACTTAAACCTATGCAGATTGATTCCATGCTCCAAAGCTTCAAAGATTGAAAGTATTTACGTAGCAATGATCTGCAATCTGCCATTGAATGATGCACAAGAAAGGATGATCTTACTGTTCAATCATGAAGCGCCATGTTTATATTTATAATTCCACACATTATAGCAACATCCTTATCATTCTTCAAATCATAGACAAGTTACTCTCCATCCAAACTACAGATTACTCCACAAATGCACCATCAAGAACACTTATCTAGACATGTACGGTAGCAGTTGAGACTAGATACGAGACTCGGATCCCAGTTAATTATTGTATCCTTTGGAATATTTGGGAGCTAGAACTCCCTATCTGGGAAGAGAAGGGGAGCAATTAGAGAGAGATGTAGAGAGCTGCGGTGGCCCACCCAGTCACAATCCTGACCCACACGGAGGGCCACCCCACATCAACAAGCTTACCACTTTCACCAACTGAGGTGGGCCAGCCAGTCAGAAGCATTGCCAATACATGCTAGCAAGAGAGAAAATGAGGTTGAAGAAGGAATATGAGTAGGAGACCGGCTTATCCTCATCCTTCTTCCTGTATTCCTGCTGCTCTACCTTGTCAAAGGCAAGCAAAGGCTTCTCAGAACCTACAACAGGTTGAACAAAGGAAACTTCAAACACGTCAAAAGCCATCAAAACAGCAAGACCCGATCACTGAAGCAGGTTAAATCAAAGACTGAATACTGACTGGCACGTGGTGAGCTTGGCGGTGAGAGAACAGTTGTTGAAGAACCAGCACGAACTGCAGAATAGACAACAGAGAGAACAGTGGTCAGCAATCCCAGAGTAAGACTTTCAGTTGAAACAGCTTTTTAGTGATTATGGAGACCATTGCACTCGTAACCCCTTGGTTCACTAGATAACCCATTGTAGCAGAGGTAAGTGCAGTAGAGAGAGATAACTAATGCTGGCAATAAGCTGCCATTTACCTGATTGTATCCGTAGAAAAAAATGTCTCAGATAAGGGCCACTTGTCCATGTGAATGAAACATTAACTACACATGCTTGTCCTATGCCACCAAAAGGCAAAGACTTTTAGATCAACATAACAAGGATGGATAGTCACTTAGCAGTACAACACCCTTCATACGCAACTTCAAGAAGTAAAAAACAGAATGACTCATTGGGAAAATACATAATTGTTCATACCATAAGTTGCTTTGCTTCTTCAATCAACTTATTCACAATTACAAAAATAGAGATTTTGTTCTACCAAACAGATAACTGTTGAGAATTGTTTGTTTTGGCCCCCTACTTCAAGCAATCGTCCACCCCTACTTATGTGAAAAAAAAGGTTTCACGGAGAAACAAAGGAAAAGAGAGAAGATCCTATTAGAAAAAGTCCATCTCTTTTATCTAATTAAGTAAAGAGAAGTCTCATTATACTTTAAGGAATGGTGTGATTTTTGGATAATTATTATAGTTGGTGCCTAAAGTGAAGCTCATTAGAAAACAAGACTATCCATCACTAGAAACCCATTATAAAACAAAAGCTTCACCTCTTTTAACCCAATTTTCACCGGGACACCTTTTTCAAAAGTAGACACCTAATTAAGAAAGTTGACACGATAATATAACTAAAATTGATTGAATCATCAAAGAAAATGACTTTAGATTGGTGTAAAATGAGGTTGAAGAAGCCTGAAAGGGAGGTGGCGCAAGACACAGGATCTCAACTTGGACAACACAAAGATGGAGGGAGATGCCACCAATTAATGTGGCTAGCTGAAGCAACGTGCACAACCAAAACACCGATAACATGATGAACACCAATTACCACAGCAGTACTGAAGATGCAGCTATAATCATGTCACTTAGAATTCCATGAAACCATATCAGTGGCAACACAGCTAGCAACAACAGGCAAGGAGATCAACTGCCCCATAAGGCTGAATATTAAGAATGTGTTTAGCATTCCTGTCAGTTTTTTTTTTTAAATAGAAATTGGAATTCTATTTTTTTCCTTCTTTTCTTTTAATATTTTCGACAACAGAAACATGTTTAATAGCTATTGTTATTTTTTTTTATTTACAATTCCTTACACCATCATCTCCTCTATATTGAGTTCATCCATGGGTCATTGCTCTCTGGTGCCTCCTCACAAAAAGGGCCACAGTTCATCCAAAATGAGGCCTACCTCTCGTATTCGTGCTCCCAAAAATAAACAAATAAATAAAGACCTCTACCTATCGGAACGCTTCCTCCCCTATCCCCAAAATCCAATCATACAAAGAATGAGACTCTATCCCCAAAATCAGATTATATAACTAGAATAAGATTTTTGTCCCCAAAATCAGTTCACATGGAATAGATGACTTACCGGACCTTGAACAGACAATGCATTGGCATGTCAATATGCTTGACCTCCACCAATGAAGAGGGCATACTTGGGAAGGATGGCAAAGAGGCGGCGATGAAAGGATAGAGAAGAGGCATAATGGAAACAAATCATGGAGGTTGGATATGAGTCACTTCGGTTTCCAAATAGTTACTTTTTAAAAAAGTCAAAGTTAAAAAATCCACTTCTACTTTTTTTTCATAGATACTGAAAGTCATTTTTAAAAATAAAAATAAAAACAATGTAACCAAACACATTTTTTTACATCTGATATTATGTGTTTATTTTTAAAAATAAAAAAAGAAACAAAAGCTATACCAAAGAGGCCCTAAATTTATCGGTTAAGCTTTTAAAAGAGGCAACTAAAATGTTTCTTACTTCTAGGAAAGTCCTGTTAACTAAAGCCCACAATTTCTATATTTACAAAGAAAAAATCAGTAGTTACTAGAGTACAGAAATGAAAGGCCAGTTATAGTCTCAAGCAAACTAATATATGATGTCACTATTTTCAAAGTTCATCAGTTATTATCAGTCAAACTTCATAATAGTTTACCCTCCAACAGAAATTGTATGAAAGAAACAGACACTGCCCTTCAACCTTTCAAATATTTTTCAGGTAACAGTAGTCATGACTATCACAATAGTTTGCTCTTCAACACATGTTGCATGAAAGCAACCGCCATTCATAGCCAAGTTAACCCTTTGGAGAAGAATATATGATACAGGTTTATATAAATTAAAGCCAAAAAGAAGACTAACTGGCCTAAGTTCCATCACTTCTTATGTAGACATGAGCCTTTTCAAAGGATTCTAAAAATGCCAACAACAGTTATGCACATACCAGAATTCAATATCCATGCGTCGTCAACATGATAGAGAGCACAGGTATATTCATCCCATCTAATGCAGATGAACAACTTCTTCATACGATGAATGGAGAAAAAAGACATTTTGTCAATTGTATGAAATTTTTGTTTGCAGGATACCATTCTCTCATGCTTGAATTCTTTTCTATTTATTTCTTGCTAGTTTAAGTGGTATTTTTCCCCTAGGAAATATACAAGGATTGAGTTAAGAGGACTACTTATTTGCTGACTCTAGATTCTTATTTGTCCACTTCTTTTAGAATTTCCTTTTCTGGTTGGAATTTTCTTTCCTTTTAAGATTTATATCTTGAGATAAATATGTTCTGCTAGCTAACTCTGCACCTACAATCAAAAAGGAACTTCTATTTTCCATAGTTGAGACGATATTTACTTTTGCATTACCAGAGAAATGGTTATCTAAATCTAGTACAAAATCATCCTTTCTATTCCTTCTTATAGGAGAATTCAGTATATCAGGTAGAAACGATGAACTGAAAAGAAAAATTAGGTTATTGAGAAGCTAGCAAGGATTGCCTTGCTACATAATGCTTGCTGCATGGTGACACAGGACTACTTTGATTGAGGCTCTACTATCATGCGAAGTGCAAATAATTTGGGGGTTTCTTTTGGTTACCGGTATTGCTTCTTAACATCAACATATCTTTGTGCTGTTGTTATGTAGGAAAAAAGCATTTTGGATAGTCAGAAAATCATGTAAAAGGATGATGCACATACTGGAGATTAGAGATGAATGTATCCTTGGGTACTACAAGAGCACTGATATTACTATGCTGTCATTTTTCTGGACAGATCAAGAAACTTAAAAATGAAATTGAGACCCAGACTGGGAGAAGATGCTTTAGATGCCTGGGCCAGCAAAGCAGTAAAAAAAAGTGCAGCAACTAAATCTGAAATTGTAAAGCGCATCTATATTTTGCCATTTCATAGAATAACAGTATATCTCAGGCATTTCAGTTTGTTATCCCCTACATCTAGTATCTCAAGCATGTCATAAAAAGCAATTATTTTCCCCTTCATCTTTCGATGCTCAATCAATCACGTAGCATATGTCAATTATTCCTTTTTCAGCCTGTCTCATTAAAGCTGCATGATATGTACTTTCTGTTAGCATGATAATTTACATTCTCTAAATCATGCAACAGTTGCATGAACTTTAGCACTTCAGGGAAATTATTACATTTATCGAAGTAAAATATCACCAAAAGTGTTAAATACCAATGAATAAAATTAAGTGAGAACTAACTACTGTTTTAGTAGGTCTACACTGCTGCAGAACTGAAGAATAAAGCATCAAGATATTGGGAAAATTGCCTAAGAAAGAATGAAGCCTTTGATGTTTTTCATGAGAAAGGTCAGCTGAAGGATAGCAAGTCATGTCATTGTCCTATTATATGAGTCCTACTGAGAAGAAACTGTTAAGATGGGACAAGGACATATCACACAAAAAAACATAACAATTTTCCAAAGCATACTTAAAATATCAAACTTGTATTATGGTAAAAATTTTCATCATACTTTGCTAAATGCTTCTCTAAACTTAATGGTTAAGATTATCATACCTTTGGATGCAATGCAACAACTGCAAAAAAAAGGACAAGAATCAATGTCAATACAATAAAAAAGGTGTTGAGGCCACAATCATGTCCTGATGGAGTGAACCAGTGAAACATCCTGTAAATGAAAATGTGGCCACATAGCAAACAAGTGACACAATGAACAATGCCATGTACCTGCAATTGAAGGATATAGGTAAAGTTAAGAAAATATTCAGCCATACAAGGATACTAATCACCACAAGCCTAGAATTCATTGCTGATGAAGAGAAATATAAAGAAACATTTAGATAATTAGACAAACCAGAATTGCTCGTCCTTTGAGACCCAGCTATCATTCCATCCATGTACAAAGTCCAACAAGAGAACAACCTGGACCAGAAGAAACAATCCCGACCTAAATTTTGATATTGTTTCTGCAATGAAAATGAATCAGACTAGGCTAGAGTTTCGTCCTTAAGATAATTTCGTCCCGCAATGGTGCTTACGGTCAGTATGACGATTGTCTCCCAGGATACAACAGTCTTCTTTTGATGAAAGCAGCACTACAATTCATATCGAACAAGCTACTAAATGCACTATTGCTATGGAAAGTATGCAATGCCTAAGAGATAGAATTGATTCAGATTGAACTCAATTCGGAATATGAATCTTATATAGGGTCCTATCCCTTTGGAAGCAACCCTACGAATTTAATTTAAGGATGTGAGGGTTAAAGGCGCCCTTTAGACATCATGATCTTCATATCAGACGATCGGATAAGCCTTTTCATGGCTGTGATACGAAGATCAGGCGATCAGATAAGTCCATATCATGATAAGCCTTTTCATCATCGCGATCTGATGATCAATCAGATAGGCGGTTGCATGTCTTTGATATGCCTTTTCATGATCGGACCGTTGACTTATCTCCAACCGACGATCGAACGGGTGCCTTATCACCAACCGACGATCGGACGGATGCCTTAGTCCTATTGACTGGTCAACCAACCATCCTGTTGACCAACCATCCTTTTGACTGGTCAAACAGGTGTCAATCGCGATCGCGAATGATTTGATCAATATCTCGAGAATCAACGATCAATTGAGGATCCGACAACCAATCATGATCGACTCTGAAAGGTGCAATGAAAGTAAATCCCACCATCTTTATAAATGTTCTCAAACTTTTACAGACCAGTGATTCCAAAAATTTCAGTCACTCAAATATGCACTAACCAGGAATCATGAGTTAATATCACAATAAGGACCAAAAGGCAGTACAAAACAAATTTCCAGTCTAGCACTCAAATATATTCATGATCATCTTCTCTAGCAGTTCTTCTGAGTTAACACAACAATTCCCATTAATATTAATAATTTAATATAATTCTATGAAAGACATTCATATCTAAGGTCTTATGTACAATGATGGGAGATACCCAGGAATTCTTACCATGAATTCCATTCCAACTCTACAGGTTTAATTCACACTCCCACCAAAATCAGAGCCTCCATCCTCACCTGCACAATCTCTATCCTTCATTTCTGCATCTCGGTCTCGGAAAATGACTCATCACCTATTACTTCATCCTCTACTTGTGTGACTTATAAGCTTCACACAATAAACTCATATCTGCCTTTGCTTGGCCATAATTAAATCCATCCAGTCTGCTTAATTCACCAAATTGTGCAAAATTCGCATCTAAAAATGTCCAGCTTGATCATTATCTTAATTGATATCTTCCTTTGTCAAATTGAAAAATAATAAAAACAAAATTATAACAGAACATTCAATTTCTGCGTGAAGTTAATTTCTCAAACACCGAAATTAAATTGCATGCCAATTCTCTATCTTTGCAGGCCTCCCTCCCCCCCCCCCCCCTCCCACCAAAAAAAAAAAGGATAATTTCTGAGGATAGAAATATCATTAGGACAAATTTAGCTGTAGCTTAAAAAAGTACCTGACGTGGCTGATCCGACGCCGTTAGAGTTAACAGAAGGCGACTGACTAGAGTTCTACCTAGCCTCGTACGGCCTCGAGCTTCCGCCTCGGCCTTAAGGCCGGCGACCCACTGCTTCAAACCACTTGACACATCCACGTGGCCCACAACCGCCTGCAGCGGCCACGTGGCCATCACTCAACTGCAACAACACGTGGCCATACCCCGTAACAGCGCACGTCCGCGATCAGGCCCACCTGCCACCTGCTGCGGCCATGTGGCCCATCACTGACTGCAACAACACGTGACCACACCCCGTAACAGCACACCTCTGACATGCTCAGTATCGGTTACGACCTATCATTGTCAGACTAACAGCGACACCTAGAAATCAACAACCTTCTGGAGCAGGAAAAGGGACCCTCGATAGGTATAAAATGCCCACACTCACAACGAGGAAGGGATCCTAAACTCAAATTCTCTAGCTCTTTCTCCTAGTTTACCCTGTCAGTTCCCAAGTTGCTGACTTGAGCATCGAGGGTCCCATCGGAGCAACCGATCCCCGAAACTTTCTTACAGAATCTTCAAGGAGGAGATCTTGTTCCCCGACATTGAAGGAGAGTGACTTGGCATCAACATTACCGTTTTTCGGTGCAAACAGCAAAGAAATCATTTAGAAAACCACGCATAGCAAAACCAATAATACAGTCCGTCAATCTCACTAAACAAGGAAATGAATTCTAATTGTCATCTCATCGTAACAATGTCGCCAGCTTTATACGTTACCAATCAACATAATTCCATCAAAATTAAATTCAGCACAAACTCTCACCATAGAAGCTGACGAGTCCATTAGGAACGAAGAACATGAGAATCACCAGCACGCACCAGCACAATCTTCGCCATCCACCCACCATGGTGCACCCGATCACGTGGATCCTTCTGATCCTTAATCCCTACCATCACAAGGGCCAAGATGGTAAAGAAGAGGAAATTCCCGAGGCTGACACGAAGAACGGCATCCGTCTCGAACCACTCCCTATTCGGCGTCCGATGGAAGTGATTTATCCCTACAGAACCCCCAAGAATTCGAAATCCACCACCTAAATTGGTGCTATCTGAAATTTTTATTTTTTTTGCCTTGAAATTTTCTGTTATCTGAAATTCTCAATCCTTGAAAATAAGACAAAAATACCGACACAGAGGCACGCTATTAGCTCACAATAAATACCCAAGCCATGGAAATTGAAGCTCAGCTGCTTAAAGACAAAAAAAACCAGAACAAGAAAAAAAAAGATTATCACTCCTGAAAAAATAAAAAGAATTTTTTTTTTCCAACATAGCTGCTTCGGCCTGCCAATATCAAACTCCAATGCGACATAGTTTATTAATGACACGTTGGATTTGATAGATAACTAGCTGAAAAATATATGATACATAACTCTGTTAGTGGTAGATAAAAGCAAATTCACTGATATATTAACATACAACAAACGATATGCGCTTGTCAAATAGCAGTTTCACTTCACACCAACCAACTGCTGCGGAGACAGGCATAAAGTTCTGCATGCTGCTCTAACGATTTTTCTGTGCTGACCCACACGCACACTAAGTGTAGGAATGGTGGTTTTATTAACCAAAAAACAAAGCAATTTAAGATGCAAATCAAAATCCATGCACACTTTGTACAGCTTCACTCAATGCTGGAGATCATTTAACAACTTGCTTCCATCTTGATGCAATTTGCTTGTAACTTCAGCTGTTTTGAACAATTGCTGAGAACAACATCTGATTAATATCCACGTCTGCGTCTTTCTCATCTCCTGAACAAAACCCAAAAAAAAAAAAAAGCTGAATCTTCCTAACAATTCTTATGTCAAAAGCTTGTAGGTGTGTTACCTGTCTTTGCTCTCACTTGAGTTGTCCACTCATCAATAACCTGTGAAAATGAAAGTGCTGACTCAAGACAAGTTGCTGATTAACTGAAACTACATGAACCTATGAAAATAAAGCTGCATAATTTTGTTTCTGTTATCATCATTCTTTACCCAGCTATATGGCATCTAATAAAAATATCAAGTCTTTTTTTAAAAAAAAAGTTTAATTTTTAGACTAAAATGATGATCCAAACTTTTAGTTTGAATATTTTAGGGAAAATTACCTTTTGACCCTTCAACTTGCCCATTTACACATACAAGTCTTGCACTTAAAAATAATAATAATAATTGCATTCGATTTAATTTTTGTTGAAATCCAAATCTTCCATCCATCTCCACCGTTACAAGCACATTCAAACAACCAAAGTGCCCCCACCATGTCACCTTTTTGTCTGGCTTTCTCTTCCTTTTTCTCTTCTTCTAGATAGTGAGGCATAGTTGCTTGGTACTGCCAACAATATTGTTGGCACACCATCTATCACCCAATGCATGACCCAAGCCCCCCACCCACTTCATCTTCCCTCATCCACAATGCCCAATCTCACCTCTCCGAAGTTGAAGCCAAGGCCGAGTTTGGTGCAATGTTGTTGAACTTGGCTACAATTCCGGTAACTTTTTTGTGAACCCTCTAATCACCATTCTATTGTCCTGCCAGCACTGCTAACAACATGGGTGTCTTAACTTTCCTTGATGCAATGTCCAACTTATGGGTTATTGCCTCATATTGTAGACTTGTATTCTGTATTAGCTTCCACAGTCATTGATGTTTTTACTTCAGTAACTCTTTTGAGTACTCAATTCCTTGAAAGATGCTGGTATTGCGGCTTATTCCTTAGGCTTTACTTGCATTGACATTTATCATCTATTTTTTTTCCTCCTTTTTTTTGAGCAAAATGGTGGAAAATCCACCAACACATCTCATAAAAGAATGAAATGGTGTACAAAAGAGGATGAAGAGGAAGGATGAAAAATGCAAAAAGAGAGAAAATAGAAACAAAAGGAAATAGGGATCACAGAGGATAGGGCAGAGGCCAACATCATTCTCCACATCAACCTTTCCATATCCAGCCAACAGACTCGCAGACAGGGAAACCAGAAATGACAACGTGCCCTCAAAAAAAAATTATATACATAAAATGACCCCTTATCAGCCCCTCATTACGTCAATCAATCAATGTATAAAGGCCCCCAAAATAGGGGAGGAAAGCAAAACCAAGCTGAGAACCACCATACAAACCGTTAGTGTGACATTTTTTTATTTCTAAGAAAATATATGTCAAAAATTTATTTGTGAGATAATAACCACAATCCTTCAGTACTCTAGTGGCAAAAAAACATACCTATACAATTTGGTCATCATGAAACATAGTTAATGGTTGCCTAAGTGATTAATGATATGAATTGCCAGATGTAGAATGCTTGAAATTAATTATAGAGGAATGGGTGGTTGTGGAAGGACCAGAATCTAGATAATGTATAGTTTATTGATGATGAGTTTCACCCAGAAAGTCCACATATATGTGCAAGTTTTGCAGCCTCTACTCCAACAAAGTTCAATTCTAATTGCAGCTAACTCCATTTTCATGGGTTAGCTAATAAATTTTAATAGCAAAGCAAACTAATGCATCAAAGCGTTCTTACAACCTATAGAAGTTGGCAGAGAATCTGAATTAACATAACTATAAATTCTAACTGGTTAATTCACGTAAACATATTATAACAAATCCTCATTTTGCATTTGTCATTGAAAGCTAACACTTTATATGGTACTGACAAAATTCCAAGCTTTCACGGCTTTCCAAGGCATTATACTTCACTTACAATTATAGAGGCATTCTAAATAAGCATATAGTTCTTTAGCACAATGTAGAAATGAAATGAGAAAAATGGTCAGTGAAGCTACTCCAGGTCTTATGACCCATGGATCAAACATTAGCGCACTTAACCAGCAAGGTACAGCATAGTACAATATGGCATTATACTGTTCTCATCTATGCTAGACATATGTGTGGCAGATGGTGTTTTAATCCTTGCAAGGAAATAGTATGAATGTTGAAAGATTTTCACATAACAATTCTAAAAGGACCAGGCATGTTTCTTCATTGCCTGCCATTGCCATAGAGAGTGTTGTTGCATTAAGCCTATACCTTGGCAATTATCCATTTATTCTTCTTAGCCCTTCTAGTCTAAGTTTGTTTCTCTTTTCTTCAATAATTTCTACTATTTATCAGTGAAAAAAAAGGATCATTGATCAAATAGCCTAGACCATAAAAGCACCATCTTCAGAAAGATAATATAGGTAGATCTAGAAGTTACAAACTTGCCTAGTTGTTTCAGTTAGTCTCATTTTCAGAACTCGAGAGACATGATTAACAAACCAGCTTGCCAAGTTGGTATAAGTCTCTTGTGTTGATACAAGAGATGTAGGTTTAACCCTGCCCTTTGTCAAGAATATGACCAGTCTTCCCCTCATCCTGGTACTCTCACTCAAAAAAAGAGACAAAGGAAAACTATTATTGAGAATCACTACCTTAGAAAGGAAATTAGAAGCAAATAACCGCTCTTGTTAATATTTTAACCAAAAGCTATATATCAGTGTGGTTATGGATACAATTCAAGACTGACCTTGATCTTAAGACTGTTGCTGTTGCTAGGTGTATTCCTGAGTAGAGTAGGAATCTCATTTGTACTATTACTCTGTTAGAATATCAATGGGAGCATCACCAATCATTTCAAAGAAATGATTATAAAGTTACCCAGGTCAAACAGTGGGGAAGCACCTGCCAAGCTTTGAACTTGGAACATAACTGTAGTGTTTGCATGATTATAAAGTATATTCCAGTGCTCCACCTTCATCTGGCATTCCCTGATTATTAGAAAAGTACAGTGCTCTTGGTTTAGGCCTTGTCTGTAGTTCTCAAATGCAACAAGGAAAGTGAAATAAGAAGAGGAAAAAGGGCCAGGTTCAACAACACTATCTCATAAGATATGGGACGAAGGTAGAAATAGTAAAACGTTCAAGGCAAATAAATCTGAAAATTCACTTGTGGAAACAACTAATCATTCTTCAACATTAAGCTGACCATTCAGAATAGATGGACCGCACCAAATAGAGTGAGATAATTTGCATTTTTCCACATGTTCATTTCCAAAACTATATATGAAAAGATATAAGTCGAAATAGTTCAAAGTGAAAGCATGATTTTTCTGGTATAGCAAATCATGTATGCTTGCTACTTAGTGCAAAGTTAACCAACACAGAGATCAACCAAAGCTGCAATAGAATAGATAAGCATGTACTTAATGGAAGGAAAAAGGAATGCTGGAAATTGGTGAGCCTATGTACTTGAATGAACTTCTCCAACCAAAAAAAAAAAAAAAAAGAAAACAATGATGAACTTAACAGCTCATTGGAGAAGATAAATCAGCAATATATCAGTTTCATATGGAGAAAAATAACTTTTTTGCTAGGTTTTCCTTGGAACCTCTGAATTAAGAACTTTATAATGAAGGAAAACAAGGCTATTTCTAATTAAAATGTTCCTTAATTTACTGTGAATGAGAAGGTTACGTCAACTCTCTTTTCCTTTTCAGTCTTAACTATTGCTCTCTTATGGTGATGGGCAGCTACAAATAACCTTTGAATAAACATAACTCATGCCCTGGAATTCAACATTCACTGACACAAACATCCAGGTTAACATTGAGATCCAAAAACAACTTACAAGCATGTATAATGATCAAAATAAAGAAAAGACTACAATTTTTGCACTGAAACAATGATGGGCTCTGGCTTTCATTTTAAGAATGAACAAATAGAAAAGAGATTTATAGAAAGAAGAAACCCAACATAATTACACTTAGGATAAAAAGCAAAGAAAAAGGACCACCTGATTTAAATTTCTGTAAGTGATATCATCAGATTCACTTATGAGTGGCAGACCAGAAGATGCAAGCAAGCGTTGCAACGAACTCTCTGCCCTACCAAAATTGTCCTCGCTTTGTCGATAAGATCCTGCTAGTCAGAATAAAGTTTATTTCCATCTACTTGCACAAACTGTTGCCAAAACATGTGGTGTATAGCACATATGGCAATACATTTGGCAAACAAGTATGTGTGTGTTTTTATATATATAGCAAGTGATTTCCTGATTGATTGGAACATTTTTTTGTAAGGATTACAATGAGGCATGTATTAACGGCAGTCCAACCTGGCCTGGTTCACAACATGAAAATATTTCTCCTATTAATGTTTGTAAATTATATTATGTTCATTCTTTTCCTTTAATAGGTTCGCAATGACAGGTTCCCTGGTTCTCATTATTATGTAGGATTCATCCATCTTTATATCTTCAGCATGAGATTTCTGATCAAGTCTAACCTTTGCATATGTTCGCTGACAGTCTAAGCAGAGACAAAAATAGTAACAATCACATTCTGGCTGATCGTCTCAATTATAAGAGTCCTTTCCCTAAATTCCCACATCATGCATTCCTATGCAAAGGTTTTGCATGGAATTTTCCGACAGAGATCTTTCCAGATCTTCGATCTTGTCCCAGCCAGTAGAATCTGTTATATTCTGTTGCTCTCTACATTTACCCTGTGACAATGAAGAGCCAAAGAAGCATAATTCCTCTGATTTGCACACAAAAGATGCTTGCGTCCCTAAAAATTCATTTGTCCCTTTGCATTGTTATCATAGAGCACCGGTCACTTCTTGTAACTTTACGTGCTCAATGCTTCTTTGAATAGCTAGTTTTACTGATCCAATGCTCCAACAATTGATTCAGCCCCTCAAAATAACTGCACTCCTCAGTGAACTACTCATATTTAGTGGCACAAACAAAAACACTACGTCCAACAAGGAAAAAAATTCCAGGAGAAAAAAAAAGAGATAAAAAAAAAAAAGAAAGAAAGAAAAGAAGAAGACTAGTAATTTGCCATTTCTCTTGACCTAATTTGCTAGTAATTTGCCATTTCTCTTGACCTAATTTGGTTCTTTTCAAGAATTTCGAGAATAAAGAAAGAAAGATATTTGCTCACCTGTTTTTCTGCGAGGAGCTCACGACACAACTCCTTGAGCGAGACCAGGTCCTCCTGAATCTTCTTGATCCGAGCGACGATCTTGCAAGGGTTTGCCTGCAGACCGACCGACGATATCCAGATCAAGAACCAGAATATCGCAAAAGAAAACCTAGATTCCTTTCTTTCTTTCAATTTTTCATTTTTCTTTTTTCGGATTGAAGAATTAAGCAGCAAGGCTCCTGTACCTCCAAATCCATGGATCTGGTGGATTTGCGGTCAGAAACCTCTGATAAACTGGCCATATGAAGGATCTTGAAATGAGTTGATCTAGGGCTTAAAAGAGAAATGGGAAAGGAGAGAATACGAACATGGTCGGGATAGGAATGCTGGAATTCGTGGTCGAGGTGGCGCTGGACGACGGCCAGGTCGAGACAGGCTTTGCTCAGCACCTTCATCACGTCGTCCACTGCCGGGTGGCTCTGCCGCTGCTGGAGGCGCCGATCCCCCATCTCTCCCTTGCTCTTGCGCGTCTTGCTCCCGCCCTTCGTCGCGTTTTGAAGCAGTCGCGCGGGCCAAGGTCCAACCCGACTGTGAATCAACGAAATGCCACACTGGGCCGGGTCGGGCTCGGTTGGTTACGTATCAATGGAGTTAGATTTAAATTTAATCATCTTTTTAATCTCCAGTATTTATAATTATTTTTATTAAAAATTTTGCTTGATATAAAAATAAATTAAACTTACATAACTTGTTATGAAAATATATTAAATTTTTGAATTTCGCATTGGATACTTTCGATCTGTTGTTAAGTTTTTTTTTTTTTTTTGGCTACTTGCAAGATGTTGAAGAGAATTAAGTTAAAATTTTATTTTCATGTACAAAATATTCATCAATAACATGGGTTCATGTCTTTATGTCGCGATTTCAATTGGCTTCCTCCATGCTAATTATCTTTATATATATCACAAGAATCATGATTTTTGATATTAAATAAATAAACCCCTATTTATTTCTATGATAAAGAAATAGAATAAACATATCCTTCAAAATTAAAAATATATTGATAAAAAATTATATAAATTAAAAAAAAATACGTTGAGATACTAAAATCTTCATCTTCCTTCCATTTTGGAATATTCATTCATACATGCCAATTTTTGTTGGATGTAAATTGCAACATTAGCCATAAGTGATGATAAGAGTTTTTTTTTTTTTTCTTTTTCTTCCTTTATTGTATGTTTAAAAAACCTCATATTGATGAGTATTTATACTACTTCAATTATATATCAAAAAGATTTTGAGTACTTATATAAAATTAATAAACCTAAATAATACCTTTTTAATTATCTTTTGAGTGAGATTCTAAATTACTAAATGTATTAAAGCAAATTCAACTCATGACTAAGAACCAAAGGATATATAGAAGGGCTTTACATGTTTTTAATTGGATTTGGATATAAATTTAGAAATGAACGTCTAAACTGACAAAGACATCACAACTTCAATAAGAGAGAGAGTATGTGAAAGCCCATACTATCAAATGTTTAGTCCTATATTACTAATATACTCAAGAGATCCTAAGTACATATAAGTGGTTAAAAGGTCCAAATAATACCTTCTTGGTTAACATTTTGGATGAGACCTTGTATTATTGAAAATGGTATTAGAGTAAATTTGTTTCACGACCCATGTGAACTAAAAGACGCTATAAATGAGCTAATTATATTTGGTTATAGATTTGGACATGACCCTTAATTTGACAAAGATATCAAAGCTTAAATTAAGGAAGTATATAAGAGCTCATACGGCAAACATCTAATCCAGTTCAATTTGAAGATATTGAATGCTTTTATAGGATCAAAGAGTCTAAATGATACTTCTTTTTTTTTTTTCTAAATCATTACCATGTGCAGTATTAGATTATTATGCAAGCAAATCAAAACACATGGTAATTACAAGGTACTATGCCACAAATAAATGAAAAGCTTATGGCGCTAGTCGGACATGTTGACCTTTGAGCCACCTTGCATGGTATAAGATGCTCCTTGAGCCTATAGGTGGCAGCTAGGCCATAGCTAGCCGGCCTGAGAAGACCCATTGCAAACCTTATTAGCCTTCTCTTTTTTTTGATAAAGTTTAACTAAACCTAAGCTAAATTTTTAAATAGACTTAGCTTATCATTAATTAGGATATAAATCAGAATCAATAAGCTTCATATCTTTTATTATAAAATATTTTATTCCAAATCCAATGCAGGGCTCACTGGTAGGTGTACTATAGTGTACAGGTAAGCTAGTCCTATAGGAGAATTCCTCATCCAATCCCACATAATATTGGCCGTCAAATAATGCTAAGTTTTTCATGGATGTACCATAATTTTTGAGGGAGCAACAAATTTCTCGTCCCCCTTCGCCTTCGAGAAGACACCAATATAAATAGTTGAAACATGACATCAAAAGCAATAAGGTGATACAAGTCCCGCAATGACATTTCTGATCATCAACAAACAGGATGGAAATCAATGGAGATGGATCTCGCTTCCACAAAAATTTTAAATTAAGCACACATCCAAAAGATAACATGCTCCATCTTTTCTGCCTTCAAATCTTTCTCGGCAATGGATAACAGATAGACCAGGAGTACAGACATCAATTGAAGCCCTATTTTGGTTCAAACTCACAGGCGCAGTAATAATACCAAAACAACAGAAGTACGACCATTATTTGCATGATGAAAATTGGACCAACTAAATGGCCGCTTTGTGTCATTATTTTGAACATATGAGAGAAAAAGAATCCGTATCTACATAGCTGGAAAATAATTGAATCAAAATGTAGCCTGATTATCTGCCATCTTGTGGCCCTCGCCATCCAATCCTCCATATCCCCCATTTTCTCTTCCCCTTATTTTCATTCATGATCCTATCTGCGAAATGGTGAAGTTTGAAACAGATCCGAAAGTGGTTTCATGCTTTTATATATCGAGTTCGCATTGGAAAAACGAGGAAGTAAATGCGTCCAGCTCTCCAAATATGGCATCATCTTCCTCGGTGTGGTTTCCACCGTCACGGCGTTCAAAATATGCCGGCATATCATCCGGAAAGCTACACCAAGAAGACTCGCCATCAAAATTATTGGGTGACGAGGACGAGCCACTGTTGCCGATGTTCTCTCCAACATCTCCTTAAACTTTGGTGATTGCAGCAATAACCCAAGTGCAGATGATGGCGTCCCACTTCCAACTCTTTGCTGAGGGATTTGAAGGATTTCCCCAACACTTTGTTGACCATGCTGATCATGAAAGCTTTGTTGTTGAACATCATGGGTGGTATCGTTGGATGTGAAGTTAGATGGAGGATTACTGATAGGGCTAGCATTGGAACCATCGGGATTTGGACGCAACCATTTGATGTAGCGACTTAGGTCGAAGTTTGTCACTGCATTGATCCCGCGATACTCGATGGCTGCCATGTCGTATGCTATCGCTGCCTCTTCTTGTGTTGCTGTGAAAGTCGATGGAAAGATAAATGCATGTTGGTTGCCAGTTGGAATTCACTGGTGATGACGATGGAATTGCACCAACTATACCCAGCATCAACTTTAAATCCAGTTTTCCACGTAAGTATTATTGCATGGAATTAGGTAATTCTAAGCTCTCAAGTGAGGGAGCGATGCATGCACTAAAATGGCGGAGGATGTGAGCTCCTAAATTTAATGGTCAGGGAAAATTTTAGTGGACGGCTGTAGGCTTATTCCATGAAGAGGGCGGAATTAAAGGACCGTTCCAGGCTGGTGTCAATGGCTCCTTTTCCTAAGCCTATTGGTTACCGGGACTTTTCTATTTCTTCAATCAAAGCAAGAGTTTATGAGATAGCTGTTGATCAACAGTTATTCTTAATTAAATGAAGTTTAGAATTATGTTTGATATATATTGCTATTGAGGACCGCTGAAGATCAGCTATGCTTGCTGTGAAGACTTTTAACATGCATGTATAATTAGCTTCTTCCTGAAAGAGTTGTGCCCTAAAAGTCAATCACAACTTATATTATGATAGGATTTCTTTAATTCTTCCAAATCATATACATAATATTTTGCTAATAAATAAAAGGCATTATGTTTCATCATTCGCTACTTCTTATAATTATGATGAACATCATAGATTAGGGCAATGGTTTTAGGGCTATGATGAGATCATGCCAGTGAGACCTAAAATCCTAAAATCCCAATCTAAAACATTCTCAGTTGATGGTACATTGAGTTGGGAATCAATGCTACCAAAAAGACTAGCATATCTTATGTATGCTCGATGCAGAGGGTGATTGATCTCACAATCACTTGTGTGAGATACTAATACAAAGATGTGGGTGCTCATTAGAGGAATGAGTTCATTGAATTGACCTACCAAGAGAACATCTTATGGATGCTTACTTATTTGTCAAAGATGATTCTCTAAGTGAGAGTTGTGCAAGTGATCCTTAGACCTGAGATCACCATAGTATCTTGTGCATATAATCTATATTTTGGTTTACACTCATTCATGACATTAAGTTGTGTACGAGGTATTCTGGATGTGGTGGATTGTGTACGAAGATGATGAGTAGATCAACAAGAAATCAATCACTTCTAGTAAGAGAAGCCTACATCCTACTTGCTCTAATCTATGATGATTCAGAAGTCTTTGATCAAATCAGAATAAAAAATTAGAAAGAGTTTCTAATATTTCATTAATTGAATTATCATTAGAAGATTAAGAGAGACATGAATAAGTAATTGAGTTTGACATTGATCCATACTCATATATTATTCAGGGTATTGAAGGATTGAATTGCACGGTAACTTACCACTAAAGAGTATATTTGTATATCCATCAAATTTCATATCTTCGGATAGACATGATACGTTGCTAGACGCTAATCTTGTCTTGTAGGTTTGATTGGATTAAAGAGTTTAATTTGATCAATAATTAGAAAAGGTTCTAATTGTCAAGTTCGGGATCGTATTGGTTGGACCTATAAGGATTAGAAATGTTCTAATAATGATAGGTCAACTTGCACCCATACCTACTGCTAGGTAGATGTGGAACCCAATGGGTCACACATAAAGGAATTGATCAAGGTCTAATTGGATTAGGTCATATTTGCAAGATAGACATGCTAGCACGTATTGCAAACCCTAGCTCTTGATTCGAAATGGATTTGAATCTTATTCTTGTATTAGGCTAATCTAATATGATTAGATCATGACCTAACGTGGGTTGGCCAAGAGTTGGAACAAAATTGGCTTTATTTGGACCATTGGTTGTCTCTTTGGATAATGGATCTGGACCGTTAATCAGTGACTCGATTTGGACCATTGGATGGTAGTGTCTTAATCTAGACCATTGAATGATGTCTTAATTTGGACCATTGGATTATGTCTTATTTTAAACATCATCATAAAATAAGTGTGGAAAGTTTTCAACTTGAGAAAGACATGGATAAGGCTTATCAAATAAGTGTTTTGAATAGATACATCTTTCCGCTCTCTCCGTAGCACCTCATCATGATGAGGCGCTATCCTTAGGACATGCCTCATCATGATGAGGTAGGATGAGGCGTGTGGATGAGATTTATCCACATCCCTTCGCCTCTTATAAATAGGGATATGGTTCATGATGCATAGAATCCATCCCATCCGAATAGAAATTAACTCACATTTCTCTTTTATTTCTTTTATAGGTTTTGTCCTGAATCAAGACAAGGTCTTCTTAAGAACAAGAGAGAACCAAGATAATGAGGTCTTTTTAGGACAAGAGGCTGCCTTGTCCTAAACCAAGACAAGGATGTCTTATTCAGGATAAGAACCTTTGAAAGATTTTGTAAGAGAAAGAAAATTAGAAGGAAAAGAAAGCAAGCCAATCAAATTCTTGAAAAGGATTAAAGGATCAAAGGTCAAAGTTTTGAATGAGTCAAGTCTTGAACTCAATTCATGTGTGGATCAATGTTAGAGGGTGAACATTTAGGCACCTTATGGATATTCCAATATATTAAATTTAGCGTTGCAAGTATTCTTCTTATCCTCCATTTACTATTTATTCATTTGATTGTTACTATTAAGAAGGTGGCTATTAAGGTTTCATACAAATTTATTTTATTAAAAAATTATAAAATTTATACACTTTCGTTGTGCTATCAAGCGTGCATGAAAACCCCACACTCCGACGGCATTTGACTCGGCGTCTCAAACAATCATTTGCTGGACTCGATGTCTTGGATTGAGATTCTCGTGGTGTTCTAGTGCGTACTGCACCATTAATGTGCAAGGATTAGTGGCAATAGACTGCCACCGTGGCCAAATTAGAAAGACTCATGAACTGACGCGTAGTTGTGGCCAGGTGTAGATATCTTTTAAAGTTTGGAACCACGCCTTAGCGTGACATTTTTGATATCTTCACGTGTAATTCAATTATTTCATTGCTTTTCTTTTGATGTTACTGGGACTAAAGTGACAGGCTTGTGGACGGTTACAGATAACGTTGACATTTTGAAGCCCAATTCCAGCATGACACTTTAATAAGTTCACACGTGCAATTCAATTGTTTCACTTTTTTTTTTTTTTTTTCCCTTTTGGCATTACTTCTGCCAAAAAAAAAAAGTCCGTTTTATTATGGTGGTCATAGTTTTATTGAATGCAATTTAGGAAACTAAGTTGCCACACAAACATGGAGGACTTGACGAAAGTAAAAAAAGCTTTTGTGTCATAATTCTTTGTTGTGGACTATTTTTTATTGTCTTTTTTATGATGCTTCTGGCTTTTATGGACGGTGCCATGAATAATATCTCTACTCTAGTGGTATTATATAAAAGGCATATTGAGATTAAGGCTCTGTTTTTTTTTTAAAAAAAATCATAAAAAGATATAATAGTTAAAGCCATTTTTCATTTCAACATAGCTGCCGGTTGAAACTTCACCAGATTTAGTGTTTCATAGATTCCTTAATTTGTTCTTTCAGTAAGCAGCAGAGGGTCCATCTAGAGTTTATGAACAAGATCAAGCAACTAAAGTTCATGAACAAGTTTCAAGTATGGCATAAGGGTTCCCCTTAGCTAATATGCGTAGAAATTTCTTTCCAAGATTACTAAAACTTAGTTTGTCCATGATTATCCAAATAATTAGAACCTAAAAAACATGTAACCATTTTAAAAATGAATTGTTTAAAAACTTGAAATAAATTGAATAAAAAAGCCCGCTATTGCCATCTATTATAAAGCTGCAATTAAATATTAATTCGCATATAGGATTGTAATTAAGGTTTTTAGATAAGCATCCACCCTTCTCATTCAATGAATAATATGCGTGAGAGCGAGAGAGAGAGAGTGTACCATAGGTTCCAAGATAAAGATATTTATTGCCAAACACTCTGCCAATTCGAGCTTCCCATCTTCCATTCTGATGGTGCCTGCAAACATTTTAGATTAGAATAATTTGTGAAATTTGAATAGCTTTAAATTGATGGATGGTTTAAATTATGCAATCCTAAAGTTTTTAAGAAAAGCATATCTCTTTGCCAAAAAAATTAATAATAGCAATTGAAAATGCTTTTGATATTAGTTAACACAATTATATAGACAGGAAAACAAGAAGTTCAGAAACAAAAATTGGCAAAAATAGCAGGTTGCACTATTAAAAATAAGGGTTTAAATTTGTTTTCCTTTCTAGCTAATAATAGAACATCTATAAAGACTTCAAGAATAAAAAAAATCTTGAAGGATACTATTTCTAAAAGAAAAGCTAGTATCAAAATATTTTTATATGCTTAGTTAAAAATAATTTGCATAAAAATGCTAATTAAACATAATACCCCTACATAAAAATTAATATAGTATAATATATTTTAATTTATTATATTATATTATAATTTATCTATTATAATATAATAAACAATAAATTCATGACTCAATCATCTTGCTCACTCTTGAATTAATACGAATTATATTTAAAATTATCTTATCTTTGTTATTTTTTTTATATATTTAGAATTTGTGAATCCAAGAATTTTTAACGTACGTTATAATTAAATAAGTTATCGAAAAACCTAGTGGTCTGAGCTCGAAACTTCCTTGATCTCTCGTAAGAGAAGGAATGCGTATTAAAATTTCATGTTGCAAGAACATCTTTTATGGAAAACAGAAAACAATAATAATAGAAAGAAAAAACTCTTGGATTCTTTGTGGAAACTAATAATTTAAATATTGACATACATACCTGGCTACACCTCTATACTTGGAGACTCCTCTTGAAAAACCACTGCTTCTCCTGTTAAATTCAAAGGAAAACATATAAAATTTAACCTTAAAAGATATATATTTTGTAGAGTCCTTGCTCTTTTGGCTACGTATTATTGCATAAATAAGAGTTAATTACCTCCTTAAGGATCCAATATATTCTTCCTTGGACTGCCCTTCCATTGCTTTCATCTCTTCTTGGTAAGTCGACAGCTGTTATCAGATCTCACAAAGACTTAAACATATTAGAAATAGAAGAGGAAAAAATTATAAAATATCAGCCTCTTAATTAATTGATACTAGAGATTAATGGTACCGGAAAGTTCAGTATGGTATCATGGCCCCAGTATTTCAGTGCTGCCAAGTCATAGGCATGGGCTGCTGCTTCCTCATCATCATAAGCTCCTGAAATACAAACACCAGAAAGACCAAGTAAAATAACAAAAATCTCTAGATTATGAATAAAACTGCCCAATATATATATATTTTTAATTTCTTCCCTTAAATTAAAATCAGAAAGCACCAAGATTCATGAACCAGGTTTTACTCACCAAGATAAACTGTATAATAACAGTTCAGTTCCGTCCATCAAAGCATGAAAAGAAAAGAAGGATAGAAAATTAGATAACCCATCCACAGTGATAAATATATCAATGAAAAATGGATAAAGAGGAGGAATCCAAGAACCTTGTCTTCCTTTTTTGTTCTGGGATTCATTCCAGCAGTTCTTGTCCCACAAATGGGCCTCGTATCGGCCCGTCCACCGATGCCTGTTGTCACGGATAAAAACAAAAACATGAAATCAAGAAGTAGATGGAATGAACGGAATTCCAGTGGGGAAAAAAAAAAAAGAAGGAAAAAATAGCACTCGAACCTTGTTACACCGCGGTAAATGGAGCTACGTTGCAAAGGAGAGTCCCTCGGCACGCTCTTTCGTGTTCTTTTCACAGCCTTGACATTAATATCGTTATTATTATTATTATTATTACTACTGTTGGTGCTGTTCTCATCGACGGTGGCACTGTTTTTTCGGTTTTGGCCATTATAAATTGAGGAAGGAGGGAGGAGATAGAAAGAGAGGAGGAGGAGGAGGAGGAGGAGGGATGACCGAGTCCTCGAATCGAGAGGGTTTTAAAGGGAGGAGAGGAGGTGAGGGTGGGGATGGCAAGGTGGTTTTTGGAAGGGAGCTGATGGCAAATTAGAAAGAGCCGGCTCATGCGAGAGAAGACCTCTCTCTCTCTCTCTCTCTCTCTCTCTCGTCCCTCTCGTCTCTCTACTTGGCCGTCTTCAAGCGGCCTCTTGTCGCTAGTCGTGATGATCATTAGCATCTGTACCACTGCTAGGTGGTTGCATAGTATTTTCATGCTTATTTATTAGCTGTTATATTCTATGTCAAGCATGGTTGAGCTGTACAAAGTGATGGGCACCCATCGTATCTACCTTCTTCCTGCAGCCCTTTCTCTTGACTTTTTCGAAAACTTACCATCGTTTGATGAGCAATAAATATTTGGTAGTTCGAAGTTCGCCACGGTTGAGGATTTGTCGTTCCGTAACTTCTGCCGCTCTTGCTCCTTTCATACTTTCATTTATTTAGCGGAAGGAATTATTGGTGGGTGTATGTTGGCAGATGGTAGCTATCTAATGAATCAGATTGAGGCTAGAGTTTCACTCTATGTCTTTAAGATAATTTCGTCCCGCAATGGTGCTTACGGTCAATATGACGATTGTCTCCCAAGGATACAACATGCTTACGGTCAATATGACGATTGTCTCCCAAGGATACAACAGTCTCCTCTTGATTAAAGCAGCACTACAATTCATCAAAAATATGGAACCAAGAATGCTACTATCTTTTCAATGCACTATTGCTATACTACCCTTAGGAAAGTATGCAAATGCCTAGAAGAGGAGAAGACTAGAATTGATTCAGATTGAACTAAATTCGGAATGGCTTGGGATGAATGAAATGCTTAGGTCTAGGGTCCTATTTATAGGTTTTAGGTACCCTTTGGAAGTAACACTACGAATTTAATTTAATTTAAATTCTAAAATTAAAGGATGTGAAGGTTAAGGGCTTATCACCCTTGATATGCCCTTTAGACATCGTGATCTTCAGATCATGCGATCGGATAAGCCTTTTCATGGCTGTGATATAAAGATCAGCCGATCAGATAAGCCTATCTTTATCTTGATAAACCTTTTCATCATCATGATCTGATGATCACGTTATCAGATAGGCGGTTGCATGCCACCGTCGGATCATCATAATCTAGAAAAAAATTTAAGATAGGCTAGAAAAAATTTAAAGCCCGCACGTGCGAAGTGCAAAGTGCGTCTATATTGCGCCCATTACACATGCGCGACGCATCACTCTCAAGCTCTCCACTTATGGTGAGCCTAAGAAACTTAAGCTTCAAGAAAGTGGTTTCCATATAAGTGAATCTTCCTTTCTTATTCTTTCTGATATGGGACTAAATGTCCCTGCAATTTCTCATTCATACACTAAAGGATGGTGATGGGCTTTCAAGATCTATTAGGATATTTAGGCGTATTTTGGCCCATTACCCAACAGGAATTAAATTTAGATTGGTATTTTTAGGAAGAAAGAAATTGATAAGGGTTTAAGTGAAAACTAGCTTTGGATTGATGGTAAATTCATGATTCTTGTTCTTTGCGTGCTATTTATAAAACTAGCTAGATCGATATATTTTTTAAAAGAGATGGCGTCAGTAATGTCTTTAAAATTTAACAAGAGCTTTTGTGATTCATCGAGATTGGCTCTTTGATTTTGGTAATTTTTTTTCAAGAAAGAGAGTTGATTAACCACAAGAAGATCATGCAACCTCCTAAGAGATGAGAGGCAAGTCTAATATTTTTTTTGGTGAAGAGCATAGTAAGAACCGAAACAATTTTCTAGGACGATGAAACATATGTGCTCTAAACTCAGTGATTTAAGTCAAATAACATTCTAATTACTAATGTAAGCGAGCTACTTAATTAAGCCTACGAATTTCCGTGCGATTCCTGGCGATTTCGTGCGATTTCCGTGCGATTCCCACGCGATTTTCGTTGCTGTTTTCGTGTAAGTCTTGCTTTCCCTTGATGATAGCTGTGGTGTTTTGGCGGATAGGTGTGGCATCTTCATCTTGCTGTGGCGGAGCTACAGGGGGATTGCTACAGTGATTTTGACGCGCCGTTTCTTCCGCCTGATCTCTGGCGATCTCCGCCGGCTGGGTTTCTCTCTTCATCCGTGCTCTCGTCGTGCGGCTCTTGTTTATCCTATGGCCTCCGATGGAGGTACGGGAGGTCCGGCTTCGAGAAGAAGGGAATTTGAGCAGGGGTTTAAATGGGTCTCGTCGTCTCTCTCTCCGGAGGAGGTTGCGACACTTGAAGCCTATTTTTTGGCCGTCGTCCAGGTCCCAGAGATGCTGTTGGAAGAAGAAATGTCCGAATGAAAGCTCAGGGCAGTCCTCGCCCGCTCTTTCATGAGGTGGGTTTCGACCGAAGCCTATATCAGGGAATTCCGCAGAGCTGGGATCTCGGGTTCTATCGTCCCAATCTGCCTCTCATTCCGTTGCTATATCTTCCGATTTGAAGACCCGGGAGCATGTGAGCTGGTTCTCAATCGCCCGTGGGTGGTTAATGGCCAAATAATTGGGATGGAAGCCTGGAAATCGGAGTTCTTCCCGGCTGCTGACTCCATCTCCTCTGCTTTGATTTGGATGAGACTGCCTAATCTCTCGATGGAGTTCTGGCGAGAGGATATTCTTAGAATGATAACGGAGCCTGTGGGGAGCTTCTGCGGAGCTGACTCTGCAACCCAGCTGAAGAACCGAGGCGGCTTTGCCAGGGTGGCCGTCCGCGTTGATCTTCTTCGCCCACTGCGTCCAGGGACCCGAATCCAGGGGACTCAGGGGCCATTTTGGCAGCAATTCATCTACGAATCGATGGAAGGAATCTGCCCTAAGTGTGGCTCTCTGCATTTGGTTGGATCCTGCTCGCTGGCGTCCTCGTCTGATGCGGAGGTGGATGACAATGGCCCTGTTTTCGGGCCGTGGATGGCGGTCGTTAGTCAGCGGCGGTCTGTGCTGAAGGCCTCCTTGGCAGCTAATTCTTCTGAGTCGAAGCCTTCTCGGCCTGTTTCTTCTCCATGCCCTGTCCCTCAACCCGGTTCTTCATCGCTGGAGGTGTCTGAGGGATGGCAGATTTCGGCGAAGTTGGCTCGGAGGCGCCTTTCTGCGTCGCTGCTGGGTGCCTCGGCTAATCAAATTCAGCTGGGGGAGATGAACAGTGATGGTTTAGTGGCCGTGCCGGTTTCCTTGGTGCGTGCCGGTTTCAAGGCATCTTATGCTGGGAAGAAGATTCTCAATTAGGAAGCAGTCCCTGATCTTTCTCTCAAAGTAGCTCCCAATCCATTTGCCTCTCTGGATCTGATTCCAATGTAGGGGGCCAAGTGGAAATCAGGGATAGGTGTTCGGGTCCCCTTAAGCGGGCCAGACCGATTGATAGTCTGCCCCCAAGATCAGTCACTAGAGTGGAAAAGAAAAAAGGAAAAGGCAAGAGCTCTAATATCAAATGTAAAGTGGACCTTATCCCTTCTTCACCTAGTAAATCTGAGCCCTCCGGTCGTCGGGCCGCTGCTCTGGGCAGTGAGGTCACCACTGTAGCTGTTATGGGGCAGGGATTAGACTCCTTATCAACTGTAGATTCCCACAGGTCTGTAGAAACTGTACCTAGCTCAGGTACTCTGCAGACTCATGGCTCACATTATCCTGAGGGTGGCACCCCGTCTGTAGGGCGCCTTTCAGATTATGTTATGGATGAGAACCAGGGGGCCCCCTCTACCTCCAGTTAGTTTTATGAAGATCTTATTATGGAATGTTCGAGGTGCTAGTAAGCCCTCATTTCGGTCCTCCTTTGGTAGATTGCTTCAACTACATCATTTTGATATATGTGTTCTTCTTGAAACCAGGCTGTCGGGGGATACCTTGTTACGATTTCGGAGACAGATTGCCCGGTCTTGGTCCTCTTATGCAGTGGAGGCTGTGGGTATGTCTGGTGGTATTTTGGCCATTTGGCGTGATTCAGCTATTACGATTGAAGCTTTTCATCATTGTAACCAGCAGATTGGCCTAGTTGTCACGGAAGGGACCTTTAATCCCTGGCTCCTTTCGGCGGTCTATGCCAGTACGGACTACCGAGAGAGACGGGTCCTATGGTCCGAGCTGCTTTCCCTCCTTGATCGAGGTCTTCCTTCTATTATTGCTGGTGACTTTAACTGTATCACTGAGGCTAGTGAAAAGTGGGGTGGCAGAAGAGTTACTAGCTCAGCTGATATCAATGAATTTAGGTCCTTTATTGGTTCTTCTGGGCTGATGGATTTGGGGTACTCGGGGCCCCAATTTACTTGGTGTAATAATCGGCAGGGGACTGCTCGTGTGTGGGAGAGATTGGACAGAGCTCTTGCCTCGGCTCAGTGGACTCAGATGTACCCGGCAGTTTCTGTTACACATCTCCCTAGGATCGCCTCTGATCACTACCCCATTTTGATATCTACTGAGGCTGAGCTCCATCAGAGAAAGCAATTCAAATTCGAGCAGTTTTGGACATTCCATTCGGTAGCTCGCATAATCATTTCTCAGATTTGGCACCTACCTGTGAGAGGTAATGTTGTTTATAGGCTATCTCGTCGTCTTTTGTTGACCAGTCGTAGATTGTCTAGATGGAAAACAGGAGGTTGAGGATCTGGTTAGGCAAGTGGAGCAGGTCGAAGCCACTATCAGTGCTCTTCAGGCTAAGGAGGACCACGACGGACTTCTTTTGGACTCTGATCTCTCCCTTCTGTGAGAGAATCTTGCTCATCACCATTCCCTTCTTCGGCAGCAGGAGGTATTTTGGAGGCAGAGATCCAGGATTCAGTGGATCTGCGAAGGGGACCGCAATACCAGATTTTTTTACCAGGTCACACTCCATCGGAGGGCTGCTAACAAGATTCGGAGGTTGGTCGATGAAGAGGGACATCTCCTGGATGATATACAATCTATTCGGTCCCAGCTTCTCCATTTCTTCCGCACTAGGTGGACTGAGACCACTGCTGTGGGTGCTCCGTTTTTCAGGTTGATAATTCCAGGAAGGTTTCCTCTGCGGAGAATGCTATGCTGGTCAAGCCGATTACTATGGAGGAGATTCGTCGAGCACTCTGGGATCTCGGTCCGGATAAGGCTCCGGGGCCTGATGGTTTCCCTCCATTCTTTTTTCGTCACTATTGGGACATAGTGGGGCAGGAGGTTGTTATGGCGGTCCAGCTTGTTTTCCAATCTAAACTCATTCCTAAGGATTGGAACCGGACTCTTATCACTTTAGTGCCTAAGTGCACTAATGCTTCTATTCCTCAGCACTTCAGGCCAATCAGTTTATGCACTACTTTATATAAGGTCTGTACCCGCCTTCTTGCTAGCCGTCTCTGCGAGGTGATTCCCCGTATTATTTCTGCTGAACAGGGGGCTTTTATCAGAGGGCGTTCTATCTCGGATAATATCCTTATTACTCAGGAGTTTATGCATGATCTGCAGAGAGCCCCAGCTAGACGGTGTCTTATGGCTGTCAAACTTGACATGGAGAGAGCTTACGATAGACTGAGTTGGGCTTTTCTTCAAAGCTCTCTTCAGGAATTTGGATTTGACGGGTGTTTATTGAGTGGTTATGGCTTGTATTCAGAGGCCTTCCTTTGCTTTGATTATTAACGGGGGTTTGACTGAGTTTTTCCAGTCTTCTGTACGGTTACGTCAGGGGTGCCCTCTATCCCCCTTGTTGTTCATTTTGGCCGCGGACGATCTTTCCCGAGCTTTTTATCAGGCTCAACGTGATCGGGCGATTGTCCCTTTTATGGATGGGGTTGGCGGTCCTTCTGTCTCTCATCTCATGTTTGCCGATGACTGCATTATCCTGGGTCAGGCCTCTATTGAAAATGCGGTTTCTGTTGATTCTATTCTGCAGCGGTATTGTCAGGCCTTGGGTCAGAAGGTTAATTATCTTAAATCTTCCATCTGCTTTAGCCCGAAGACATCCAGGTCTATTAAAGCAGCCATTATCACTTTGTTGGGTATCTCTACTCAGACTGACCAGTTTATGTATCTGGGGATTCCCATGACCGGTAGACGCCCTCGTTGTTCTGACTTTGCTGATTTAGAGAGGAGGGTTCGTCAGCGTATTGAGGGATGGCAGGTTACCGGCCTATCTATGATGGCCAGAGTCACCATTATTCGATCGGTTCTTTCCTCTCTGCCTCTCTATTTGCTTTCGAATGCGGCCATCCCTATTACATGCCTGCGGAGGATTGAGAGAATCTTTAGAGACTTCCTTTGGGCCTCCATGCAAGATGGGCACGACACTCATCTATTATCTTGGGATATGATATGTATGCCTATTCAGGAAGGTGGTCTCGGGATCCAATCTCTGAGGGTCAGACAGCAAGCCCTCCTGGCCAGACATGCTTCTCAATTCCTTCTGGAGCCGCAATGTCTTTGGAGTTCTCTTATGCGGGCGAGGTATGGTGAATGGAAGCCTGGGGAGTGTATTGGGCCACCCAGGGGGTGTTCCTTCTTTTGGAAGGAGGTATGTCAATATGGTGAGTCTATCCTTAAGAAAATTACATGGATGATTGAAGATGGTCATTCCGTTGATGTGATTCAGGACTCCTGGATATCTGAGCTCCCTCTTTCTCGGTGGCCTTCTTTTATCAACATTGATGTCCCCATCAAGCTGAAGGTTAGGGATTTGATTTCTCTAGATCCCCCTTCTTGGGATACCGATAGAGTGATCAGTTTCTTTGGTAATGAGCTCTCTCGGTGGATTTTATCTATTCCTCTCACCTCTGGACCTTCGACGGATGCTAGAGTTTGGCAGAGATCTTGTCTTTCCAAAGCCCCTCTTAGGGATCTTATGAAGGTTTTCAGGCCCCAGCCCCTGGTCACGAAGGATGCTGCTTGGATCTGGTCGCTTCCTACTCTTCCCCGGGTCCAGGTATTCATCTGGAAGCTTCTTTGGGACTGTCTTCCGACGAGTGCCATGCTCTCCCGTAGGGGTTTGCCTATCCAGCCGACTTGCTCTCTGTGTGGATTAGAGGATGAGACTACGGATCATGCGATCTTCATATGTCCCCGAGCCAGGCTGATTTGGCAGATGATGGGTTACTCCTATAATGTGGGTGTTTCGGGATCCCTATGCTCCCTCTTCTTTCTTGATCTCCGGAGGGCATCCCAGCATAAACAAGGTCTCTGGGTGATCACGGCTTATCAGATTTGGATATCGAGGAACCATCTCATCTTCTCCGATGATGTTACCTCTCCACATCGGCTTGTTAGTAGGATCAGATCTTTGTCTGCGGATTATGCCCAAGCTTTTCATGCTGTTGGTCTTAACTCCCCTGGCCTCTGGGGTTCCCCTGCTGCTTCGGCAGCGAACCGGCATACGGTTTTCATTTTCTGGGAGCCCCCCCACCAGGGTTTATCAAAATCAACTTCGATGGGAGTGTCCATGGCAGAGCTGCGGGTTCTGCGTTTATCATCCGTGGTCCTCAGGGTGATATGCTGGCTGCAGATGGTTTTGGCACCCTTGATTCCTCTGTCCCTATGATTGAACTTTATGCAGCATGGGCAGGTATTTCTTATGCCTCTCAGCACTTTCATGCTCATCGTCTCGTTATCGAGGGTGATTCGATGACGGTTATCCGATGGCTGAAAAAGGAGAATATTTTCAACGGCCCTAGTATTCCTATTCTCAGGGACACATGATCTATTTTACAGAGAGTTGGTTCTGTCCGGATTCGACATATCTACCGTGAAGCCAACTCGGCGGCCGATTGGATAGCAGCTTCTGTGGCTCAGCATGCTGCTGGTTGGATTTGGCGGCTGGATGACCCCTGCCCCTCTGTTTTACAGCAAATTTTGTATTCTAACCTATCTGGGATAATTCGTACTAGACTAGTATGATTATCCGCTTGTACCAAAAAAAAAAAAAAATTAAGCCTACAAATTGATTGAGTTGCAGCAAATTATACTTAATCTTAATTCAACCAGATTTTATATTCGGATCCTGTTATTAGATCCAGTTTCAACCCAATATATGATTGGATTAGGCCGGATTGAGTCCATAAAATATATTTTGGATCCAATGGATCCTTCAAGGTAAGTCAAGGTCGTGTATGACCTAAACCCAACTTAAAATATTCATGTTCCAATTAGGTCCAAGACTCTTAAGCATCGTATGTTCAAGAGAACATCACAGTTGAACTTTATAAGTAATATTTAGTTTTATTTTATTTATTTTGCACTATAAAAAGGATGCATACGAAGATTTCTCATCAAACTTTATTAAAAAAAGAAAAACTAGATCTTAAGAGAAATATACGAAACAATAAACTTCTAAATGGAGGAGAACGATGGACGTACAGAAGATTAGGCTCTGCCATTGAAATTTGAGAAGGTCTTTTATTTAAACGGGTCAGTGGAACCTAATCAATTTAGGTTGGAATTTATGAAATTCTGATCCAATTCAAAAATAGTCTTGAAGAGCAGGTCAGGAGTAAGTCTAAGCAAGTGGAGGTAGGCCCGGTTGCAGTACTACTTGGTGTAGCTACATCTTAATTATCAAGCTTCATGATGTTAGGGCTTAATTCAATCATAATACAAGCAAAATGTTGCATGCTTAAGCCAAACTCGATCGACATAGTTGTTAAAGATCGAGTCATAGGACAAATAATTGAGCCAAGTATGAAGCCAAATCATGGTTTATCTTCGTTTTTGTCAGTAGATTAAATGCTTGACCTTGGCTCATATCTCAACTAGGATAGGAAGTGGGGGGGAGGAATCTTCAGCTGACTAATCTATCAAACAAAGCGGCCGTTTTCCGGCGTGCCATGTGTTTTTCATGAATAGGTCGAGTCATTTTCAATCCTAGTCGCATTTGATGCAGTATGAGCTATTCCAAACTCTTTTTGACTCTTTAGGGCCGCATCCATTTAATTTGGTAGATACTGAAACAATGACTTCTGCCTATAAATCAATCTTAATTTTATTATTTTGTGAGTCTCTTCTCGAGGGGGGGGGGTGAAAAAAAAGGAATATTAGAACCATGCTCCTCAGCCGCAGATATTGAAGAACCATCAGAAATGGTCAAAACCAGTTCACAGTGATTTAGTTCAAAGTCAAATACTATCATGTCCTTAAATTTCAATTTATTTTCTAAGTTTACTTAATAAATTATGTACAAGTTCTTATTGCAAGATTAGAAACCTGGGATAATATTTTGCTCCCAATAGATTTTTTTGCGAAAGAGATAGCTTTGTAGCACAAGGGAAAAAGTTGAAGCAGGAGTTGGTAATCCATCTTGTTTAATTTTCGAGTACCTACACTATGGTTTCTTCTCAGCCACTAATCACATATGCATGTTTGGAAAAAAATCTAAAGATAAGAGTTGGAGTTTGGATGCAATCGTTCGTGCGTTCTCTTGGAATTCAGCGCTCCTCATGCTTCACGGTTGATGCTACGTGAAGCGGGTGTTCGTGAGGTACGTGACGGGAGATTCCAACGAAAGAAGGCTGTTCGTGAGGTCGTGAGAAGCCAGGCGTGGGAAAAGTTTCTTTTTCTTGAAGAGGGAAAAGAGGAGCTACGGGCAGCGTGGAGCGTGAGCAATCCAGCAAAGGAGATTAAACAGGATTTTATTTGATAAATAAAATTATAAATAAAATTCAAGAGAGTAAAAAGGACTATAAAGTTTTGAACCAAGATCAAGGTTCAAGAGCCAATGCATTATCACTATACCAACATGATCATTAACAATAAAAGATGAAAGCCCAGATTACTTCTTCAACGAGATTGATCCCATCAGTGACACCAAATTCTTCTTGAGTTCTGAGCTTCATGCCATTCGTCACCATGCCATCAAACATCGTCACCCTCACTGTACCAATTGCTGCTACCTTGCAAGGATAATCATCTTCAAGAGTCACACACCCCTCATCAACCTCTGTGTAAGTGCTGAACCACGATCGATTGGGAGTGTAATAATGAGAACAGGCTGAATTCAAGGTCCACATCTCTATGCTGTGTCTATGATCATCTGATACCACCAAAGATCATCCTCCATCTCCTGGCCTGCAACTGTACTCACAAACTCAGATCCTCCCTTTTCTCCCTTTTTCCACTTAGGGCAGTCCTTTTAAAATGTCCTACCTCACCACACTTGTAGCTCTTAGCCTTCCTGGACTGTAACTGTCCCTAGGCTTGCTCCTGTCCTTGCATCTGCCTGACCTTTCTTCAACTGACAGATCTTCCTGGGGAACAGCAGACACGTTTTCTGAAAGGTGTCATAATTTTATAACTACGATGTCATAAGTTTACAACTGGATATCGTAATGTTTTTTTGCTTTCTAAACGGGTGTCTTAATTTTATAACTACGGTGTCGTAAGCTTAAAAATGGGATGTCGTAAATTTTTTCCTTGGAATATCGTAAAACTATCTTAACATTTTTTAATGATATCGATGGACAGATAAAAAGGAACGGTGCAGCCCATGTAAACTTGCTGCATCGAATGCGGTATACAAAGTCTTTTCCAACTGATCAATAGCTAATCTTTTTCCATCTTAATTAGGCTATGGTTTTGGAATTTGGTAGGTATTGATAAGCTTGGACTTCTTACTCTGAGCAAATTTAGCTTGACAAATCGAGCCAACCAGTTCAGCTTGCTTCCCCGGTAAAGATCTTAACGAATTTAAGCTTGCTGGGTGTTTTTAAGGTAATGTCTCCAGTTTGACTTAAAAGACAAAACAAAATATAAATATGTTTTTTTTCTATTTGTGTTTATTTGTCTACCTTGCAATCTGATAAACTGGATATATATAAAGAGCCTGCGGGCGCCTACTCCAAGCACGAGGCCATCCCATTGCTCTGAGCTCAATTTGAAGCTTTCATAACCTACACATTGGTCACAGATGTCTCCGGTAACACCACATCCACCCTTGAATAAGTTGAAAATCTTAGCATCTTGACTATTTATGCGCATCTTGATTTGAAAATATTCTTAGCCATTTGTCATCTTGCTAAGTCATGTCGACATTGATCATAAGTTTCCACATCGATCATGTGGGTGATCCGGTCTGAAAACTTTTCAAATAAGAAGAATTTGTTTATATTAATTGATGTGTAATATTTTCTTTGAATCATTTCAAAATCTCTTACCCTCTGTTTGGATGAAGAGAAAACTAGGGAGGAAAGAAAACTAGAAAGGAAAACTAAAGAGAAAATAAAATTTACCTTGTTTGGATGGAGAGAAAAGTAGGGAGGAAAGAAAACCAGAGGAAAAAACAAAGGAAAAAAAGTGATGGGCCCCACATAAAAGTTTTTTTCCGGAGAGATTTCGAAGAGAAAACTCAAAAGTACTCTTTCATTTTTTTATTCCAATATTGATCCTTCCAAAAAAATAACCAATATATTTTTTAATCATCTATAGTAAGGATATTATTGTCATTGTAAATTATTAACTTTTCTCTCCTCTCTATTTTTCTCCCACTCATCCGAACAGAAGGAGAGAAAATATTTTCTCTCCAATTTTCTTTCCTTTCACTTTTCTCTCCTTTCAATTTTCTTTTCTCCCACTTTTCTCTCCATCCAAACAGAGCATTAGGTATTCTAGCTAGTTACGTTGTCAGTACCGATCTAACAAACAAGCGAGAAAAACTAGGAAAACTACATTGATAGAAATTTTTCTTAAAATTGGATTTTTCTATGGTATTTTTTTTTCTTATTTTTATAAAAAAAATACGATCAAATCAAAATCATTAATGATGCAGTAAAAAATCTTTTGATTATTTAATGTCTCTGAACTAGCTAGTTACCACATCCCTCATTCCAGGATACTAATCAAAGCAGAACTCTTCCTCCTGTTGATTTGGCCCTAGCCATCCTTGATCTATCATATCACCATAACCTCATTAGACGTTGTTGTCTCCACTAGAATACCGTCTTTGGAGATGAGGATGAATGAAGGCTCTCCTACGGCGACCCGCCCCATAGAAAGGCAGAAAATCGGGGACCACATAATTAAGTCTTCGAGGGCACATAAGTCTTCAATAAGAAGTGGTTTTATACTGATGATAGTGGTGTGCTCCCTCTCTACGTAATGAAGCATTTGATGTTTTTACTGAGCCAACACTTGAGTTTGATTTTTTTACCACATTGGTCATGCACACAATTCATCGTAACTGATTGTTTAATATATTTACATCTCTTAAAATAAGGTCGAATGGTTGGTATTTTAACATAAAAAATAAAGGATAACTTAACAAAAATCCCCCCTTTTGTTGTTTTAAAGAAAAGCTCTGCTTAAAAGTCAAACCAGCATTGGTGAATTAGTTAGTTAGCATTGGAGGGATGGTTTCTTTTTGGCCTTTAATGTTTGGTTCTAGTGTACGGGTTGAGAAGAAAAGCCAAAAAAACCTTCTAATTATATCCCAGGAGAGACTTGGATGATAAGATCGTAGCAGTGTTTGGTTGAGAGAGAACATCCAATGCTTAAATTAATGGGTGATCCACTAACCAACTTCGGAGATCCATCAGACTCTTAAAAAAAAAAAATTTATTTGGAAGTTGGTTCCTAAAGAATTCTGACGTCTAAAATTTTAGTTTGATGTGATTTAAAACTCATCGATCGAGCATGTCTCTACCGCTAAAGGCATGCGTTACACTGGAACATGAGACAAAGACACTTTTTCCGTTGCAGAGGTTTAGGTAAATAGAATTCATCATCATCATCATCATTCCGATACACCTCAATATATCTTAGAAAATGGATGATTCTTTTAATATTTTTCCTCTTAACTAAGTGCGGGGGCAATACAGTTGCATGGAACCAAATCTCACTGCAAGAAGAAGAAAAAAAAAAAAAAGTCATTTATGAGGGATTTTAAGGGAAAAAAAGAAAAAAAAAAATATTTTTGATGGATTTTCGATAGATAAATGGTCGTCAAAAAAATTCTTCTCGAAATTTTTTTTTTGAGAAATTTTTTTAAGAAATTTATTTTCGAGAGATTTTTTGACGGAATTTATTCCTTGAAAATTTTTGATGGATTTTTCGAGGAAACTTTTTCATGGGATTTTTCGAAGGAAAAATTTTTGAAAGGATTTTTTGAGGGAAAATTGCTGAGGGATATTTCGAGAAATTTTTCGAGGAATTTTTCTAAGACAATTTATCGAGGAATATTTTGAGGAAAACTTTTCTAGAATTTTTCGAGGAATGTTCCAAGGGCAATTTACTGAGAAAGTTTTCGAGAAAAAATTTTTGAGATTTTTTTAGGGTAATTTACCGAGGGATTTTTTGAGAAATAATTTTTGAAGGATTTTTTGAGGGACTTTTGCCAGGGATTTTTCGAGAAAAATTTTTCGATGGATTTTTTGATGGATTTTTTAAATTTTTTAAATAACTTTTCTTTATTTTTTAAAAAATTATCCCTTACTAAATACTCGTAAAATAATTTTTTTTAAATACACCTGATTATATATATGCAAATTATCGACAAGTTTTATCATATCCAAGTTTATAACCAACAAGTTTATAACACGTTCATAACAAGCTCAAAAAGTTCATAGCAAGTTCATCATATCCAAGTTCATAACAAACAAGTTCAAAAAAATTGTACAAGTGTCATCATATCCAAGTTTCATAACAAAAGAAAAAAAGTATCACAAACAAGTATCATTTCAATTATAGAAAAAAATATAAATCCTCCTCGTGATCATCATCATCATCGATATTATTGCAATACCATCATTTGCAGAAGTAGCAACTGGAGATGGTGCCGACCTGCATCTTTTCGATCATAATATGCATGAACTCCTCGATACGAAAAATAAGAACAGATAACTCATTGTTTTGAGATGCTAATTGATTGTTCTGATTAGCTAACTTCTTATTTCGGGCAGTTTCAAATATACTTTAATCTTCTTCCGCTCCTGAATCCATTCATCAAGAACTCGTAAGGATGTGCGGCCAGAAGATGAGGAGCTGTCAGCAAGCTAACCTATCATCCAAGTCCATAAATTTGTTCCTTATTTACTCCAACTGTCTCTTTCCATATATGCATCATGGAGAGCTGAGGCTGCTGTTGTGATGATTCCGCACCATCCTCTCCAGTTTAGCTTTGACTTGATTCTACCTTTTACCACTTCTATATAAAATTAGTCTGTAAAAGATATTAGATACAATTAGTTAAACATACAAATAGAATAAATATATGAATTAAAGTAGAATCTTTTAAATACCTACATGTGATTTCTCTGCCTTTTTATTTACCCACTGATTGCCATCCTTTTTTTTTATGGGTGTGTCTGAAGAGCTCATCTAATATAGGTGCTCGGTTCAACTTCTGTGTCTGAATTTTATAATATAAATAATATTATCAAATTTTTTTAAAAAAATATATGAAATAAGAACAGCATATACGTAAAGAAAAAGATATTACCATATTAGAATTTAATAACATAAATAATAGTGAAATGTACAAATAGTATAAGAATTTAGATACAATCATGATCAGGCAAAGTAATTTTCATATAAATTCTATGCAAATTTGAATTTCTATCAATAATTATAATATGATTTGTGCTTCTTTCATTTTTTCTTATATCTATTACTCTTAGGGTTTCATTCCCGGTCACTTGGATGGCCAAAGAAAAGCGTTGTTCAACTACTATGCAAATGCTTCATCAAATGAAAGGATAGAATCAAGCCACACATTCCAAACTGCTGTCCAGAAAGAATTTAAAATGAAAAATATAAACAAATATTCTATAACTGTTAAAATATAATAAGCTTTGCTGTAGTCATATATATATAAAAATATTTGATGACATTTATTATAAGATGTCCATATATGCTCTATATTTTAATTACCCATTTTGCTTCGCTTGATGAATCAGTGGTCACGAAGGGGTTTCTTTCAATGCCTAGAATCACTGTTCTTATGATATCAAAGCAATGAAGGAAAAATAGAAGTTAGAGGAAAGAGAGAGAGAGAGGAAAGTTAAGGATCTGGCGCAAAGACTTTAAGCACGGTGGGATCCATTAAGAAGGAGGTTTCTGCTATCCCACAGTTTCAGATACTGGGAATTCTACTGGCCTGCCTTTATCAGACCATTTCTCATTCACCATTCTCAAGTCAACATTGCCACCCACTCATGTCATGTGGGGGGATCACTTGCTAAGGGGCTCACAGCCAGAAAGAAGCAAAGCAAAATGATTTTTCAACAATGCGCATCAGCAAATTAATAAAGGAAATAAAAATTTCAATATTTTCATATGAATCAGCCAAAATACATATATAACCATTTTGTCTTCCTCTTTCCTTTCTCTAGGACAAAAAAAACTGATATATAACAAGGGGGGTCTGAAACGAGTGTTGGATAATTGGCAAGAGGTTATATGGGAAAAAACTGGTAGTTTGTCTACCATTTAGGTTCTTCTTAGGTATTCCTCATCAAATCAATATGGATTTAAAGTCTATTTTGTGTGTTCTATAATGGCATTTCCTGGCCTTGGCATGACTGAATTTTAGACTTAGCAAGGTTTGTTGCATGAAAGACACAATCAGGGAATTGGTAGCAAATTTCTGCAAAAATGATCTGGATAGCCAACTTGAGCTGCAATAGGCTAAAAAATCAAGATACTGCAGTGAAGAAGAAAATGAAAGACTTCCTCATGCCCAACTGTTTGAGAAGTCATTTCCAACTTGAGAGCTGGAGAAGTCCCTTGGATCCAATATCTTGACTCTAGTCCGCATGACAAAAACTTAACTAACAATATATTATAATAGATCTTCTCCAAAGTACCGGTAGCATCATTTCGTTAGGCAAAGAACAATAGCTTGGAAAGCATGAATATGAGTTATTTCATGGGGAAGTGAGATGAAATGATCAAAGATTCTTATCATAACGTAGATAATCAAATTCTCAGATGAAAAACATGATTTATTTGAAAGTGGCCTGTGGTCTAATGAATCAGAGGAAGATGAGAACTATTTTTTATAATAATAATCTGACTGTATATACCTTTTAGTTCCAAGTGGATTTCACTCCCCCTGCTTAACCAACATAGTGTATATTAACAGTGCCATAGCTTGTCTAAGCCCAAATAAGAGAGGTGGAGGGTTGGTGTTAGGCTGATCGGATGTAAAAAAAATAAAATGCCAAGAATTATGAAATGGACTCAAATTGTGAATGAGGATCCATAAAGCCAACTCCTTGTAGTTAGAAAAAGGCTAAATGATGATGATGATGATGATGATGTCCATGTTCCATAAATATATTAACATATTATTCTGATTTGGTCTAGATGGTATCCAAGTTCTAGCTTTTGAAGCAGACTTGCAAAGATAATTCTGTCCTTGCCTATGAAAATATAGAGCAAACCATGATATGGCAAACAGTTCCACCTAATACAACAAACACAAGCAAAAACTTGGACGAGATCATATCAGGGGCTGACCATACAACTGCAGTATGCTGTATTAGGGTTTCATTCCCAGTCACTTGGATGGCCAAAGAAAAGCGTTGTTCAACTACTATGCAAATGCTTCATCAAATGAAAGGATAGAATCAGGCCACACATTCCAAACTCTTGTCCAGAAAGAATTTAAAATGAAAAATATAAACAAATATTATATAACTGTTAAAATATAATAAGCTTTGTTGTGGTCAAGTCATTAACACATCATAACAAACACATAAACAAAGATCTAAAAAAAAAATTAAATATAAGAGAGAGAATGTAAAACTTTACTGCCATTTTAGACTATTATATTGCCATGTTATGGATTCCATTCAGTTCAAGGTGTATATTGCTAAAACTCTATATCCGACGATAGGGTGACCTCCAGTCGATCTAGTGGGGTTGCCCTGTACGAGGAATTCTTTAAGAGTAGGCTCTGTCTTCCTTTTCACCCTTTCATTCCCAATCTTCTAGATAGGTATGACTTTATTCCGATGCAGTTGACTCCGAACTCCATTCAGATCATCTGCGTCTTCATAGTCCTCTATCACTTTCACGGCCTTTCTTCCCGAGTTTCTCTGTTTTGAGCTTTATATAAACTCCGCCACCCTAACAGAGCTGGATGGTGGAGCTTCACCTCCAGACCCAAAAGGACCCTTAAACTTGACCTGCCCTCCAAAATCAAAGGATGAAAAGTCTGTTTCTTCTATGTCCATATGGACGAAGTGAGGATGGGCTGGGGGAGTCCCGATATCAGTCCGAATAAAAATTCGGTTGTAGATGAGAGAGATCAGGAGATTTACGATTTGTTGATGTCTTCTCACATCCCATCCTGTCGGGAGTTGCTGTCCGAGAGTAACCTCCGCGAGGCAGGCGTAGCATTGGCATTGCTAGCACCGGTGCCCGGTGAGCACAATAATCCTTCATCATTTATTCATTTTCATTTTTTTTGACCTTTGATCTCTTGTGCAGCAATGAGGTTTTCGTTCAAGTAGCTGATGGCAGGCGCCCGAAGGAGGAGGGAAGCCGCCGATGACGCGGTGAGGCCGGTACCTAAGAGGCATCGCCGAGAGGTTCGGATGAACCGGCCTAGGCCCCCGCGATTCCACCCGAGGCCGCACCTACAGGAGAGCCAAGAAGAGAGAGTCTCCCAACCAAGGCACAATAAGGGGGGAATCTCCTATTGAGGTCGAGGCTGAACCGGCGAGGGACAGCCACTAGGCTCCAGCAGAATCGAGGAACGAGCCCCCAGCCACTACCGGGCCGAGGGAGGAGGCCACTCTGAGGTGGGGGGCAAGGTGCTGCCGGTGGTGGAGATTGAGCATGAGGCACCGCCGGCAGCTTAGCCAATGCCTGATGGAGAGACCGCTTCCGCCACTGCCACGGGGGCCCAACCCAAGGCTCCACCGTCGAGGTTGTCGGCAGTTCACAGCGGTCAGTTAGCGGAGCGCCTGTTGGAGCACGTCCGCCTCCCACATTTCCAGGACGATCTCTGTCGCCAACCAATCACCGACGCCCTTAACACCCTCTATATTGCCATGCTTTAGGTAAGTATTTTGTGTTGTCTCTCTTTATATTGACTTGACTCAGGCTTTAATCGATTGGTTTTTTGCAGACGGCGAATGACATTTATGTCCTTCAAAATACTTGCCTCCGAGCTGCCAACAATTGCGGGCTCGCTCGGAGGGAAGCGGCGCCGCCAAAGCCCTGGTCGACAGCTTGGCCAAGGAGCTGGCCGAAGTCCGGGTCCGAGAAGCAATAGTGGCCGGCGAGCTTCGAGTCGCCCGGAAGGAGAACCACGACTTGAAGGCGCAGCTCAAGAAGGCCGAGAGGACGGCCAGGGTCGCCGAGGCCAAGTTAGGGGAGGCCATGGTGAGGCTAAGGCCCACTAAGGAGAAGTTGGAAGACGTCCTTCTCAAGTTGGGCGATGCCAAGGAGCGGGTCGAGAAGGCCGAGTCTGAGGCTTGGGTCGCCGAGGAGGTGACCATTGTAGAGACAAATGCCCGGGCCGCTTAGGAGAAGATGACCCCCGCCGAGGCCCAAGCTCGGAAAGCCATGGAGCGCTACAAGGGCTCCTCCGATTTTGCCACAGAGATGAGTGAGGCAGCGCTTGACGCCTACTTCAAAGGCTTAGACTACTGTAAGGACAAGATCTTTCGAGTCTTCAAAATCAGCGGTCTTGATGACTTCTAGCCCGGATCCGGAGGAAGAAGAGAAGCCGAAAAGGGATGGCACTGAAGATGAACCGGGGCCCACCGAGTCATAGACTCTTGTATTCTTTTGTTCGCTTTGATATTCTGCTTTTGATGTAATCCAACCCGAGTCGGTCTTCTTGTATAACATTTTAAATATCAATGAAAAAAATATTTTTGCTTAAGTATAATGTACTTAGCTTTTTGTAGCATCCTTGTTTCCATGCATTCACGTCTCGGCTTTGGCCTTTTGGCTTGATAGGACGCATACTCAATCTTCTCGACTCATCTCAGGAGTTAGCAGCCTGACTTGAGGCTTGCATAGACTTTAGGGATGGCCAAGCTCGCTTCTGCCCCTTAGGCGCTTGCCGGAGTGATCTTAGGGCATTGACGCCGGTCGTGGACCATTAAGTCAAGCTTGAAAGCTTTTTGAAATCCGGCCCGGGGATAACTTGAGAGCTGCTAAAGTCGTCAAGCTTCTTCCGGAACCGTCGGGGGTTTCTTCGACCGGCCCGGGGGTTGACTCGAGAGTCGCCGGAACCATCGAAGATCTTGAACTGCCTCGGGAGTTTCTTCGGTCAACCCGAGGGTGACCTGATGATCGTAGGACCGTCGAGAGCCTTTTAAAACCGTCTCGGGGTTTCTTCGGCCGGCCCGAGGGTTATCTCGAGTGTCGCCAGAACCATCGAAGGTCTTGAACCGCCTCGAGGGTTTATTCGGCCGGCCTGAGGGTTGACTCGAGAGTCATCGAAACCATCGAAGGTCTTGAACCGCCTCAGGGGTTTCTTCGGCCGGCTCGGGGGTGACATGATCGCAGGACCGTCGAAAGCCTTTTGGAACCGCCTTGGAGTTTTTCGGTCGGCCCGGGGTTGACTCAAGAGTCGCCGAAACCATCGAAGGTCTTGAACCACCTCGAGGGTTTCTTCGGCCGGTCCTAGGATGACCTGATATCGCATGATCGTCGAGAGCCTTTTAGAACCGCCTCGAGGGTTTCTTCGGCTGGCCCAGGGGTTGACTCGAGAGTCGTCGGAACCATCGAAGGTCTTGAACCACCTCAGGGTTTCTTTGGCCGGTCCGAGGGTGACCTGATAATCGCAGGATCGTTAGAGCCTTTTGGAACCGCCTCGGGGATTTCTTCGACAGGCCTGGGGGTTGACTCGAGAGTCGCCGAAACCATTGAAGGTCTTGAACCGCTCGGAGGTTTCTTTGGCTGGCCCGAGGATGACCTGATGATCGCAAGACCGTTAAGAGCCTTTTGGAACTGCCTCGGGGGTTTCTTCGGCCAGTCCGGGAGTTGACTCGATAGTTGCTAGAACCATCGAAGGTCTTAAACCACCTCGAGGGTTTCTTCGGCCGGCCCGGAGGTGACCTAATGATTGCAGAACTGTCGAGAGCCTTTTGGAACCGGCCCAGGGGTTTTTCGACCGGCCCAAGGGTTGACTCGAGAGTCGCCGGAACCATCGAAGGTCTTTAACCGCCTCAGGGGTTTCTTCGATCGGCCCAGGGGTGACCTGATAATCGCAGGACCGTCGAGAGCCTTTTGGAACCGCCTCGAAGGTTTCTTCGATCGGCCCAAGGGTTGACTCGAGAGTCACCGGAACCATCGAATGTCTTGAACTATCTCGGAAGTTTCTTCGATCGGCCCGAGGGTAATCTGATGATGATCGCAATCATCGAGAGCTTTTTGAAACCGCCTCAGGGGTTTCTTTGGCCGGCTCGAGGGTTTGTTGAACTTCCAAGCCATATGAGAAGGCAGTATTCGAAGCTCCTCTTGTTTTCATCAGCTGAATGCATACATTACTGATAATATCGACGAAGATTGTCCGCATTCCAGGTACAAGGAATTGGCCGCCCATCGAGTCCTTCGTTCCGACATGCTCCTTGGTGAAGTACTTCAATGACTCGATAGGGCCCCTCCCAGTTTGAAGATAGCTTACCCTCCTCCGTTGGCTTGGATACTTCGACCTTCTAAGGACTAAATCTCTAGGACGAAATGTCTTAGAATGGACTCGGGCATTGTAATATTTTGCTGCTCGTTGTTGATGCCTGATCACCAGAACAAACGCCGTGAGTGTGTTGTGAGTCGCAGAAAAGACTTTTCTCCAAGACTGAACCTGCAAGAAGTCCGGGGACCAGATATTCCAGCGGGGATCCTCCGACACTCAAGTCAGTGATCAGAATCACAGCCGTGAGCTTGAGAAAGCTCGAAAGAGAGAGTTAGAGAATTGTGAAGCTCTCTGAATGCTTGAGTGTTCATACCTGGTATGACTTTGTGGATGGATGATGACTTTTTGGACGGAATGTCAGATAGTAAAATTTATCCCATCTGATTTGAGTGATTGCAGACAGGTAGTTGATTTTTTGGGTGATGACTTTTGGACTGAATGTCAGAATTAGTGGGACTTGTCTCCTCAAACATGCAGGCCGCCTGGTTTTGTCAGTCACGTGGGCCATAGGTGGTTGAAGGGCCTAGCCTTGTCAGAAATAAGGCCGTGTTGGAGGCTGAGGCTGAGTCCGAAGGCGAGGCCGTCTTGGAGGCTGGGACTAAGTCCGAAGGCGAGGCCGCCTAAGAAGCTGGGGCCGAGTCTGAAATCGACCGTATCCTTTCGACTTCCGCCGTCAAATAGTTTCGGCCGTCAACTTACACATGGCTTTATCAACCACATCAACTCGGAATAAGGACTCAAAAATATAAAAGGAACTGTTGAAGCAGAAAAAGGGGGAAAAATATCGCCCTCTACAGTTTGGTAGATTCTCAAAATTGCCATATGGGAGTTAACCATTAGGGTTGCAAAGGTTCTCCCAACCTCTTGGCACGAAGATTGGGCCTTTGCAACGAGTACAGCTAGCAAAACCCTGGATGAAAATAAAATCAAGTTCATTAATGTTGTCGAGGAAAAAGAAACTTGTGCCCCAACCCCATTTGCATTGATGTAGCCATGTGATTTCACAGGATGAATGATGTGGGTATATAATTTGGCTCTAGTGCTGAACCACACGGAGTTGGCTTTCAACTGCTCATAAAAGAAAAAAAAAATTATTCAAATCTTACAACATAAATGTTAGGCAGTATTTGATAGAAAAAAAAGCTATCCCTGAATAAGTGTATATGATAGAATTTTTTTATAATCAAATGCAAAAAGATAAATCCATAGGATAACTTTTTCTTATCCCCTCTGATTATATTTGATTGGAAGGATAGGAAAAGATATCCCCCAAAAAAATTGATTTAAACCCCAAACTACCCAAAAAAATCAACGGTCCAGATCAATCCGGATCAAACGGCCCAAACAACACCTGTGACACATTTAAATCCAAAAATTTAATGATTTGTAATCCGTCAAAACCTACAGTTTATCATATGCACAAATAGTCAAGTAAATTCTAGCATCAAACAAGTACTTCTCAGGTTGTGTAGGAAGGCAATCTAGAGGTATTCATAGCTTCAAGAATAAAAATGAGAATTCAAAGCAAGTAACAATATGTCCTGAATAATGTTGGCAACGGTTTAAAATGTCATAAGGTGTGCAAGTAGAGGCTGAAGCAAATAAACTTTTATAATATTAATTTATATTAATAATAAAATAACTATTCTCAGATTAACAAACTTCCAAATATTTCGAGTTTTATATTAGCTAAATCATCCATAAGAGAACAGATTTTCATTTAAATCCATCATGCGTTTATTGTCGGCACAGACTGCCACTCCTTCCCAAATCTCAAGATGGTATCTATCATCACATGACTATGTTACTAATCGCAATAATAATATACATAGATGATCAAGAGAACACGACTTCACCGCAAATCAACCCAAAAGCATGTATAAAATAAAAATAAAATCTTTAGCAATTTTTATCAGTAAAATAAATCAAACTCACCTGAAAATCCGGAGTAGAAGATCAGGATGAGAATTAGAGACGAGAGATTGAAAGCAGGCCAAGGTTGGAGATAAGAGATCGGGAGCAGAAGATCGGGATGAGAGTTGGAGACAAAAGAAGCAGATCGGGATGAGAGTTGGAGATAGGAGATCGGGATGAGACTTGGATATGGGAGATTGGAGCATGAGATCGGGACGAGACTTGAAGATGGAAGATCAGGAGCAGAACGAAAGTTGGAGACAGAAGATCGAGAGCAGGAGGTCGAGATGAGACTTGAAGACAGAAGATCGAGAGCAGGAGATCGGAACGAGACTTGAAAACAGAAGATCATGAGCAGAAGATCGGGACAAGACTTGGAGACAAAAATCAGGAGCAGAAGATCAAGACAAGACTTGAAGACGGAAGATCAGAGCAGAAGATCAGGACGAGGGTTGAAGATGGAGGGGAAAGAGGAAAGGACACGGTAATATTAGCAAAAAAAATTTAATGATACTTTTGCCCTCAAGGGATAGCTGGGGGAATAACCAACTATTCCCCCACTCCCTAAGGAATAAATTCAAGGGATAACCCATGGTTAACCATCCTTTGATTAAATTTATTCCCAACTATCCTTGATAGTTAAGCAGTGTTTGCGAAAGGAAATAAGGGAGGATATCCCCTGGATAGCCCCTCTTATTCCCAAAAGCAATTACTATCAAGGATAGCTGGGAATAAATTTAACCAGAGTTATCCTTGAATTTATTCCCTAGGGAGTGGGGGGATAGCTGGTTATTCTCCAGCTATCCCTTAAGGGCAAAACTATCATTAAAAAAATTCTGCCAATGTTACCATGTCCTTTCCCCTTCCCTTTCCCATCTTCAACCCTCGTCCCGATCTTCTGCTCCCGATCTTCTATCTCCAAGTCTCGTCCCGATCTCCTGCTTCCGATCTTCCGTCTCCAAGTCTTGTCCCAATCTTCTGCTTCCGATCTTTGGTCTCCAAGTCTCGTTCCGATCTCCTGCTCCCATCTTCCGTCTCCAACCTTCGGCCTACTCTCGATCTTCTGTCTTCAAGTCTCGTCCCGATCTTCCGTCTCCAACCTTCGCCTGCTCTCGATCTTCCATCTTCAAGTCTCGTCCCGATCTCCTGTCTCCAACCTTTGACCTGTTTTTGATCTCCCATCTTCAACTCTCGTCCCGATCTCTTGCTCTGATCTTCTGTCTCCAACCTCCGACCTGGATTTCAAAGATGATTTTCATTGGCGAGTTCATTGAGTATGCTTCTTCAAGGCAGGCTAATGATATTGATGATGAGCTGTTAAGAGATCTGGTGGAGGAAGATCAGAGGGAGACATTTCAGATGATAAAGAAACATGATTAAATTCTTGAATGTCTTCAAATTGAGAATTAAAAAACTATATATAAGTTTTGTCTCTAGTCATGACATAACCACCTTATCATTTTTCCATGCAAATAGGCAGTACAGTGATTGCGAAGTTGCATCGCAACAACTCAGTGGTTTTAATTCTTCGCTTCATGCATATTTGAACTTAGACATTTCATGAATTCAGGAGATAGATTTGTGTGCTAGAGAACTAATCTTAAAAAAAAAATTTGATGCTAACTTTACTTGACCGTTTATGCATATGTAGGTTTGACGGATCACAAATCATTAAATTTTTGAATTTAAATATGTGTCTGTTGTTTGGACCATTTGATCCGGATTGATCTGGACCATTTGATCAGAAATCAAACGGTCCAGATCAATTACTGTATTAAAATTGTAAGGGTAGTTTGGGATTTAAATTAATTTTTTTAGGATATCTTCTCCTATCCCTCCAATCAAATACAAACAGAGAGGATAAGAAAACATTATCCTATGGATTTACCTTTTTGTATTTAATATGATTAATGGGATAGTCAGAGGATATTCTTAGGATAAACTCTATCCTATACACTTATTTAGTGAAAACTTTTTTTTTTCTTGTCAAACACTGTCTTAAAAAACACAAGTTTAGAAAAGTATATACAGATCATGCAGAAAAATTGACCTAAACTAATCTAGGTAAAGAAACAAATACTCAACGGCAGTCACAGCAGAAGCATATAATTGCAGACACTGCCGGTGCACTGTGTGGATATTTATTAATCAAATGATCAAAACTTCTTTTCTTTTTGTTTTTTCAGAAGTTTGGAGTTTTAAAATTTGTCAGATGCCCCTGGCTCATCAGCTAAGGATAGTGCCCTCCTTATTTTCTTAAATCGTGTCAAGGACAGATAGGTCTCTTAATTAACTGTACCCCATATATTTTATCACAAAAAAAAAGTATGCTAAATTTTTTTCTGATATTCTCAATTTCTTAAGACCAAAAAATTCATCTTCTATATCGGTCAATTTCCTCCAACAATGACAAATATACAATCGAGTATGACTTGAAGCAAAATTGAGATGCACAAATACTATCCATGCAGGATCTCAAATGAGCATCAAATGCCTATAATTCTCCTGGAACAACTCTCAATCATTCACCTCATAATAGAAGAACTAGTGTAATCAACAATAAGCTTGTGATCAGCAGTGAGAAATGAGAAAAGTTATACAAGAGTTTTACTCCAGAGCATTCAATTGGATTAATTTAGTATATTATTTCGTAAATCAAACTCATGGTGGATGTCTAACTGAACATTCAACTGTCTCCAGGTACTTTTGAAAATATGCAACTTTACTACATGCACTTGGCTTAACTCCTCTTCCCTTTTAAGAGAAAAAGTGTAGCAGTTAAAAGTTTTGCAACGTGTATATCATCTGACAGAAAACTCGATATATCTTAAACTTGATATCAGTCATCCAGTTGCTCCTCACATGCAAAACATGTGACCAGTGTTAGTCCTACAATAAAAGCAGCCATGTTGACAAATGCACATTAAAACTTATATTGCATTGGGAAAAAGAACTAAAAAGGTAGACTCTGTGGACATTGAGATTTCTAACTCAACAGATTTAACAAAAGAATGGAGCAAACTGAGCAGAAATTCAATAATGCAAGGAAAGCATTCGTTCAGGTTACAATTAGAAGACAAAAATAATAAATTTTGAAGGGAAACAACCTTGCTAAATAGTATGGTTACATGAGTTCTTTCCAGATATATAGCGCTTAACTAATCTATTTAACTAGAGGGACTCTAGTCTCCTATAGTCATGACACACATGGCAAGGGTAACCACTGAATCTCCAGAATTATTTCTACCATCACCCCTCAATGGGATGTGCATTGTTTTTTTCTTCTCTAAACTCTTATATAAATGTCTCCCTTGTTTCAATTTTTCTTTTTTTTAAAAAAAAAATCCATCACATCATTAACCCATAAACACAGCACCCATCTTTGGCTATATTATAATCCACAAGGGGAAAACTAATTTGATTATGGAAAGGAAGTTCCCTTTCTGGAGCATCTTTCCTTAAGCCCCTTGAAGTGCTTTTTCCATGACTTCAACTAAATGACAAGTAAACTTAATCTTATTAGGCATCTTCATGTAGAATGAAGCCTAGAAGAGAACATTATGAGAATTAGGAAGTTCACCTAAAATCCTTGACCCACAAAAAAAAAAAAAAGCATTGCAATTGACACATGATCCTATAATGAATCACAAGGTCTGGATCTTTTCCTCTTCCAACAACCAAAGCAAGGCATCACAAAAGAAAGTCAACTTCAAAAATAATAGCTCAATAGGAGACTCTCTGAAAAACAGAAGTTTAAACTTTTAGACTGTGTTTGAAATAGAAGATAAGGGGGATATCTAGTTATCCCCTGAACTTATTCCCTAGGGAACCAGGAATAGCTGGAGCTATCCGTTGAGGGCAAAGTTGTTATTTAAAAAAAGGTGATTATTCTCTCAGCTATCCCTGGATAAACTCTATCCTGTACATTTATCCAAGGATAGCATTTTGGGAATCAAATACTACCGTAGGGTTACAATATTGTTCTAATTATATGTTGCTCTTGAGAAGTGTTCGGTGATTGAAGTAAAACACACAGAATGGTATTTTGTCAAAAATGTTCTTCGTTTCTTCCATCTCCACATTCTTTACTCCATTGCATGTTGGTCTCTGAGAGCTCCCAATATACAGAACCTGAATCCTTCAGCTTTTCCTTCGTCAACTATAAACAAAGAGTCTCTTCTTCTATCATGTCCTTTCGTGTAAAGAGCATGAACAATGCCTCTTAATGTAACCATCAGAACATGCCTGGTCAAAGCATCTTGGTCCAAAAACAAAGCAAGATATGCTATCTTCAAATTTTTTTAAAGCCAACTTTTTTTACTTTCAAAAGAAAATTCCAGCCCCATTACGGCCATCATCTCAAGCATCATGATAATGATGCTTGCCTCATTAGTTAGAAGATCAGTCCTCTGCTAAAGTGCCACTTACGCTAAGAACCTAGGGAAAGCATCTCATATCTCAACCAAATGTATATATGTTTTGATTAGACGCCATGTCAACCATTACAAGGTTCATGCACTTTAAAAGAATATTAAAGCAAACACAAGAAAATTAATTTCTACCAATTAATAATTCTGAAAAAAGGCAGTTCACAGCACTATGAATTTTGTAGATCAATCAAATAAAAACTACTAAAATAAAGAATACTAGTTTCTCCTATCAAGACCAAATATCAACCATAATTATTTAAGGAAAAAAATAATAGAAAGAACAGAGAAATAACTACCAATGAAAGATGAAGACAAAATCTCTGATGAAGGATGGCCAAAAATACTAGATCAAGCTCTCAATCCATTTCATTCCCAAATGATGAGCATTCTTCCAACCAGAAGCTGATGTCAGCTGAAACATCAAAACAGTCCATTCTTCTTACAGTACTGACTATCAAATATCAGAATATGTAGTTCATCTGTTCTAGTAATCACTGGACAACTAACTGCAGAAGAGAGAATCTCATGTAACTAAGTCTTACTTATTATGCATAACCTTCCAAGTGATGAGAAGTATATCATAACAAGTTTGTGTTTATCCATGTTCAGGTTGATTATTATTTGATATCGAACTAATAGTAAATGCAACTCTATATGTTACGCATGCCACTATACATAAGCAAGTCCCACAAGACATTTATTAAGCCTTTTCATGGTGCCAAACAGGGAATCAATTGAGCCTCTGAAGCATGCATGTCACAAAAATGTAGTTGGTCATCCATTATGCTATCGAGTAAAGCTCTTGCGATTATTATTATCATAAATCATATTTTACTTCTACTTTCTGCAAATATTGCTTTGGCCAGTTAATAAATCCTAATTAGCCTCTACATACCAATAAATTTAGGTGGATAATGCTTTCTTTTCTATCTGTATTATTAAGAACTCATCCTGAATAAACCCATTATTTGATAAAATTTTACATTAATTGGCGTTCTCCTACATGCAATCTATTGGCCTGGATGCTTTGTGCTTTTAAGCAACCAATAGGGATATACAACTCAAACTCAACTCAACTCATCTAAACCATTGCCCAACTACATGGGATCGGCTACATGAACCTGCTTCCTCCATTCTGCTCTATTCAGGAACAAGTCAACAATATGAAATATCAATTAGATACTTCTAACACTACAATTGCAAAATGCTTATAGTTGTTTAACCTCCCAATGACAGTATGGTGCTTTGAGGCCACTATAAACTTGATTGACTTTGTTACATCCCTGAAAGTCCATGTAGAACAACATGATTGTTCCCATATAGCTGCTTCTAAACTAGTGGGATTGAGATTGGATAAAGTCACATAGATGATAAGTTTGTAACATTTACAACATAGAAGATTGCATAATTGAGCTGATAGGAGGAGACCTACAGTTTAGGAGGGCCAAACTGAATGCTAATTGCCGTCTCTTTTGGTTTGTGGGGGTTTCTTTTCCTTTTCTTCCCCTGGTAGAAAATTTGACGTTATATGGCAGGATTCTCTATAATTTATTTAGTTTGGTCCTTACGCATTCCAAATCAGCAAGCACCATCCACACCAGAACTGGAGTAGCTGCCCACCATAGTCTGGCCCATCCACCTCTTAAATAACAAAGAAAGGAAGAGATTAACCTCCCTATAACACACGGATTGATAGAAAGGACCAGTTGCCCTTGGGTGAATAGGAGCAGAAACAAAAGGAGGGAAGAAATGAATGAAAGGGGCAAAAAGAAAGGGATACAAGGAAGACGGAGGAAAAGAGGGAAAGAATATAAGGCAAAGGAACAAAAGACCCAGCAGCATCCTATATCCACTATTCCATATCCTCTCCTAGATGTACCCCATCTATTCTCTTCCCTATAGTACTATTGCCATTATTTTTTTCTTTAACGAATAAGTCATGAAATTTTGGTCCACTTTCTCCATCTTCCTTCCTTATTTCCTTGAATTTTTTTTTTTCCAATCTTGATCTTCAGAAACCACCTTTTCAAAGAAACCATCTTTTGATTGTGCACTCCATCCCCAGCCTTTTTTCTACCTGTATCTGAAACATTTCCAGATTTTAACAAATTTTTATCCATGTCTGAGCATAAATTCAGATCTAAGCATTTATAGTTGCATCATTTGATGGCAAATCACACCAAGAATGCAGTCGAATATCACTGCTCGTTAGAGGTCATAGAACTGCATAGAATCCCAAAGTAGCATGGAGTCCAAATATATATATATATCGAAATAAACTGGTTAAAAAAATGATCATAAATATAACGACACTGACTATGTCAAGATTAATTATCATATAATAACGCCAATAAGAAGAGCCTATTAACCTACATGGTTATCTGTCGGTTGGTTTTCTTTGTTCCAGTTTGGTTCCACTGGTTGACAAGAGTAATATCTTTTTTCCAATCAAAATTAGTTTGTTTGGGGTCATGAATTTAGTATCAAATTTCACTTCAATCTGAAGAATTTATATCAAGAAATAGGTTTGGAGACAACGATATAGAGATATACAGTGACATTTCCAGGTAATCTTGGGTTAGAATTCATTTATAAAGTAATCGACGAACCTCTCCTAAAAAACGTAACCCTCTCATATCACTGTACTAGACTAAATTAGACCACAAATTGGTTTCTCCCTTAAAAATTTTCAATCCAATAAAATTTAGCAGATCAAGCGACCTAGGTCTTAGAACCCAGATAAAGGAAGCACAAAGTTATTGATTTTTGCATTATAACTGCAAGGCAGGCTACTCAAGTGGCCCAATTTGCATCCCTTTCCATCTCAGCCATATCATAGTCTCTTTACCGCGTTCTTTGTCCACTACTATTCTAACTTTGCACATATTTTTGAGTCAATTCCACCTCCCCGGTTCAATCTCATCGTAATAAAGATTTGATTTCACAAGTGGAACACTTAACTAGCAGCAAATTGAAACCCTAAGCCATAGCCTCCTAATTCCAAATTCTAAGAAATTAGGTAAACAGATCAAAGAAAAGGACAAAAACAATAAAACTAGAAGAAATGCGTTCACGAATTCCACGAGAGGTCCCGAATGCAACGAACTTGATGGAGAATCGGGACATAAAAACACATCAAACACGTAAAAATCTCTCCGTTTCACAAGAAACGCGATCCGAACAAGAACACTCGATCTGGGAACGAGACAGAAACGGATGAGGCCGGTACCTGAGAGATGAGCCGCGCGCGCTCCATCCGCTTCGCGAAGCTGGCGGAGCTCTCGAAGGAGTCGACGATGGACGCCCTGACCCCGACCTCGGGCGCGCTCGACCTCCCCGACATTTTAAGAGGCGGGAGAAGGATTTGGAAAAGGGATGGCACGAGATCGCCGTTAGGAAGGGCAATCGGCGGGGGGGGGGGGTGGAAAAATCCCTGCCAGTATTTATATTATTTTTTTTTTTTTGAAACGGTCGGATGATCATACAATTCGGATATGAGTTACATACATGATATCAAAATTTAATATCAAAAATATAAACTTTTTCACAGGTTCAAAACTAGATTTCGTATGATGGATAATAAAGAAAGTCGTTGCCACAAAAACCTCGTTTTCATTAACCATAGCCCCCTTCGCATGAGGCAAAGACAACCATAAATCTTAATAAATATAATATTTATAATCAAAATACTTAACTTATAAAATAAAAATATAATAATTTTAAATAAAAAAACATCATTCATGTCTTTCATATCTCTCTCCCCTATTTATCTCGGGAAAAAAATAAATTATTAAAAAATAAAGGCAATGTTTTACAATGCAGCATATGAGGAAAAATTAAAAAGATAAAAAAAAGAATTGAATTTTTGTTCCCTACTCTCTCTCCTCAGGAAGAAAAATTTTTGTACGCTAAAAATCTTAAAAACAAAGACTCTCCTGGAAGCTCTCTTATATTTATGGATTCCAATAGAGAATTCAATAAAGATTTGAACTAAATAAATAGTGAAAACTTTAAAAAAATGTAAATTAAAAAAAAAAAGAGCTTACCCACCGTAGCTCTGTAACTCTTGCAATGGATGATAGGATTGAAGACGCTCTAAGTAAAGATAGTAAGTTTGAAAATGCACCCGAAGTAAAGGGAAATAAAAAATATGAGGCCAGATAAGCAAAGCTCCTAAAGTTATATTAAAGATATATTTTTAATATTAAATAATATAAAGTATTTAAGCAATGTAAAATATATAAAAATTTTATGAAATATAGATTGAAGATTCATAAAGCGATGATCCTTTTCATTCTCACTTATGGAGTTTTTTTCTTATTTCTATGAGAAAAAAATTTTCATTCCCATTCCATTTGAGGTGGATCTCCATAGAGATTGAGAAAATCAGAAAAAATTATCATCATTTTCCACCTAAGCTAGTTAGCTTCGTGTTCTATCCATGAGGGAATGATTGTAAAATAATTGTTTGATGCATGTAGAAGAATTTTGCTTAAAATGAGATATCTAATTTTGTAAGGTGCTATATACAATGTTGCATATATTAGTTTTTAAAGAATAATTATATTAAAAGTACTTAAATTCTTTTATATTATATATATTTTAGTTCGATTCAATTATATTTAAAAAAACTTAATATTATATATTTTTATTAGTAAAGTGATAAATATTTTTTAAGGTACAAAACTTAGGTATAGATTCTTTGTTTGTGTGCTTACGTTCTTTTTTTTTTTTTCGATTCTCTTTTCTCCATCATCATTCGATATTTATATGAAAGCTGACATATTGCTTGAAAAATATAAGAGAGAGAGGAATCGATGAACAAGTACATAATACATTGTACTTAAGTTTTATTTTTTTTTAAATTGAAATGATATATCATTTCATATGACAACAATGCTAGTGGTGATTATATCATTGCTCTAGTGTTAAAGAACAATTATTCAATATAGTTTGAGTCGATTTGCAAATTGCTTCTACTGGTTTAATATATTTAATATTAAAAAATATAATTATTCTAGTGGAAGATGACGATTCGATCCTTCTCGCTTTCAAAGTAGCTAACCTATGGTGAAAGGTTTTTTCACTTTATTTTCCCTTTATCAGCTTAAGCGCCATGTGGAGATCGTATAAGCCGCTAGCACATACGATCACGGTGAGGCAAGGAACTCAAATAGACCAAAGAATTGAAATTTCTATCCATTAAAAAAAATTGAAAACCTTGTATCAAAATATCACTTTTGACATTGTTCAAATTCTTGGCTTCATGAGACTTCTAAGCAATCTCATATATCCTATGACAGGGATGTAAAATTCATGCTTATGCTTGATTTTTCACTTAATTTTTGAAATATATATATATATATATTTGGTCATGATTCATTGTTATATTAAATTTATCTTCTAAGGATTGTATGGGCTAAAAAATAATAATTTTTATCCATGAATATTCAAATATAAAAAGAATATTATTATTTCCTATATTTTATCTTTTTTTTGAGATAATTATGTCAAAAGTATTTAAAATTATTTGAGATTTTAATTAAATTCTATATTTTTTTAAAAAATATTAATATAATATATTTTTTAACAATCATCAATAATGACTTGATGGATTATCCTATTTTGTATAATAGAAAAAAAATATTAACATGAGGCTATGCGACTTGAGATAGCAATAAATAAAAAGTAAAAAACAGCAATGTAAAGAGAATTTACATAGGCATTAATGTAGAAGGTAGATAATCCATCAAATCATCATTATTGATCATTAAAAATATTCTTCATTAAAAAATTTATGAGTTAACATGCTTAATTAAATAATAATAATAATCAATTTAAAGTTTAATAAGTTTATATACTTTCTAATATAATTATTTTTTAATTCAACACTACTTTAACAATTACCTATCTTATTTAAAAATATATATATATTTAATATATACTAATTTTATAGTTAGGATCGCAATTGCAGGAGGACAATGTTGCAATTGAAACTTGTAGTGGAGTTTGAGTTTGGGCCTACATGATTTTGATTGATCTGATTTGCCTGCAAATAATCCACCCAGGCAACCTTAACCGCTGGGATTGAGGCACTAATCCTATTTGCTAACTATGATTTGTGAGTCTAGCTAAGCATTTTGTTGACTTTTTAGTAAATTTTCACATTTGGTAGTTATACAGATCGATTCACCGAGTCAATGATTACATGAAAATTATATCTACATGATGAGTGGGAATACAAATAGGTCAAAGCAGTTTAGTTCTGATTTGATTAAACTCGATTTAATTTATATTTAAAGATTCATAAATTATATCAGATTTAAAAAAATTAAATTGAATTTTATGTTTCAATCTTATATTTTTCAACTTAAGACAATTAATAAAAAATGGACATCCAACTTATCGCACAAACCTCAATTACATGAATCCTTTTTTTTTATTAATTATCCTATCCAATTTATTGAATAATTTTTTAAACTAAATTTTCTTTTAATCTTACAACTAGATTTCCTCTCATATACTTTAAATTAATTATAACTAAATATTTATTTTTATATTTATTTTAATAAATTCTTACTTATAGCATTTTTAAGTATATCAATATACATTTAAAATCATAATTTGTAAATTAAGAATAATTATTTATTTAGATTAGATTAAAAATTATTGGATGAAAATTTAAGTTTAAGTTAACTTTTTTTTAAAACTTATATATAATTTTTAATAAGTATATATTTACTTATCTGATCTTATACCATATTTTCGGTTCAACGCTGATCATACTTGATATCGAATGGATTCAAATCTATTTTCGTTGAAGTTAGAGAATAATTTTGATTTAGAATCAAAATCATGATCTATCTAATGGGTAAAGGCACAGGCGGTGACGGGATCACTCGACTTACGCTCTAGAACTCTCACCCACGAGTCGCAGCACAACTTCAAGCGAAGTTAAGGACCAAAACCCCAGAGCAAAAACCACGGGCAAAAGTGCCGCGAAACCCACACGGTTTTTCTCCCTCCCACCTTTCTCTCTCTTAGCCTGACTCCCTTAATTTTCCCCCGATCACTCTATAAACCTCCCTTCCCATCCCATTTTTCTCTCCCTGTATTTATTAGATTCCAAAACTTTGAGAAGAAGAAAAAAATTTATGGAGAGCCGGCGAACACCAACCCCACCACCGCCGCGGCGAGGTCGCCCACCACCTACGTCCAGGCCAACGCCCACAACTTCCGCGAACTGGTCCAGCGCCTCACCGGTGCCGCCCCCGGCGACCTCCCCGCACCAGTCCCGACGCGGACGTCACCGGTCACCGTCGCTCCCCGACGGCAGGCCTTCAAACTCCAGGATCGCCGCGGCCCGAGCGTCCGCAAGCTTGAGATCCATCTCGGCGTCTCCTCTCCCCCGCCCCACCTCCACCACAATCACCACGGCGGCGGCTCCTCCAACTCTCCAATCCCGAGTCCGGTCACCCCCCTGGGGTGGGACCCGCTGTCCTCGCCGGTGCCGGCGTCGGAGGAGGAGCGGGCGATCGTGGAGAAGGGGTTCTATATCCACCCATCGCCGCGGGGCCGCGGCCAAGGTTCGGACCCGCCGGAGCTCCTCCCGCTCTTCCCCGTATGCTCGCCTACGCAACAGCAGGAACACCCAGCCCGATGAGGAGTGAGAGAAATTCGTAGTTCAATGAGGGTATATTGGAAATATTGTAGTTATATATTTTTGTCCTTTCTGGGAATACTCTTAAGTGGGTAAATATGTCTCAAGAAAACTAAATCATAGTCTTGGTTGTGGGACCAGTGAGTTCGAACCTTGAGGTGTTTCCACCATGGGTTTGATTTGTGGCCGGAATTCTATGCAGCGTTCAATCCAGTACGGATCAAACCCTTGTCTATTTGGCTCCTGCTTTGGTTAATGGATCGTATTAAAAGTGGAAAAAGAAAGCTTATATTTTCGTTTATTTCTACTATATAGAATGCGCCAAGCTCGAAGGTGGCGTGTTTGTTAGGTGCTTGCCTGTTGTTTCTATCAAATCCTCTACATCTACGGAATGCGATTGGAAAGAAGCAACCACCCTGAACGATGGATCCGTGCCTTCATCATCAAAGGCAATGATACGTTGATTAACAAGCAATTGGCATCGATTAATGAGAATCTAGAGCCTACAGCACCTCTGTTTTGTCTTCTATGTTTTATAGTTATAGTTCACTTGCCCGTGAGTGACGAGTATCCATCATTTGGTTCTTTGCTTAAAATAATAAACGAAATATACATCTAGTATACATCAAGGAGTACGGGGGCTGGTTAACATGGGCATGAATGCTTTGTGGAGAGAAATTCGGTTCGGAGAAAAATGTGATCGCTTGCATTCTAATGGAAGTTGGCACTCAACTTCCGTCCTGCCGCTTAGAAAATCCATTTCACTGTGCTGGTGAAAGCAGCCGGTTTTTTTTTTTTTTTTTTTTTTTTTTTGAGTGTATTGTTAATCCGACCGTGGGTTTGATGCGCGCGAGCGGAACGGACCGGTTCGCCCAGTCGCGCCCGAACGGTGGTCCACGCGTGGGTCTGGCCCTCGAGACCCGAGCCACAACTCCTCCCGTGCCGTTCCCTTCTCCCAACGAACGATCCAGATCTCCGGCCCGTTCTGTCCCCTTCTTGACGTGCTGCCGGTGGTTCTGAACGCATAAAAATTAAAAACAAGTGGGAAGGCTACCAACGACGTGCATTTCCGGGCACCATCCGGGGACGCGACACCGAGATGGGGACTCGAGGGATGCCTTTATTAATAGAAGCGAACTCGACCGGCGCCAGGTCATCATCTGGGTTCGGACTAGGCCGGACCAGAAGCACCGCGGCCGAGTGGCTTACGCAGTTAGTTTTCTTCGGCTTTGCGTCGTCGTTTAGGGGTCGATCAGGTCTCCGATATCCATGCCTCGAAAAGACCAGGAAAAAACTTGTTTCCGTGTCGACCCCACTCACCAACTGACCAGCTCCCCCTGCCACTGCGAATAAATTCTCATACGGTGATGTGAAAGTTTGGGGGGTGCAAGATCGGACGCAGATACGCCATGGAGCAGAATGTCGCTTCCATACGCTTGATCTGAACGTTAATGCATATGCGTGCGTGCGTGGGTTCCGTTCGTACCACACAACAGCAGGAAGCCTTAAGGGGAAAAAAAAAAAGCAACTTTTCATAGCACCTTTCCATCCATCCCTTCTTTTCATTAAATTTTATGATGCGTATATGTATGTGTATATAAGCATAAATTTCATATTAATTCGTAATTTTGATATTTCTAAGGCCCATTATATTAATGTGTTTATAAAATATTTTAGTGCTAATACACTTTGTTAGGGTATTGGCTATTATATCGGCATAGGACATGCAGCTAGCACTGGTTTCTTTATTTCTAATAAGGTATCGTATACAATGACATTCAACTCTCATATGTTTACTATTTGAACTATTTAACCTACTATTAATTAATATAATTATTGTTGCCAGATCATCCCCCTCGAACGTCCATGAGCATCCGATCGTCTTCTCCAGCAAGCCCAAAATCTTTCGGCGAGCTTTTCGCGTCTGGAAGTCTGCTTTCGAAGGCAAAAAGTCTGACGCTCGTCAAGCTCTGGGCAGCCGTAAGCTTGAGGAAGCTCGGACAGAGATGAGCGTTTAAGAGTAGGGAGTTAGTCAGACTGGGAACGCCTGTGGTTTGAGTGGTTGAGGGATGATGCAGAGCTGTGAGAATACGTAGGAGTTACGTAAGCTTGGGCTGATTGGTAGGTCCTGTCCCATCGGAGGGGGAGTCATTCGGTTGTTGGGCCAGGTCCCATCAGTCGGCGGCGTCGGGGTCGACCTAAAGAAGTCGGGGCCGCCTCGGCATGACTTGAGAAGCCGGGGCCGACCTGAAGAGGTCGGGGCCGAGGTAGACGCTCGAGGCCGGCCGAGGAGGAAGGCTCGAGGCCGAGGCGGAGGCAGGGCCGACCTGAAGTGGCCGGGGCCGAGGCGGAGGCTCGAGGCCGGGGCCAGCGGGAGCTCGAGGTCGGGGCCGAGGAGGAACGCTCGAGGCCGGGGCCGAGGCGGAAAGCCGAGGCCGGGGCCGAGGCGGGAGCTCGAGGCCGGGGCCGAGGAGGAAAGCTCGAGGCCGGGGCCGAGGCGGAGGCTCGAGGCCGGGGCCAAGGAGGAAAGCTCGAGGCCGGGCCGAGGCGGAGGCTCGAGGCCGGGATGAGGTGTCTGTGGCCGAGCGGGATGATGCCGGGGTGAGGCCGACTGAGGTGCCAAGGCGAGACTGGAGGCGAGGCCAGGGCCGAGGTTGCCGAGTGGGCCGAGGCCGAGGGGCCGAGGCCGACTGGGGCCGAGGCCGATCGAGGCCGATTGGATGATGCCGGGGTGACTTGGATGATGTGCTGGGGCCGAGGTGGCCGAACTGGGGCCGAGGTGGCCGACTGGGCCGAGGCCGACTGGCAAGGCCAAGGCCGATCGGGGCTGAGGCCGGCTGGAGGCTAGGCCGACTGGGGCCGAGGCCGATCGGGGCCAGGCCGACTGGGGCCGAGGCTGTCCGAGGCCGACTTGATGACGTCGGGGCGAGGCCGACACCGAGTGTCGAGGCCGAAGGGAACAGGCCCGAGGCCGAACAGAAGCAAGCTCGATGCAGAGGAGAGAGAAAAGGTGGCGGATGGGAGAAAGGCCGAGTTGCCAAGTTTAGATTCTGTTATTGTGGCCCATGGGGGTTCATTGGCCCCATCAATAATATTGCTTGATTATTGCAATGCATATGAAGAGTTCTGGTAGAAATATCTAATTTTATACTATTTATAAATCTTTGAATTCAATCAGTGTAAGTAGATGTCATACTGCAAGCATTATATTTTAACTCTTTTGTATACTAAGCAATACAACTTTATCTTTTGCTAGATCAAGAAATGACAGCACTACGAATGGTAAATATATATTCGAATGTTGAGTTAGAATCATCCACATCACTGACAAAATTGGCATCCAAATAATAAATTACCTTTAATCTACCAATATGATAATAATTTAAGATTTTTATTTGCCTTAATGTATTGAAATATTCTTTTTATTGCTTTCTATTGAGGCTTTATAAGATTATTTTGATATCTACTTATTAAACTTACAACATAAGTTATATTATCTCTTGTGTAAATCATAGCACGCAATAAACTTTTTATTACTTATATATAAATAATATTTATTTATTTTTATTCTTCAATTGAAAAGTATTTTTTTACATAATTGTAGACTTTGCAATTATCCATTTTAAATCTTTAAGAATATGGTTAAAATACCATTCCCAGCTTAAACATAGCATTTTAGATTTGCTATCTCTAATGATTTGATTTTAAAAATGTAGGATGCTTCTCCTACATCTCTCATTTCAAATTGAGAATTTAACCATAAATTGATTTGCTCAATCAATTTTAAACTATTTCTAGCAAATAATATATATCTACATGTAAAGAAGGAATTGCAAAGTAGCTCTCCTTCATAATATATATACAGTGATCTAATTTATTAACAACATATTCTAACTTTAAAATTGTATTATGAAAAGCAAAATACCATTAACAAAATAATTGTTTCAATCTATATAAAAATTTCTTTAAGCAATATACTTTATTTTCTTATTCTTTTATTATAAAGCCCTTAGGGTATTTTATATAAATTATTTTATTTAATTCATCACTAAGAAAAAATCTTCATGTCTGACATACAAGTTCTAAATTAGAATGCAATAATAGCTAGGATTATTCTAATAGATATATATTTGCTGCAGAAGAATGTGTGTTGAAAAGAAATCTATGCCTTTCCTTTGAATAATACTTTTAGCTATCAATCTAGCTTTGTGTTTATTCAGAAAATAATCAAATCTAAGCTTCTTTTTTAATACCAATTTATAACCTATAGCCTCCGTATCTTTTAGTTAATCACAAAGTTTCTATACTTTATTTTTCTTAATTAATTTGATTCCTTCATTCATAGCTTTTAACCATTCATTTGATTTATTTGATTTTCTTGTATTTTTAAAATTAATGGATTCATCAATCTCATCAAGGTTAGTAGTGTTCTTATTTTATCAATTTAAATAAACATGGTGATCATTTAAATACAATGACGTTTGTCTAAATTTTTTTCAAACTTAATTAATGTAAAGAAGAATTATTGTTAATAATTTTATCATTGAATTCTAGTGGACTAATTTCTTCAATTAGTTTTAAAAATTTATCAATTAATGATTGATTATTTTCATTGTTTTCCTCTAAGAATATTATATCTCTATTTTCAACTAAAATTTTTTCATTGTAAAATTCATATCCTTTCGAATTTTTTAATATCTAATAAAATGATATTTTTCATATTGCAATTTAACTTATTTCTAAGAGGTTGTGATACTAATAAATAAGTTAATAAACATAATTTTCTTAAATTGCTTGGATCGGGTTTTCTAAATGTTCATAAATTATGTGGAATTGACCCTGTGGCCTTAATAGGAATCATATTTATTATGCATATTGCAATACTTGATATTTCACTTTAAAAAATTTTAGGTAATGTGGCATGCACCGGAATAAACCTAGTCATCTCTAAAAGGGTTGTATTTTATTGTTAAGAGTAGAGCATGATAATTTGCTGGATAATTCCATTTTTCTTACAAAAATATTCAAACTCCATTTAATTATACTCGCCATCTCTATTTATTCTAAGGACTTTAACTTATTTGCCCAATTGATTTCCTATCTCCTTTTTATATTTTTTAAATAATTCTAAGGCTTTTAATTTTTTTTACTAATTAAATAATATATTTATATCCAAAATAATCATCAATAAATGTAAGAAAATTTTATTTATTTCTATGCATTTTTAGATTTAGTGTTTCATATATGTCAGAATGAACAACATCAAGTAATTCTTTTGCTCTAATTTCTTTTAGAAAAGGAAGCCTGAACATTTTATCGGACAAGCAATGTTTATATGCTTGGAATTTAGTAGTTTCTAGATTAGATACTAAACATTTACTAAACTATTTCTTTATTTTATCTATACCTATATGACATATGCCAAATGTGATAATCAACATATAACACATATCAAAATAAGTAGAGGATGGTGCATTATTATTTATTATTATTATTATTATTATTATTATTACCATTGATTGCATCAAATATAAATAAGATATGGCAACCAACATAGGAGTAGAAATATTATTAAAGCCCTTTTGGATTAACACAGGAGCAAAAAATAATATTTTACTTCATGTTAGCTATAAAAAAAATTTAATCAGTAGAAAATCAATTTGCTCAGCATTTAATCTGCAAGTTTCTACACTTAGCACATGTGAATTGGAGTTATTTTACATGTAAATTTTCTCTTCACTTGCTCTGCACTTATTAAAGATTTCAAATAGTCCTTTTAAATAGACAATGTGGTGATTTATCCTTGAATTAATCCATTAGCCTTTGGCATCTTAACATATAATCAAGCATTCAAAAGTAACATAAATGAATTATTTTCTATTATTTAATTTATTCTTTTCTTAATTATTTTTATTTTGATTTATGGAGAGTTAAATTTTAAACACAAATGAAGCAATATTTCTTGGCTTGATTTAATCAAGTTTTCTAGGAATATATGTTTTCCTTTATTTTTGAAATGTTTTTGATTTTTATTAAAATTTTCTTTAAATGTATTATTTTTAAAGTTATTATTATTATTTTATTTAGGGGCTTCTTAAGTAACCATCAACTCTTCTTTCTCTCCTTGTTCATATGTTCTTGCTCAAGTTCTAGCTCTACAGGTACACTCATTAAATTCAATGATTTAGCTAAAGTCTTAATGTTGTTGTCATTATTTTCATTAAGAGGTAACTATTTAGGATCATTGTGATATGTATTTTTTTTAAAAAAAAATTATGCCCAAGCATTGAAAAGTATATGAATTATATTTGTGAAGAAGTAATATAGCATGAGTATCAAAATAATTATATAGTATTGATGTCCCTTCTGATTTGAGGGTTAAGGATTTGATCTCACCTGATCCCCCCACCTGGCATAGCCATTTGGTTTCCCATTTCTTTGGTGCGGAACTCTCTCAGCGGATCCTCTCGATTCCTCTTATCTCTGATCCCTCTGCTGACATCAGGTTATGGCACAGATTCTTCCTTTTTAGGGCCCCTCTCAAGGACTTGATGAATCTATTTAGGCCTCAGCCCCAGTGTACGAAGGAGGTTGCTTGGATCTGGTCGCTCCCCACTCTTTCAGGGTTCAGCTATTTATCTGGAAGCTCCTTTGGGACTGCCTTCCGACTAGTGCCCTGCTCTCTCATAGGGGTGTCTCAATTCACGCTATTTGCCCGCTGTGTCGATTGGAGAATGAGATGGTTGACCATGCTATATTCAAATGCCCCCGTGCTAGACGTATTTGGCATTTGATTGGTTATAATTGCAGAGCGCATGTTACTGATTCCCCTCGCTCCCTCTTTATTCAAAATCTCCGGAGGGCGCCGAAGCATCAATGTGGTCTCTGGGCGATCACGGCCTACCAGATTGGTTATCAAGGAACCAGCTAATATTCACAGAGGACTTCATTCTTCCCATCGTCTTGTTAGGAAGATTAAAGCTTTGTCTGCTGACTGTGCCCGTGCTACCCAAGCAGTTGATCATGACTCTTCTGGCCTCTGGGGCTCCCCTGCTGCTTTGGTAGCGAACCGGAGTACGGTTTTCATTTCTTGGGAGCCCCCTCCTCCAGGGTTTGTTAAAATCAACTTTGATGGTAGTGTCCATGGTAGACTTGCTGGATCGGCCTTTATCATCCGTGGGCCTCAGGGTGATATGCTGGCAGCGGGCGGTTTTGGTACCCTCGATTCCTCGGTCCCTATGACCGAGCTTTATGGGGCATGGGCTAGTATTACTTATGCTTCTAAGTTTCTTCATGCCCATAGATTAGTTATCGAGGGTGATTCTTTAACTGTTATTAGGTGGTTACGGAAGGAGGATGTTCCTGCTACCCCCAACAATCCGATTCTTTGGGACACCTGGTCTATTCTTCAGCAAATGACCTCAGCCCAGATATATCATATTTTTCGTGAAGCCAACTCGGCGGCTGACTGGATGGCGGCTTCGGTGGCTCAACACTCTGGACATTGGCTTTGGAGGTTGGGTGATCCATGTCCCTCGTTTTGGTGCAAATTTTGTATTATAATGTATCTGGGCTAATTCATACAAGACTTGTGTGATGGCCCGTGTATTCCAAAAAAAAAAAAAAAAAGTATCATATTTTTTTTTAACCATAGCTGCCACCATCAATTTGTAGTTTCATATTCTTCAAAAATTCTAAATTACTCACCTTGCATGAATGTTAACAAGAAAGACCTAGCAATTAAATTAACTTCTTTGATTTTTTTTTTTTCTATTTTTCTTTTCTCCTCATCAATTACGTTATTAATAAGTTTAGGTTTATCATTTCTTTAAAAAACATATATATTCTATTTTGGATTAATATATACTTTATTTTGTTTTACCACAAAGCAAAGTTGAACCTATTTAATTCTCTATTTTTAGCTGGTTCATTTACAAGCAATCTATTAGACATGATTAATTAATTAGCAAAAAAAAAAAAAAAAAAAAAAGAGGAGATAGAGGCTGATCGGACTGCGGGTCTAATTAATGTAAACAAACCAAGATGATGGTCAATCCCAAAGATGCCAGCAGCAGTGGACGAGCCTCCAATGGCTCTGTGCCAGGCGTTGAGTCAACCAACGCTGGGGCGCTAACTTGAGTTCGGACCAAATTTAAACTCCATGGCGCCTCTTCCTGGGCGAGAATTTTGTTCTTGTGGCCATGGAGAAGGCAATGGAGACATTGTGGCAACGGAGCAGCGTTGAAAGAAGGAAGGGTCAGAGGGAGCTGGCTATTTGGGACTCAAGAGGGTCACAGGGGAGTTGCTATGGAGAGGGAATCCAGGCGACTACCGAGTTGGCAACGGAGAGTCCGATGACCAAGGATGAAATCATGCCTTCCTCTTCTTCTCTTCTCGGACTCTGCTTGTCGGTCGTTGTTGGACCTTCTCTTGGCAGCGACCCTGGATTTTGGAAACGTCGGGCGTTTGAGATGCAGAGAAGTCTACGTTACATTCCTCGAAGTACGTAGTCCATAGAATAAAGATATATGCTGTGGAGTCCAGCTTCCATAGAACCATGGTGATCTGAACGTAGATGCATGTACATGAGTTTTGATTATAACAATTGATGCGTAGAAAATTGCCATCGCATCAATAAATATGTCAGACGATAAAGATTAAATTGACAGAGATGGAGTTATCTTCGATTTCTTCGATTTGATTGATTAAGTAATGTTTGAACTGATTGACCGAACTACAGTCCAACAAATAGTAAGAGTCGGTCTCGGCACTGACACTAGAGTCATCTTCGAATCTCGATAGGACCGAGCTATCTCAGAAACTCGATAGGACCGAGCTATCTTCATATCTCGCTAGGATTGAACCTCATGCCTTCAACGTAAGCGCTATTGTTGCTTCAAACCATATTGGATATTTCGGAGGATGGACCATCCCAATCGCAAAGATTGCAGAGTAAGCTTTCCTAAACAGAAACGGAAGCCAAATACAGTACTCCGTTCATGATCAACGGGATTTCAAATTTCTGATAAAGCATCCGTCAGCTTCATCAACTACCAATCCCCGTAATCGATGGGATTCCGGTCTTATTGGATGTCAACTCTCTAAAATGCGTCCAAAAAATTAGGTAACAGCTCACCTTCTCGGCAACGCACAAATGCCAAGTCCCAGAATTCTTAGGTACGCTCTCGAAGGTAATCTAACTCTAAAAAAACTCGAGCAAAGGCCATTGCTCATGAGAAATCATCTCAAGAAGAAAAATTCTTTTGCTGGAGCTTTCTTCTCTAATTTAATTATTGAAGATTTTCACTGATTTGAATGTCACAGGGTCTTTCGTAGGGATCACCCCATGCTTTCTATGTAAAGACTGTGTTGCAAGTCCATCCAAAAAAAATAACGCTATCCGAATTTCGACGTGCATCGCTCTTAATCAAAGAACAAATTTCAGCAGCATCAACAATATACCTACAAAGTCCTAATTCTTTTTTTATTTTTTCTTATCCTCACCTCAGTCTCTTTGGCTTCTAATTAAAAGCTACCAATTCAAAGCTAATTTTTAGATGGTTTAAGTGTGTTTTCGCTTAGCAAAGAAGTCTTTTTACCTTTCCTTAATCTTTATCCTCCATTAGATTTGTCAATGGGTCCGTTGCACTTTCTTTTTCGGTCCTTTGACGAGTTTTTAGACCCTCCTATTGCAAGGGAAGGGAGGCTACGTTGTGAACAAGAGAAGGGAATTAGGCTAAAACGCATCCTGATCTGATATCTTTGGACGTTTTTGGACTCTTGTACAAATTTATGCTATGGTGGTTTAACGCGGGCCATGACACATGTTAGCTCGAGCATCAACGGTGGCACCTGGCCAATGAGCCATCGAAACGTGAATAGTGGTGACCCCACATCCAATTTCTCTTACAATATTAAGACCTTTAAGTGACGTTGGCATAAACGAGACTAATTTGGATGCATCGCCCAAAGGGGCCTTCATCGCGTTTAAGGCGATCTAAACCAGCCCCACACGCCAGGGTCTTAATGATTCATTTATTTGTTTTTTTTTTTGTGCATGATTGGAGATCAATAGTGCCACACCATGTATCATTCCTCAAACAAGGTTATTTCTAATGGAAATTATTATTTTAAAGAGGAGAGCAAACTTCTTTTTTTTTAAATAAATAAATAAATATATATATATATATATCTTCTTGGCAAGGACGATGGTCTTGCGTGGATTACTCGATGCCTTTGGCCTTGCCATACTTAGCAGAGAACGGAACAGGGGATTAAATCCATCAGAAGCAAAGCTGAAATCTAGAACTAGAGTTTGGGTGCCTGCCCCTCATTCGTTACCGTGGGAGTTGTGGGAAAATTGATAGATTGTTCCATCCTGAGAGGTGTGTAATAGCTGGCACACAAGCCGAGACAAACTAAGGCATATTAGCAAATGGCTTGGGTCCAAATCCATTTTAGCTCGACATTTTTAGCATTGCCATCATTATTTTCTACATGATTTTGGAATATGTTGAGGGATAAAATTGTTACGCGTCAATAATCGTGTACGCGGCTAAGGTTAGCCCCGATTTCTATCCGCTGTGCGACATTCATCAGGGACAAGTCAGCCTCGGTAGATCGGAACGCCCTAGCCCCTCATCGAGCCAAGGATTCTCGAGGTGCGAACCTCATCTTCCGGCTCCTTCAGCCGACCTATCTTATTTCTTGGCCCCAGCCGAGCTATCGGCTGTGGCCTTCCGGCTCCTCCAGCCGATCAATCTTATTTCTCGGCCCCAGCCAAGCTATCGGCTATTGCCTTCTGGCTCCTCCAGCCGACCTATCTTATTTCCCAGCCGAGCTATCGACTATTGCTTTCCGGCTCCTCCAGCCGACCTATCTTATTTCTCGGCCCCAGTCGAGCTATCGACTATCACCTTCTGGCTCCTCCAGCCGACCTATCTTATTTCTCGGCCCCAGCCGAGCTATCGACTATCGCCTTCCGGCTCCTCCAGCCGACCTATCTTGTTTCTCGGCCCTAGCCGAGCTATCTCGCTTCTTGGCCTCACCCGCCAAGCTGTCCCTATAGCTCAGCCCAGTCCGAGCGATATCAACCCCCTCTGCGGAATTCGGCGCGGAAAAGCTTAAATCCTTAAGTTCAAAACAGGAATCATATCTGAAAGTGGCCTAGGGCCCTGGGGCCTATACTCCCACCAAATCCTGAGACATTAACAAGCTCTCCCAGCCGTCGATCCTCTAACTAACCGGATACGAATCCTACCGGTCTTATAACAGACTGGATTCGAATCTCAACAGCCTTCGGACCCACGACGCCACCTAACAACCAGGTGATCCTCTATAAATACTACAGCTCCAGACCCCCTGAGGTACGCGGTCTCCCCTGGCGCACTGGCTCACTCTCTCTCTCCCTCTCTCTGCTTTGCTTCCGCCATTGCCGCTCCGCTCGGAGACCTTGGAGGAAATTCTCGGCGAGAGCCTTCTCCTCATTTCTATCGACTGTTGATCTCCACTGACTTGAGCGTCGGGGTCTTCCACAGAGGGCCACCCCCAACGCCTTCTCGCGTGAGGACTGTCTTGCAGGTCCGCCCAGGAGGAAGCCCATCTTGAAGCTCCTTCGTGCCCGATTCAAATGACAGATTTCAGCAGCAACAGATTGGCGCTAGAGGAAGGGCCTCAAGTCCCATTAAAACTTGAAGAAAGGAGATAAGTATCTCAATCTGGAAGAGAACCTCTCCAATGGCTAATCAGAGAAGGGCAACTTCTGAAGCCCAGGACCAGGTCGCCTCCCAGAGACCTGATCCGATGAGTAGCGTGGCGCCGCAGCCGCCACCAGTTAAGACCCCATCGCCGCCAGCTATCCTAGTGACCCAGGACCAATTCGCCACACTGGTCCAGCAGGTCCAAGCCCTGACCCATCTGATTCAGGAGCGCCTTGCAGCTGCCCCTGCTCCATGCCTCCCTGAGGAGGCCGCAGCCCTTTTTCTCCGGCCACCTCTTCTTCTGGTCCGCATGGAGCCGCGGACCCCCCACACCGACCCAAAGAGGCCAGACCAATCCCGCAAGGGGGCTGCGACAGGGATCTTTCTAGATCTCGGCGGGCCGGTCCCTCTCTCCGGAGTCCTCCTGCCATGATTCGACACCATCTCCGCGCTCTCCTCGCCCGGCCCCTCCTCTTATGTCTGAAGAGGAGATCCGCCGATAGCTCCGGGAGATGCGTCAGGAGCTGGACGCCGCCAAGCAGGCTCATCCGCCTCAGCCTAAGGCAGAGCAGGGTATCCCCTTCTCCAAGGGGATTATGGAGGAAGTGATTCCCTCCCATGTTAAGCTGCTCGCCATCGAGCCCTACCATGGCTCCTTCGATCCCGATGATCACCTCAGCAGCTTTCGATCGATCATGATGTTCCACGGGGCATCAGATGTGATCCTGTGCCGCGCTTTCCCTCCACTCTTAGAGGGTCCGCTCGAACTTGGTTCAACGCTCTAAAATCGGGTTCCATTGATTCGTTTGACGAGCTGAGTCATCTTTTTATCAGCCAGTTCGTCAGCAGCCGCCATCACCGACGAAGATCCGACTCCCTCTCTGAAGTTAAGCAGAGAGAGGGGGAGTCCTTGAGAAATTACCTTGGCCGCTTAAATAAGGCCATGCTGGAGGTGGACCACCTTAATCATGAGATGGCTATGTCTGCCCTAGCGGGTGGAGTTTTGAAGGAAAGCGACTTCTACCTGGCGATGGAGGTCAGTTACCCCTCGAACCTCTCCGATATGATGGCCCTGGCAGACAAATACGCCAGAGTCGAAGAATCACGGAGGGCTGCCCGCGCCGAGCTGGCAAAGAAGAAAGAATCCAAGGGCCCAGACATGCATCGACCTACCCCAGCCAAGCCCACCTCATCTCCAAAGAGCTCCCCCACCGCCACCAAGAAATCGCTCCCGAAGCCCGCCTAGGCGGTTTGACCGATATACCCCGCTCACTGTTCCTAGGGCACAGATCCTCATGGAGATAGAGCGCAGCTCCCCCGACCAGCTCCTCTCCAAGGGAACCCAACCTGGAGAGACCCCACCAAGTACTGCCGCTATCATCGAGAGCATGGCCACGATACCGAGGAATGCTGGCAGTTGAAGAACGAAATTGAGAGGCTAATCCAGCGGGCCGACTGAACCAATTCAGGAGGGCTCCCAACCAGGACAAGGGGGTGATCGCTAACCCGAGCTTCAGCAGCCTCCTCCTCCTCCAAATCCACCCGTGATCAGCCATATCAATGTGATTGAAGAAGCCGGTGGTTCGTCGAACTTCAAGAATGATGAAGAAGGTTCGGCGCTGAAGAAAGCACGAACGGCGAGCTCTCCTTCTCCGACGATGATCTCCAGGGGATACAATTCCCACATGACGATGCATTAGTTGTCTCTCAATTTAAATAACTATGATGTAAGTCGGATTCTTGTTGATAGTGGAAGCTCCGTAAATGTTCTGTACCTCGATGTGTTCGCTAAGATGAAATTGCTCGTGAAAAATCTCTGAGCCATGGACTCCACCTTGATGGGGTTCACCGGCAATGTTATCATCCCAGAAGGGGTCGCGACTTTGACGGTTCGGGCAGGAATATGGCCCCTTGTGGCCACTGTTCACACAGACTTCCTAGTGACCAAGCTTCGGTCGCCCTACAATACGATATTTGGGAGGCCCGGCCTGATGTCCCTCAGAGCCGTCGTCTCCATTCTGCACATGTCTATGAAGTTCCCCACCGGGCGGGGAGTCGGTGTTGTCCAAGAAGCCAAACTATGGCTCGGCAGTGTTTTATCACCAGCCTTCAGTCCAGGATGCCTGAGGTTGATGGCTGGACGCTCGGGAGGACTTCGCTGAGCAACGAGGAGAACCTGCCGAAGAACTAGAAGAAGTACCGCTGGACGAAGCCCGGCCCGACCGAACTATAAAGATCGGGTCACTACTGAAAGGCGAGTCCCGGCGAGAACTGGTTAACTTTTTCTGGAGCAACGCCGATATCTTCGCCTGGTCACCTTCGACATGCCAGGAATCAGCCCTGATGTTCTCGTCCATCTCCTCAACATGGACGAGATGTACCATCCCGTCAAACAGAAGAAAAGAAGCTTTGCCTCGGAGCGACAGAAAGCTATCGAAGATGAGGTTGATAAGCTTGTCAAGGCGAACTTCATTCGGGAGGTGAATTACCCAAGTTGGCTGTCGAATATTGTCATGGTAAAGAAGTCGAACGGCAAGTGGCGGATTTGCATCGACTTCACCGATCTCAACAAAGTATGCCCGAAGGACAGTTTTCCTCTCCCCCGAGTTGACCAACTTGTAGATGCCACCTCGGGTCATCAGATGCTGACGTTCATGGATGCCTACTCGGGCTACAACTAGATCCGGATGGCCCCGAAGATGAAGAGAAGACCGCCTTCATAACCGACCGAGGTATTTACTGTTATTGTGTTATGCCCTTCGGTCTTAAAAATGTAGGTGCCACCTACCAAAGGCTGGTCAACAAAGTTTTCAAAGAGCAAATCGGCCAGAACATGGAGGTATATGTCGACGACATGCTTGTCAAGAGCAAAGAAGCATCACAGCACATCGAGGATCTGTTGGAAAGCTTCGCAACGCTCCGCAAATATCGGATGAAGCTCAACCCAACTAAGTGTGCCTTCGGCGTTAATTCTGGGAAGTTCCTCGACTTTATGGTTTTCCAGTGGGGTATCAAAGCTAACCCCCAGAAGATCCAGGCTCTTCAGCAGATGGCACCCCCAGCATCTATCAAAGAAGTCCAGCGCCTGACTGGAAGAATAGCAGCCCTCAATCGCTTCGTAGCTCGGTCTGCCGAAAGATGCCTCCCTTTCTTCAAAACTCTTTGGTCGGCTAAGAATTTCAATGATCTTCCGAGTGTCAGAAATCATTCGAAGACCTCAAAAAGTACCTCGGCTCTCCCCCCCTCCTTAGCAGTTCGAATCCTGGAGAAACATTATTCCTGTATCTGGCGGTCTCGGAAGGCGCCATTGGCTCGGTGTTGGTCAGAGAAGAAAATAAATGCAGAAGCCAATTTATTATGTCAGCAAACTGCTCCGAGACGCGGAAATGAGATATACCCGGATTGAGAAGATGGTGTTGGCTTTGATAACCTCGGTCCGAAAGTTGCGGCCATACTTCCAAGCACATTATGTGATAGTCCTGACTGATCAGCCCATCAAGGCGGTAGTCCATCGTCCGGAGACATCGGGAAGGATGACCAAATGGGCCGTTGAGCTAAGTGAACACGTCATTCGGTTTCAACCTCGTCCGGCCATCAAAGATTAGGTGCTAGCTGATTTCCTGCTCAAATGCACTATCCCGGAGGACGGCTCCACTCCCAACTCCCCGAGCATCCAAAATCTGATGCCCGGTGGCTCCTCCATGTCGATGGGTCATCCAACGCCCATTGCTCTGGTGCCAGCCTAATCCTCACCAGCCCGGAGGGGGCGACTTTCAAATATGGCATCGCTTCTCCTTCCCAGCCTCCAATAACGAGGCCGAATATGAAGCTCTGCTCGCCGGGCTTCGAATCGCTCGCGACCTTAAGGTGGAGAAACTGAATGCCTTCACCGATTCTCAGCTGGTAGCTGGTCACGTGCGGGGCAAGTTTGAGGCCTGAGAGTCGAACATGGTTTGATATCTCTAAGAGGTTCGAAGCCTACTCTTCATTTCCCTGAATTTGAAATCATTCAGATTTCGAGATCCGAAAATGTTCGTGCCGACCTATTATCTCGACTGGCAACTGCGGAATCGATGGATGCCAAGCAAAAATTTCATCTAAAAATTTTGGAGAGGCCTAGTATTGCTGAAGCTAACCGAGTGATGCAAGTTGAGGCTGAACCATCATGGCTCGACCCTATCCTGAAGTATCTTAAAGAAGGATCACTCCCGGCCGATCGAAGAGAAGCTAGAAAGCTAAAGCTGCAAGCCACCCACTATGTGCTGATTGACGACCAGCTCTACAAGCGGTCCTTCTCTATGCCGTTGCTCAGATGCCTTCGCCCATCTAAAGCTGATTATGCCCTTCGGAGGTACACGAAGGAATTTGCGGCAACCATTTGGGGAGCCGGTCTTTATGCCATAAGGTGATGCGTCAAGGTTACTATTGGCCCACCATGCAAAAGGATGCTGACGACCTCGTCCGAACTTGTGACCCATGCCAGAGACACTCCAGTATTCATAAGCTCCCCTCCGCCAGCCTAGTCCCCGTTTCCTCCGCTTGGCCCTTTGCCAAGTGGGGAATGGACATTCTCGGCCCGTTTCCACTTGCCATGGGACAGCGAAAGTTTTTATTCGTCGCCATCGACTACTTCACCAAATGATCCGAGGCGGAAGCAGTTGCTCAGATAACTGAGGCCCGGGCCAAGGACTTCGTGCGGAGATCCATCATCTGCCGCTTCGGCCTCCCACACACCATCATTACTGACAACGACAAACAGTTCGACAATCCGAAGTTTCATCAGTTCTGCGAGGAGCATGGGATCCATCACTGCCTTACCTTGGTCGGGCATCCGCAAGCTAACGGAGCAGCCGAGGTAACTAACCGAACCTTGCTTCAAGGGATCAAAGCTCGGCTCTTCAGAGCCCGAGGCAGATGGGCAGACGAGTTGCACCATGTCCTATGGGCCTACCGCACCACCCAGAGAGTGCCCACGGGCGAGACCCCATTTCGAATGGCCTTCGGCACAGAGGCAATCATCCCCATGGAGATAGGACTCCCTTCCCTGCAGGTGAAAGCTACTCGGAGGAAGCCATGACGAGCAGCTCCACACCAACCTCGACCTGGTAGAGGAGATCAGAGAAAAAGCACGGATCAGAATAGCTGCCTACCAGCAAAGAGTGGCCCGTTATTACGCCTCCAGGGTCAAAGGGAAAGCTTTCTCGCCTGGCGACCTAGTTCTCCGGAAAACATCTGTCTCCAAACCGCTAGAGCAAGGAAAGCTAGCTCCGAACTGGGAAGGCCCCTACCAAGTAACGGAAGTCGTCGGACTTGGCACCTACAAACTACAAGATCTAAGCGGGAGATCCATCCCTCGGACATGGAATTCAGACAACCTCCGCAAGTATCGTCAATAGGGTATGCCTTCTAGAGGCCCACCTTCTTAATTTTTGTCAGCATATTGCTTTCATAATTCTTGACATGATTACCACGATTATATCACCGAAAATCGTAAAGGAAACAGATGTTGCTTACCAATCCTTAGCACGACCGAGTTATCTATTTGAGCAAGAATCTCCGAACCTCGGCTGGGCCGAGCAAGAATCTCCGAACCTCGGCTGGGCCGAGCAAGAATCTCCGAACCTCGGCTGGGCCGAGCAAGAAATCTCCAAACCTCGGCTGGGCCGAGCAAGAATCTCCAAACCTCGGCTGGGCCGAGCAACAAATCTCCGAACCTCGGCTGGGCCGAGCAATAAATCTCCGAACCTCGGCTAGGCCGAGCAACAAACCTCCGAATCTCGGCTGGTCCGAGCAACAATCTCCGAACCTCGGCTGGGCCGAGCAATGAATTCTGAAGCCCCGGCCAAAACCGGAGTGCATAAGCCCCGACAAAAACCAAAGCGCGTAAACCCCGATCGAAACTGAAGGATTTCCGAACAATCCCCAAGCTTCGGCCGGTTCGAACAATATACGTCGCGCAATATCATCAGCGGGTACATATTCCGCACCTTTAGTAATCTCTAAAGGCCTCGATAGGCCCTACACAGCCGCCTAAGAGCCCCGGACAAAGTCGGGGAACGTCTCCTACTACTAAATCCTCGGGCCAACCTAGCGGTATTCCTGCGCCTTAGTCGCACCTAATGTTCGAATCCTCGGCCAAGCGAGCGAAGTCTCCGTGCTTTAACCATGACCTAAAGCCTCGATCAAATCGAGCAACTTCTTACATACTCCAAGATAACGGGAACATCTCGCGGTACTTCGGCAGAGGTGAAAGACCTCCCTCTACCCAACGATAAAGACGTACGAGCTGTCTCTTCCGAAGAAATACCTGTCTTGTTCACAAACGAGACCATGTTTTACCGTATGAGTCCACGGGACCGCCCAGGTCTCTCTTTGGCTCAAACAGGGACAAACGGCCCCCCCTTTTTTTGAGAACCGAACGTCGATCTTAGCAAGAAACAAAAGTTGCTAAAAAGAACCTCCCTTTTTGTTCATTATAAAGAAAAAGACAAGGAGAAAAAGAAAAAGTAAAAATAGCCTTCACAGAGGCTTACTGTCTCCCCCAGGAGCTGCCGGGTCCTCCCTACACCGAGTCAGCTCGGCGACTTGCTGACGGAGGGACGCTATCACCCCCTCCTACCGGTCAATGACCCGGCGAAGAGCCTCGGCCTCCCTCGTCGAGATGGCAAAAAATTCCTCGACCGTCTTTTGGAACTGCTCATGGCTCGCTAAAGCTGACGCTAAGGCCATCCCATCGACGGTCACAGAAAAGCGACTCCCTCGGGAGTCCCTGCGGTCGTAGCTGCTGCCGCTCGGCTCTTCAGTCGATTGCCCTTCACCATGGAAGGCCATACCTACTCTCAGGAGCTATCAAAAGACTAACTGAGAGGATGACAAACACTGGCATCCCTCTCGTCCATATTTATATCGCCCTGGCAAGTATTTCGATCAGTCGAGTCATTAATCCCGACCCGGGGAATTTGCCACGCGTCGTCGCTTCGGCTGGCGCCTGCGGGAAGCGAAGAGTCGCACCCCCTCCTGAGGAGGATCGATAAGCATCGGCAGCACGCCTGAAAATTCCCCTCCTTCTCTAGGGACCAGGCTCCCCCCAGTTTGCCGACCCTCGTGAAATAAATGTTCTTAAAAATCCGCCAGACTCCCTCGAATTGGGTGCCCTCAGAAAGGTGCAAAGAAATAAAGCGTGCCAGCAATCAACATTAACTCGCCTTGCCCGAGGGCAACCAAGTCATAACTCCAAACGCCCCCATGCATCGCTTGTTTACATCAGAATCTATATTCACCATAAGAACCAAACATAATGTCATCATTCTCGGTAACGACCGAGCTATCTGCATCGAATCTCCGTACCTCGGCTGGACCAAGCTATGAGTCGAAATAGCATGTTGCAGCCGGTCCAAACGGTCTCCAAGACTTAGCTCGGATTCGGGTAGCTCATAAGCCCCGGCCGAACTAAGCGTTCTTTAAAACTTAGCTCGGATTCGGGTAGCTCACAAGCCCCGACCAAACTAAGCGTTCTTTAAAACATAGCTCGGGTTCGGGTAGCTCGCAAGCCCCGGTCGGACTGAGCGATATCTCTGTATCTTGGCCTCAGCAAGGACTAAGCCGCGATAGCTCCGCCGAAATATGCTGCAGCATAAAAAGCGCATTATAGGAGCAACAACTCTCCAACGCAAAAGAAGCAAAGGCCAAAGAAAGAAGGAATAAAAAATTTCTTTATTTTCATCAAAAGAAAAGTTACAACCTCCTGAGAGGAGTTACAAGTGCACCAAAGCACAGGAAATAAAAATGAGTGCATAGTTCGGCCGAACTGTTCCAAGTCGGCTTCGGTTAATAACGACATTTTGGCGTATGGCCCAAGAAATCAGACAAACCATGAACCAGTCAGCTCGCCCTGATAAGTGGCAAGGCCGACCTTCCACGGTCCCTCCGGATGAACTAAGAGATCCAAAAGGAGGCATGACCCGTGGATGCTGATTCTGAGGAACCGGGCAAACTAACCAGCTCCCCTCAGGTGGGATGCTGGGCTGCAGGCCACTGCCCGATTGAGAGCGCTAGGGGACCATCAGCCCGCGTTGCTCCCAGCTTCTCCTTCCCGTGGCAAGGATTCCCCTCAGAGAAGGGACGAGAATCCAAACCGACGGAGAAGGAAGGCTCCGTGCGTGCTACGGGGGTCTCGATGCACTTTCTACCCCGCACCCCCCGTAGCGAGCCACAAAGGACACACAGGAAGCGCATATGTGCGCTCTCCGTGTGATCTCTGCGGCCCTCCTGTGCGCTCTCCATATGATCTCCGAAACTCATCCCTTGAGGATGAGCCACTCTCCAGCGGCTCCTTCATCACCCCAACTATCCGAAGGACGATGACTTGCAAAAGGTAAGCTCGGTCCTCCCACTCTAAGCCCCAGAGAGACAGGCATCACGAAAACCTTCACAATTCACAGGGAAGAAAACTCGGGGAAGGCCCAACACGGCCCCTTTTTTCCATTTTATAGGCGAAGGTGAACCGGGAGTGGCTATCAGAGCATAAATCCCCGAGATTCAAAGCGCCTAACCCACGCCACCACGTGGCCTCCCGGGATGAAAACAACGCCCCTCATTGCGCACCAAGCGCGTCGCCCGAACCATGATGCACGCCAAAGATTTTCTCTGATCCTGGATTACGAGTTTTAAATGCAGAAAATTGCCCACCGATCTTGCGGATACGGGCAGACCTGGGAGATCGTCCAGTGAAAACGACATCCTCCAATGGCGAATAAGTGCTTGCATCATATGCCAGAACAACCTGCATTGGAAAAGATTGACCTAATAAAAGCCCCTAGAAAACACTGAGGCAACTTTTTGCTGGCTACAGAGCCGTATTATCTACTTCGTGAAAAGAAAGTGACTTGCCTTGGAAAAGATGAGGCACTGACAGGTAATAAAGTGGCACGGAGGCCATGTACTCCTCGATAATGACCTCTCAATATCCTCTGCTCCGGCCCTGCTGCCTGTGGGACCTAGGCACGGACCTAGGCACCGCCCTATGCTCCTCTCTAAGGCCAAAGCTGTTTCTATGCTTCGAAACAAACCAAAATATCTATTTTCAGTCCAACATGACTGAATGTTATCCCGCGCCCCGATCCGGGCCAGGATGGTTAAAAACCCTCCAAGGGATGGATCGCTTATAAGACTTGCACGATGAAAGCAAGCATCTCAAAACAGCGGCAAACACAAAAGCTACATAAACTGTTCTTTCTATTCATCATAAAGGGGCAACGAAAAGAAAGGAAGATACATCAGCCCTCACAGGGGCTTATCATCCTCTCCCGGAGTTGCTGAGCCTTCCCCTCGCTCCACTGCCGGGTCGCACACCTATTGCTGGAGGGATACCACATGTTTTTCTAACCGATCGTTGACCGCGCAGAGGTGCATGATCTCCCTAGTAGAGGCAATCATGTATTGATCGGTCGCTTGTTGGAGTCGCTCACGAATTGCAAACAATGAGGCCAGGACTTCCCCGTCGATGACCGCCTTGGTGCGACCCCTCTGGGTCCCCCAACGAGCGTTGACACCGTCGACTGGTTCTCCGGCCGACCTCCCTCCATCCTGGGAAGCCATCCTGCTATCACAAGCTCGGATAGACCAACGAAGATCGGCGGAGGAAATGGTTAACGATGGCCTACCACCTATTGGTATTTAAACCGCTCCAGGCGAGAGCCCTAGTCGCCCGAACCACCGGCTCCAATGCCACTCACATAAAGCTTTGCCACGCGTCGTCGCTTCGGCTGGCACCTGCGGGAAGCGAAGAGTCGCACCCCTCCCGAGGAGGATCGATAAGCATCGGCGGCCCGCGCGGCATTAAATAGGGCATCATTGCGCGGACTGTCCAATCCGGATCCCCCCGTTCAAATCGTGCCACCTGGACTTATACTCCATATGCTCGAACCTACACTTCGAACTAAGGAGTGGGGGGCATGTGTTGAGGGTAAAATTGTTACGCGTCAATAATCGTGTACGCGGCTAAGGTTAGCCCCGATTTCTGCCCGCTGTGCAACATTCGCCAAGGACAAGTCAGCCTCGGTAGATCGGAATGCCTAGCCCCTCACCGAGCCAAGGGTTCTCGAGGTGCGGACCTCATCTTCCGGCTCCTCCAGCCGACCTATCTTGTTTCTTGGCCCCAGCCGAGCTATCGGCTGTCGCCTTTTGGCTCCTCCAGACGACCTATCTTATTTCTCGACCCTAGCCGAGCTATCGACTATTGCCTTCCGGTTCCTCCAGCCGACCTATCTTATTTCTTGGCCCTAGCCGAGCTATCGACTATCGCCTTTCGGCTCCTCCAGCCGACCTATCTTATTTCTCGGCCCCAGCCGAGCTATTGGCTATCGCCTTTCGGCTCCTCCAGCAGACCTATCTTATTTCTCGGCCCCAGCCGAGTTATCGACTATCACCTTCCGGCTCCTCCAGCCGACCTATCTTTTCTCGGTCCTAGCCGAGCTATCTCGCTTCTTGGCCTCGCCCGCCAAGCTGTCCCTAAGCTCGGCCCAGTCCGAGCGATATCAACCCCCTCTATGAAATTCGGCGCGAAAAGCTTAAATCCTTAAGATTCAAAACAGGAATCATATCTGAAAGTGGCATAGGGCCCTGGGGCCTATGCTCCCACCAAATCCCGAGATATTAACAAGCTCTCCCAGCCGTCGATCCTCTAACTAACCGGATACGAATCATACCGATCTTATAACAGACTGGATTCGAATCTCAACATCCTTCGGACCCATGATGCCCCCTAACAACCAGGTGATCCTCTATAAATACCACAGCTCCAGACCCCCTGAGGTACGCGGTCTCCCCTGGCGCACTGGCTCACTCTCTCTCTCTCCCTCTCTCTCTCTCCCTCTCTCTGCCTTTGCTTCCGCCATTGCCGCTCCGCTCGGAGCGCTTGGAGGAAATTCTCCGGCGAAAGCCTTCTCCTCATTTCTGTCGACTGTTGATCTTCACTGACTTGAGCGTCAGAGGGTCTTCCGCAGAGGGCCACCCCCAACGCCTTCTCACGTGAGGACTGTCTTGCAGGTCCGCCTAGGAGGAAGCCCGTCTTGAAGCCCCTTCGCGCCCGATTCGAAGGACGGATTTCAGCAGCAACAGAATATAAAAAAGTTAAACATCCCTACCATATAGGTCGGTAATCGCAGGACCTAGGGATAGGCATAAGCCGAACAACATAATATAAATTGAATGGTATTATATATAAATATATTAATTAAAAATATTTTTAAAAGTATATTATGATGGAATCAAATATAAATTTTTTGTGTTAGAAAGTACTATTCTTCATACACAGTGATGAATTAGGCTTAGGCTTGAGATATTCTAACTTAGTCAGGCTTAGACAACTATATTTTATCTGAGTTCAGGTGTGGCTTATGCCTCGGATTGGCCTTTTTATTTTCAGTTCAACTCAATCTGATTCATGCTCACTCCTAATCGAGGAGTAGTCACTTATATAAATTAACTAATTTGATAATTACTCATTCAAATTCTTTTTATTTAAAGATGACCATCCTGCTAAGAGATTCAAAAACCAATAGATTTTTTAAGAAACCTCAAAAACCATAAATAATTTACATATATATACACACACACATATACCTATCATTATGTGCAAGTAAAATAAAAATTATGATTAAACTATAAAGGAAATGATAAAATATAAATAAAAAAAATAAAACTTAAGCTATTGACATATAAAAATATGACTGAATAAAACCATTTAATCAGATTGAACCAATATAATCTAAACCATTTAATCAGATTTAAGATGATTCATTTATTCCCTAAGACTAAGTTAAAGATAAAACCATGCCTTTAAAGATCTAATATGGGCATCTACGGTGGAAAATGTTGTTTGTGTGGAAAGGGAGCTTGTATTGTAAGAGCCCATGAAAGTAAACCATTTTTTTTTTCCCTAACGAAGAAGAAGAAAAAAAAAAGGTAACCCATTTTTCCTGTAGAGATAGACGAAGTTAGACCTAGCAAAAGTTTTCAAAATTCTAAATGTATCCGATCACAGGTTGACTCAATTTGATACGAAATCCAACCAAATCAAAATTTCAACTCAGCAAGCTTGAGCAAATCAAATCCATGCTTAGACTTTAAAATCCATCAAAGGAGGTGGGAAAAGAATGACACGTGGAGCGTACGCTAAGCTGGCAGGGACATCGCGTTGCAATAACAAGTTGGAAGGGGCAATAACATCTAAAAGGTAAGGAGGCGTCTTGCATGAATATTTTTCTAACATACACTTCTAAAGTAAAGGGACAATATATAGTGTCTAAAAGGTAAGGAAGCATCTCATATCAATACTTTTTAACATACACTTCTAAATATGTTTCTAGTAACAACTATGCACTCATGAGGCATTATAGGTTTGCATATGAGTTTATCCCCCCCTGGCCTTACCATTTCCTCTGATCCACCACTATTTCAACATCTTAATCTTCCATCATATCATATCAACTGGTTCCCCACCTGATTCAATGACCAGGGCTCCTCCCACCTTGTTCATTATAATAAATTCCTGCAAAATATTTTGATTAATTAGAAAAGAAACTGTTCAAAATAGAATAATTATTCCTAGAAATAATTACTAATATCATGAGAAAGGAAAGAAGCTTCAGTTGAATCCTTTTTGTTACTTTAACCACTCAATAACACACTTGTGTCAATGCCAAATATTTTGTAGAATACATCATCCCTTATATCTTAGTTTTCTATCTAGTTTTAAGCATCGATCTCTACTAGATATTTAGATTGTATTGTTGAGCTAATCATTAATTAATCTTATATTTTCCTTTTGTATTCTTTGATTCTTTTTCTTTATCATCTAATTTCATTTGCTTGTGAATTTGAAATCTTTTTTTTAAGGCATTGGATTTATTAGTTTTATTATCCATGACTTTATTGATCAATTTGATCTGTTTGATATGCTAGTATATGAGGTTGGAATTGGATTGGGTTGGGTTCGGCCATGCCTCGGTTTGAGTCCAAATTGAAAGATTATTTTAAAGCTTTAAGTCAGGCTTATGCTTGATTTTTTTTAAAAAAAATTAGGTCCAAGCTTAACCTGAACTTAAACCCAAGCTTAGCCCAAAATCCAATTGAGTTGGCCCACATCAATCCATTTGAGCTAAAAATAGGGTTAATAGAGTTAATTTTTGGTTTTGAGGTGCTTATGCAAAAATAAGTAATATTTAAAATAATTACACTTAATCACTGAACAAAATTATTAGCTATTCTCACACATTTGATAAAAAATAAAATATCCAAGTTAAAAATCTACTGTATTTTAAAATTTCAAGATTGAAGTCAGACTAGATTCATATTTGATTAAGAGCTAACACTTCGAACCTTCTTTAGATTTGAGCATTGAACCAATCCAAATAATAGCGTGAGCTAGGTTTAATTTTCTTTTTTGAGCTCTAATTTTAGGGCTGGATCCTATCTGAATTAACTTAGGCCTAGCCCATGGCTTACCCTCAAGTTGGGGAAATTCTATTTGGCCCGTGACTTTTCCTCCGTGGCCCCCCCCCCCCCCCCCCCCCCCGCCCCTCCTCCCCTCCCCCCAATTAAAAAAAAATGACATCTTTGGCCCTAAAAAATTTGGACCAAAATAACCTTGCATGCTCAGTAGCCCCCCACGCCACCCCCTCTCCCCTCGCCTGCCTCTCTCTCCTCCTCTCTCACTCCGAATCAAAACACCCTTGGATCTGACCATTTGAACCTTGGTTGAAAAGATTTCAATCTATAATCAAGCAATGGACAAGCAACTAGCAATTTGGGAAGGTTTTATGGTCACAAAGATTGGTTTATATCCCCGTTTTCAATTTTTTTTCTCGGTTCGTGAGTTGTTCGGCCCTATGTTGCCGAATAGGTCAAATCTATTCGGCCACACAGGGCCGAACAGAAGAATATAATGAGTTATGTTCGGCCTTCTTGGCCGAACAGAGAGTCTCTATTCGGCCCTGATTGGCCGAATAGAGACTCGACCAAATATGGAGAAAGGGGGTAGAGGAGTGAAGGGGGAAGGGGTAGTTTAGGTATTTTCTAAATTTAGAGGAGTTACTGAGTAATTTTGGGAGGCTACTGAGTAAAAAAAAAATGATGGGGTTCCTCAGCAAAAAAAATGCGGCCCAAATAGAATTTGCCCTCAAGTTAAGCCAAGCCAAAGCCCACTTTCAGCTCTATTAAGTGTTTTCATTCTTTAGATTTTTGTATTTATCAAAAAACATATATATAAACATAATTTGAAGAAGACGTCATGGGAAAGCAACTATGGTACCTTTCTAGCCCTGGCAAGGGATCACCTTAGTGTCCAAATGCCCTGATGCCTCCTCTCCTCAGCATTATCGGCCTATCAGTCTATGTTCCACCTTGTACAAGGTGTGTGCTCGCATTTTGGTCTCCCGTTTATCTTCGGTGATCCCTCGCCTCATCTCCCTAGAGCAGGGCGCTTTTATTAGGGGACGTAACATTACTGATAATGCCCTTCTAGCACAGGAACTCATGCATGACCTTCAGCGTGCTTCTCGTCGTCATAGCCTCATGGCCGTTAAGCTTGATATGGAGAGAGCTTATGATAGAATGAGCTGGGATTTTCTGAGACATATGCTAGCCGAGTTTGGGTTTGATGATTGCTTTGTCGACTGGATTATGGCATGTATTCTTTGACCATCCTTCTCTCTCATCATCAACGGGGGTCAGACGGATTATTTTCACTCTGAGGTCGGTTTGCGGCAGGGCTGCCCTCTGTCCCCTTTTCTCTTCATCCTTTCTGCTGATGCTTTGTCCAGGGCTCTTATTCAGGCTCAGATGGATTTGTCTATTGCCCCATACTCTGCGAGTCCAACTGGGCCAACTCTCTCCATCTACTGTTCGCTGATGACTGCATTCTTATGGGTAAGGCCACTATTCGTAATGCATCCATATTTGTGGCCATAGTGCAGACCTATTGTCGGGCTTCTGGTCAGAAAGTTAATTTAAGTAAATCTCTGATATGTTTTAGTCCTAAGATGGCAGCTTCTGTTAGGGATCCTATCTTGCATATCATGGGTATTACTTCTCAGGCTGATCGGCTATCCTACTTGGGGATCCCAATCACTGGCAGAAGGCCTCGTCGTTCTGACTTCAGTGTTCTTGAGAGGAGGGTCTGCGATCGCTTAGATGGTTGGCAGGTCTCTGGGTTATCTATGATGGCTCGGATCACTCTTCTGCGCTCAGTTCTCTCTTCTCTTTCGCTCTATCTGTTATCTAACACGGCCATCCCGGTGATGTGCCTAAGGAAGATAGAGCGTCATTTTCGGGATTTTCTCTGGGCCTCGAGCCAGGACGGTCATGGAGTCCATCTTCTTGCCTGGGATATCATTTGCTTACCGATTGCTCAGGGGGGTCTTGGTATCCAATCTCTTGTTACTAGGAGGGAGGCTCTTATTGCTAGGCATGCCTCGCGATTCTTGCTTGATCCGCGTTGTTTGTGGAGCGCCTTCATGCATGGTAAATACGGAGATTGGAATCACTCTATCTCTTCTCCATCTTCTCGTGGGCACTCCTTTTTCTGGAAAGAGGTTTGTCGGCATGCTTCAGTTGTTATGGACCGTACCTCTTGGATGATTGGTGATGGTTCTTCAGTCGATGTACTTCAGGACACTTGGATTGCGGACCAGCCTCTTTCTCGGTGGCCAACCTTTGTGACCACAGATATTCCTAATGGTATGAGAGTTTGTGATCTTCTCTCCCTTGACCACACTGTCTGGGACCATTCTTTGGTTTCTACTTTCTTCGGGGAGATCTTTATCACCGTATTACTTCTATTCCTCTCATTCCGAGTCATACTACTGATATAAGGGTTTGGCGGAGACCTTGTTCATCTTGGGCTCCTATCGGGGATCTCCTGCATATCTATAGGCCTTTGCCCTTGCAAGTTATGGATTCGGCTTGGATTTGGCATCTTCCCATTCATCCGAGGGTTTGCCTTTTTATATGGAAGCTGGCTTGGAATGCGCTTCCCACCTGTTCTTTGCTCTCTAGGAGAGGGATGCGTATCATGCCTATTTACCCAGTGTGTAGCCTTGAGGAGGAAACTGTGGATCATGCTATCTTTTCATGCCCTAGAGCGAGACAGATTTGGCAAAGGTTAGGTGCGTGTCTTGGCTGCAGGATTTGGACTCCCACCGTTTATCCTTCTTGAGACTGCTCAGACAGGTCAAGGGGGTGGGAACCATCAGGTGGGCCCGACGTTGGCTTATGTTGCTCTCCAGATCTGGTTATCCTGTAACCAGTTCGTGTTCTCGGACGTGCTCACTCCTTCTTATCAGATTGTCAGGACGGCTGTCTCCTTATATGCTGAGTACACTCTACATCAGAGGACTATTGGTGTTGATAGCCCTGGCCTCTGGGACTCCCATGCTGCTTCTGCAGCGCACCGGCACACGGTCTTTATCTCTTGGGAGCCTCCTCCTCCAGGGTTTGTCAAAATCAATTTTGATGGTAGTGTTCGTGGGAGATGTGCGAGATCTGCTTTTGTGATTCGGGGGCCGGAGGGGTCGTTGCTTGCGGCCGGCGGCTTTGGGACTCTGGATTCTTCTGTTCCCCTTGCTGAGCTATACGCGGCTTGGGCCGGTATTTCTCACGCCCTTCGGAGCCTGGGTACTACGAAGCTTATTATAGAAGGAGACTCAGCTACGGTTATTAGCTGGATCCGTCAGGAGTCCAATGTCCACCTGCCGACCATTCCTTTGATCAGCGACATCCATTATCTCCTTCAGGGAGCTATCAGCGTCCAGATTCGACATATCTACAGGAAGGCCAACTCTGCGGCTGATTGGATTGCCGCCAGGGTGGCCTATCATTCAGGGTTCTGGAGTTGGATGCTCGGCGACCCTTGTCCTCTCATCCTGTCACATATTTTATATTCGGATATCTCGGGTTTGACTCACCCTAGATTGGTGTGATCATCCGCTTGTACAAAAAAAAAGGGATTATTTTATTATTAAAATTTTAAAAAAAATTGTTAATAATTTGAAAATAATATTAATCAGCATTTCTCAAAAACATATTAGCAAAAGTAAAAAAAAAAAATCTTACCAACTATAATATCAAAGAGTCAATGAACTAGCAAATTTGTTTAGTTAAATTCGATATGACTTCTAATCTTAATCGATTAGTCTTTCGAACCAATTTTGAATGAATAATAATAATTTGCTAAAATAAACAATAATTAACTCTTATTTCATGTTTAAAAAAAATATAAATACTTTCTAATTATATTGAGCCAATCTTCTTTTAATATACTATAGATTCACTTGTTCATAGAATGTAACCGCATTGATTACCGTACCCTTTCTATTGAAATTTTTATTTTTATTTTGATAAAAATGATCAATCCTTTCTAATTGTGTTGTAGCTAACCAAATTAACAATCATTTGTGGCTAACTAAATTAACAATCAACTGCACCAGAGATTTTAAAAAGACCTAAAATGTCTTGGAATGACAATGTGCTACGTCTTCTTGAAGTTAATACACTCGCTAACAAGCATCACAATATTATTTTAATTTTAGGTCTGAAAGGATATCAAGACCCATGCGTTAATGCACTCCTCTAGCCATGCCCACTGTCCGACCCGTTGACATAAATAAACATTGCCCTGTACGAGGGATGCTGCTTGAATATGGTAGCTCTTTATTTATCCTAGGATTCAGTATTCATATGAAAGCTTATGTACCTATTTTTTACTATCTAGTAGGGAATGACTATCCAGGTTATATGCCCATTGTATGGTCAGAAGGAGGAGATTTTTGATCGTCATATTCAGATGCCCTAGAGTGAGATGGATATGGCTAAGGATGAATTATTTTGTATGCAGGATGATAGAGGCTCGTTGCGGCTTCCTTTTCTTCACAGTCTTCGACGGGCTACACAGCAGTAGGGCCCTCTTTGGGTTGTTACAGCCTATCAGACTTGGTTGTCTGTAACCAGCTTATTTTCTCTGCTGATTCTATATCTTCCTACAAATTGTGCGGAAGGCCAAATCCTTTTCGGCGGAGTTTGCACATTATCGCCATGTAGTTGATGCTGACACTCCTGGTCATTGGGGTTCCCCTGTGCTTCGGCATGGGAATCCCCATCCCCAGAGCTTGTCAAAATTAACTTTGATGGCAGTGTGCGTGGAAGACTAGCTGGGTCAACTTTCGTTATTTGTAGATTTGATGGCGCGCTGCTAGCGGCGGGTGATTTTGGTACTCTTGACTCCACGGTCTCTAGACTGAGCTTTATGCTGCTTAGATGTGGCATTGCCTATGTATTTCGGATTCTTTATGCCCACAGTCTTCTTATTAAGGGGGACTCGCTCACTGTTATCCGATGGATTCGTAAAGATAGCTGCAACTAAGTCCCTAGCAATCTATTGCTCTGCGATATTTGGTCTCTTCTTCAAGAAATCCAGCTAGACCAGATTCGACATATCTATCGTGAGGCTAATTCGGCGGGTAACGGCATATGTGGTGCAAGGTTTTGGATATAAAAGTAGAAAGATTCATGTTTATAGTGTTGAAGTAAATTTTATATTTTAATTTTTTTTAGTTGACTCGGACTAGGATAATGTGATCATCTATATGTAAATAAATAAATAATAAAAAAAAGCAATGCCCTCTTTCGATCCCGGTGGTGCGCGTCTCCAAGACGATACAAATAGTTCATGGCCTCTCTTTCACTCCCATCCTCCGCTCACACGGCGGATATCCATCGCAGAACTGGTGGCTCCTCTTCCATCCCAAAATTTTCCTCTCTCAACGGCTAACCCCACCCCTTCTCTTCTTCCATTCGGCTTTATCTTTCTTTGTATGTGCCCTTAAAACCATATAAACCCCATGTCCTTTTTCCTCGAATCCATGCCGCCCTCTTCGATCGCACAAGAGCCCCTCACCCTCCTCGACCTCCTCTCCCACCTCCAATGCCTCTCTTCCGACCCCAGATCCCCACCCTGCCCCTTTATCCCTACCAGGCCCTTACCAATTCCCCTAAACTCTTCCTACGTAGATGGCCTCTTCTGCCCTCCTTCGGCCCCGTCACCGAGACGCAATCGCTGGGTTGCCGCCTCCTGTGTGCTCTCCAGAAGCTCTTTCAGGTTCCACGGGCTGTGGACCGAGTTCAATCGCTTCGTCCGAACTCACTGCGACCGCCACCCGATGGGTTCGCCTCCATTGGGCTTGGGGCACCGGCTAACGATACCGCGGAGCCCCCGTTGGGTCAAGAGGGGCCTGCCGTCTTAGAGGACGATGGGGTGCCCGATAATGGCGTGGAGCTAGAGGCGCCCAAGAAAGTTCTGATCTTGATGAGCGATACCGGCGGTGGCCACCGGGCTTCGGCCGAGGCGATTAAGGCGGCTTTCAATCAAGAATTCGGTGACGAGTACCAGGTTGATTCGATGTACATGCGTGATTTTTCTGTTGATGTTGCTGTTTCTTTGCTGACTAACGGTAGATATGATCTCATGCAGGTGTTTGTTACGGATTTGTGGACCGACCACACCCCTTGGCCGTTCAACCAATTGCCCAGGAGCTACAATTTCTTGGTAAAACATGGGACTTTGTGGAAGATGACGTACTATGGAAGTGCCCCGCGGTTAGTGCATCAACCCCATTTTGCGGCAACTTCGACTTTCATAGCTCGGTGAGCGCATCACTGAATGCCTGCACCCCCCTCTCTTCAAAATTATATTTTTGTTGTTTCATTGTTTTGGATTGTTGCAATTTCACTTTGTGAATGAAATTTCATGGATCTGCTTGGCCAGAATAAAAGGAGGAAGAAGAGGATCAGCTAGGAGCTTCAAAGATGCGGGTGATTATGTATGATAATTAGGAATTCTTCAAACACATAAATCATTAAATATTTGGAGCATGTTCATGCTTATTTCAATAGCCGTGAAGTAGTGAATGATTAAGCAATGACGATCGCAGGAACAAAATGTAGTGGGAATAGTGGGTGCTCTCTTTTTAAGGTCTTGCAGCAAGATTGCACTAGAAATTCAGAAATTTCCAGATGAATTGATAGGATAAGTTGGGAGGCTCCATGGTGAATTAGGTATACTGATGTCATAGGGTTAGACTGGAAAAGGTAATTTGCCAATTTGAGTTTGGAAGTTGAGCATTGGAGGATCAGGGATGGGGCTATTATACAGGAAAAGACAAGGAGTAACAAATGGAGTTTAAATCCGTAATTGAGCAGATAACAAGACATTGAAAATTGATACTCGAGAGAAGCAAGAAAGGGGGAGCAACATACAAGCATAAACCCTCTTAATGGGCTCAAAACACAAAAAGAACGATGTGCACTTGTTTATCACCAAACTGCTGACCATTTACTGGATACACTGCATAATGAAGTTTAAGATCTTTGCCCTCACCCTGAAGATTGTTTTTAATTATTTATTTTTCATCTTTCCATATATCCTTTTAAAGGCCACATGCGATGCATAACATATGCTAGAAAAAACACATGCACGGCTACACATACAAGAGATAAGGAAAATATTTCCAAAACATATAGCATGAGATGGACAAAGAAATATCCTTTGATCTGTCATCAGCTACAAACATAATGACATATAGTAAGATGTAGAGAAAGAGACCAACGTTGGCTTAGGAGGAGAAAAAGATAGGTTGAATTTCTTTTGCTTTTATCTATTAATACGTATTTTCTTACTGCCACTACTTATTTGTATACATCCCTATTTTTGAAGGACAGGATGCCTTTTATACTGATTTGCAAATGAAAAGTGAACTCAATGAACCCGTACTTGTTTATAGAGATAACCTATTTGGGAAGGGTAGGAGGTAGGATTTTCTCAATGAAAAAGTGGATCCACTCAATGATTTAATGCGATATTAATTGATGCAACAGTGTGCTCTATGTTTTAAAATACAATGCATGAGGTTGCATATGTACCCATATATGCAAATGCAGTCCTTTGATCACACTACACTGCTTATATGCAATTACTTAATGCAGCCATACTATATATGGGCTTAAAGGACTGTCCATAGCATTGTGCAGCCCGATAAGCAACCCCTACTTCGCATCTTATGGCTGCATATGTAGTCAGCTTATAACACACTCTTATGTGAGCTCCAATGGATGGAACAAGTTCAAGTTGATGGTTAGGTTTGTTAGGATTTCATATTAGCCTGATATGGATATTTATAATATGTTAATCATGTTATAGTCATTGTTATTATGTATTAAGTACTAAGTAGTAGCATTAATTGTTAGTTGCTATTGTTGTCAAATATTGCTACTATTTATCCCAAAAAAACATCACTATTATTATTGCTGCTTTTAGTGTATTAACCAAAAAACCTAAGAAGCCATTGGTGGTAGCATGATAATTTTCTGTTGTCTGTACAGGGAAGTTGCAAAGGGACTGATGAAATACCAGCCAGATATTATTATCAGTGTACATCCTCTGATGCAGCATGTTCCTCTTAGAATCCTGAGGGCAAAAGGTTTGCTAAGGAAGATCGTATTTACCACAGTTGTCACAGATCTAAGCACTTGCCATCCTACATGGTAGGTTGATCTATGACATAACTTGGCATCATTTTGATGTCAGTGAAAACAACTCTGTTCTTTTGTTTCCTTTTCTCTTAAGAAAAAAAAAAAAAAACTGAGATGCACCTTGTTATAATCCCCATTACTGATTCACGTTTGTTCAGTAGAATGATTATTTTGGCAATGTTCGGCTTAGGTTTCATCAGTTTGTAACGAGATGTTATTGCCCTTCTACTGAGGTGGCAAAAAGGGCATTAAAGGCTGGACTGCAGCCTTCCCAGATAAAGGTCTATGGCCTTCCAGTGCGCCCTTCTTTTGTTAAACCAGTCCGGCCAAAAGTATGCAATTCTTTATCATAAGTATTGACGCTTTTACAAACCAATATTTCTTTGTACTTGTTGTTGGATCTCCTTTTGATCAATGTCATCATGCTTCATTGGGTTCTTTTATTTTTGTTTTCTTCATCTGTCATCAGGATGTATTGAGAAGAGAGTTAGGGATGGATGAGGATTTACCTGCTGTTTTATTAATGGGAGGAGGGGAAGGCATGGGTCCCATAGAGGCTACTGCTCAGGCACTTGGAAATACATTATATGATGAGAATCTTGGAGAACCCATTGGTCAGATCCTTGTCATATGTGGCCGGAATAAAAGGCTTTATAACAGGTTGCAGTCAATCGATTGGAAAGTTCCTGTTCAGGTATCTTAACCACCTTTAGGCAGTCTCCTTTCACAACTGTACAAATTGGTCACATCCTTTAATATTTTATATAAGATGGATTCCTGTTATTGATTTAGTCAAGTAGAGGTAGAGCATGATTCTTGCTTTTCTTCCAAACTAGAGGCATTTTATGTGAGGAACTCTGTGACAAGAAATAGATGTTAGTAAATAATTAACTCATATTTTCTTGGTTTCAAATTGGACTAGTTTTTTATCTTAATTTCGCCGAAGTATTTGATTGCATAAATTTGCATCATAGCAATGCCTGGATAAGATTCTAAATAGAGAAATGAACTCCTTGGTAGAATGGGCTTTGTATAATTTCATCTTTTCTGGGGGACCACTGTCTTAATCAGAGGTTTGGTTCTCGAATTTGCTGTCTCCAATCTTCACTAGAAAGTCAGGTACATGGCAAGAGAGAAAAATCCATTCATTGACATTGTGCATTGTTGGTAGATCTTGTTGCTAGTGTTATCCATATTTACTGAACTGTTGACAAGGTTAAGTGGCAAGTTTAAAAGGTGTCCTGAACATATTTAGACCCAGTGTTGTTGTTATTTTCTGGTTCAGTTACGGGCCAGGTTACTCTTTTTACAGATAATGTCCTCCATTTTGCTGTTGCATGGACCCCTGCTGATAGGTCACATGAGCTCTTGGTATGTGGCTTGAACCTTCACTTAAAACATAGTGACATTTGCACATCCGATGTAATATTTTTCATCAAAATAGTGATTAGGATTATCTTTCCTCCTATGTAGGTTATATAAGATGAAACATCTATAACACTGGTTCTAGAATTAGATGCCTCTTGGTTCCACCATATCATGAAATTATGTATGCTGTAGGAGTGTGATTAAAAAGGGGAGCAATGTTGTATACCAAGGGGCTTCTGCTGTCCAGGCTCACTGTGGTTTACTAATGCTTTTGGAGTTGTCAATGTTGGAACTGATAATGCTCTGCTTTCAAATTGTTTCTAGGAAGGTTTCTTTTGCATTTACTTAGCTTCCTCCATTATATTGCTGCCATTAGATTTTGGCTATTTTAAACATATATTTCTTAAAAATATACAAGCAAACTTAACATTCCTTCTTCATGATTACTATCGGATGGACTGCTGCTGTAATTTTCGAATTCAATGGATGCTGCTTTTGCTGTTTCTTATGTCTTCCACATTTCACCTCTTTGTTCACTGCATAGTTCTTTTGACAATCCAGGTAAAAGGATTTGTTACTAAAATGGAAGAGTGCATGGGTGCATGTGACTGCATTATTACAAAGGTAAAATTTTCTATAACATTTATTTTAGGTTTATAACATGGATCTCCAATGCATTTGTTTTTTTGTTACATGAGCTCAATTCTCATCCACAGGCAGGACCAGGAACCATTGCAGAATCCATGATTCGTGGTCTTCCTATTATTTTAAATGATTACATTGCAGGGCAGGTAAGTGATGACTTTTGAAAGAAGAATCTGTTCTTGGTTTATGTAAAGGCATATTGAGGGAACCATAAATGATATGAAACCGTTCTTTTCTACACTTTTGAGCTCATTGGCTTTGCTGTTGCATGTTATGTTGACCGTACAGCATCCACATAATTTATCTTGGTACTATATTATTGTGTATGTTCAGGAAAGTAACAGCCAAAAGTATTTTGCTCATACAGAAAAAAAAAAAGAAAAAGAATCCGAGGAGAACTCTTAGCTTTCTCTTTCAAATATCTGTTAAAACTGATCTGCACCTGGTTCACTTATATGCTTAATTATTGGATGACACACTACATTATTTTATTTCATATGATTCAGTTGGATGTTTAACATACCAGGTTTAGGTTTTATTCTCTTGAAGCAGCATCATTTTTTCCCTTGTTGTAATGTCGTAGCATTGTTGCTTACAATGGTTTATCATGGTTCTTGGCTGGCTTTGGATTCCATTGTCTTTGTGATGCCCTGGTTCACTGGATTTGTTTTCCAATCATAGCTGTGTTGGTCAAATCTAATCTCATTGTTCTCTGTTAGTGCAAGTCATAAATGCCTTTTGTAATTGCTGGCACAAATTTTCTCAGGAACATAACTGTGGAAAGCTGAGGGAATTGGGACATTTAGTTTGCTTGATGGCCTGTTTCCATAAAACTAACATTCTAGAAAATGAATGCATGTGGTTCTGCCATCTGATAAGCTTTATTGGAAATATTGGTTTTCCTGTAAACACCTAGGTCGGGTCAACTTGCAATAACAAAATTTGTGACTGTGCATGATTTGAAATTCATGTTCAACCGATTGCATTCTGAATCTTTGGAAAATGAAATTGAAAGTCATGATATTAAACACATTGTATAATTTTTCTGTTCATAATTTTCCTTCTCCCTCCCTTTTTTTTTGGTTCTCCTTTAAAGCAATCGAATGCTTCCTGTGTTACATAGAACTTTTTGAATCTTAGCACAAAAAAGAAAAAAGGAAAAAAAAAATTTAAAAAAGAAAGAAACATGGTTTTTAGTGTTCAAACCTCCAGACTCAGTTATAGAGATCTGTATTCATTGACAGGCCCAGCTTTTATTGCTGAAGGAGTCCAGTGAAGGATATTCTTCCATGTTGTCCAGCTAAACTGTTATCTACATATTTACGTCCTATTACTTCATCAAAACTCCAGTTTTCAGACCGACCAACTTTTCCCTGCATTTCGCTAGAGGACTATTTACCCTCTGGTTTGACTTAGGAGTTTATTGTGGAAGTACAGGGAATGCAAATTCACATGCCTTCAGAGCATGAAGACATTCAAGACATTTTTCATTCAAATAATTCATTTGATCTTGATCTTTATTGTAATTTTTTTTTTCTGAAAATTGGAATTGGTATCTTAGTATTATCAAATGTTTGCATGACAGGAAGTTGGCAATGTTCCTTATGTAGTGGAAAACGGTTGCGGGAAATTTTCAAAGTCACCGAAAGAGATAGCAAAGATAGTTGCGAGTGGTTCGGTCCAAATTCTGAAGAACTCAAAGCCATGTCACAGAATTGCTTAAAACTGGCGCGACCAGATGCTGTTTTTAAGATTGTTCATGATCTTCATGAGTTGGTCAGGCAAAAAAAACTTGTGCCACAGTACTCATGTGCAACTTGAGTTTATGCATCAATTCTGAGAATTATTTATTTTTAATACAGTGGTTTTTGTGGACGCTCTCCAAGCTGTTTAATTATATATATATATATTTTTTGCGTCAGTGTTTACCATATTCCCTAGATTATATGGTTGGCACCTGTGAAAGCGTCGTAATGGTGGTCTTTCATCTGATCAAAGATTTCAATTGCTGAGTGGCAATAAACGCCCAGATTAGAAAATTACTACATCGCATCTTTGTGTTCCTGGAAAAAAAAAAAAATCCGTCTCATTCCCTTTTTTTTCAGAGTCTTTGTTACAAAAAAAAAAAAAGAAGTTTTTTTTTTTTTTTTTTGAGGCCAAAATTCGATCGAACTACAGAGTAGTTTTTCTTTTCCTTCTTTCACGACTCCACCCCGCTAGCCTCTGATTTCGACTCTCTTCATCCGAAAATCTTGGATTGGGCTGCATCCGCCCCAGCCGATGCTGGTAAATATCTCTGAAGGTCACGCTGGTTGCTGGTAAAAATCTCCATATATTAGTCAAGCACAGCATCAGCATGTAAATTGATATTTTCCAGTAATATTCTTTGTTTTTTTTTTTTTTCTCCCAAAAGAATTAAATCAGTTTTTCTCAACAAGAATACCAAATCTGATTATTAAACTTGAATTTACCTTTTTGGCTAAGTATATGATGTCTAGAATTCTGGGTTTTAAAATGTCAAGTCAATTTTCAAAATCTCAAACCTTTTCAATAAAGTAATGCTACGGAATTTGTTGCCATAGTCAATTATAAAACCATCAAATTTGCTGTTGTTGGTATGATGGGTATAATGGCACCTCGTAGAAGTTTTTTTCCAATTTTTCATCTTTTATCTAATTGACCGAGAAAATCTAAGATCAGGATTCACGTCGGATGGTGAGTCACCATCAAAATGTGAGATTTTACCTTTTGAAAACCCAGTTATAAACAGTGGTTAATGACATGCAATGGAGCTTGAAGCGCCTTTTTGTGTGACAATTAAATATTTTAAAATTGAAATATAGATATTGCATTCCAATTATTTACATTTACATAATTAAAATGAGAATGAACCAGCTTTTTAAGCAGTAACTGGATCTGCTTACTGCCGGGCTTGAAAAATAATTACAATCTTGAGCTTGGAGATTAAAATCCCAACTGATTTTTTTGCTTTTTTTGGTTGTTGTTATAATTATTGTTTGTTTATATTTGATATATTTGCTGTTGATATATAAATTTAATGAAGGCAAGAAATCTGAGGTCCAGCAACGGCTAAGTTAGGGCGTGTAAGATAGGTTGCGTTTGGTGCATCACTAGCAACCTGAATGATAATGTAGATTATATATAGATAAATTACCACCTGATAGATTATCGGTAATATTGATTACTGTATTTGGTATGACAAATAGATTACCAGTCATATAACATCAAATTCCCAAAATACCTCTCAATTAAATTTATTAAAAATTTTATATATTATTATATATTTGCTCTAAAAAATTATATTTATAAATAATAATATTTTAAAAATATATTTATAAATGATATTCGAAGCGGTGCTGGGCGACGGAGATCCACAGCTCGACTCCTCCGCGAAGAGGATGTGGCTGGAACCTTCGACCTGAAGGTTCCAACGAGGTTGGTAAAGAAGGATGCGAGTAGAGAGCGATCAAAAGAAAAAAAAAGGAGCAATTTTGTTAAAAAATAGTTTATCAGATTACCACTTCTGGTAATATGGATAACCATCCTTTTCTAAGATAATCTGAATTACCTTACGAGAGTAATCTAGATTACCACTTCAGAATAAATTATCATTCAAAATATATATGAAATATGATTATTTGATGATCTTCATTTAAATTATGGGTAATCTAATAGATTACCTACTGCCAAACGCTCTCGACGCACCATAATTTCTAGGCGGTCCAGTCAATTTGGATCATGAACAAGTCTAGCTTTTGGGTCACCATTTTTGCTCCAGTAAATCATGATCGATATTTGGAGTAAGTTTTCTTATCCTCCAAGCATCCTAGCTTCGTATTGTCACCGCCCCAGTAGTGCGCACGGCCAGGAGGGCCGTAGCGCAGCCCGGCGTGCAGCACGGGCAAGAGATGGCCGAGGACTGCCAGGACAGTTTACCATGCGATAGGATATGCATGTCCCTCCAAGGGGCCGGCGAGTCCCATATTCAGTTAGACACAGCGCGCATGGTTGGTGACCAAGTGCCGAGCATAGTTGTTAAAACCGACCGGACCGGCTGGTTGAACCGGTTGAACCGGGACCCGAGGCCAAGCCGGTCCGATTCTAACATAAAACTGGATATGTAAGAGATTCGGAATAACCCGGCCAACCCGTCCGGTTCACTCGTGAATCGGGTCACGGTTTTATCAATGTTGTTTCAAATTTTTTTGTCTTTGGCTTGAGAGTTTATGGTAACTTTTTCTTCATTGGGATGCTCGCAAGTTTTATGGAGAAAGAAAAGGAGATCATGTAAAGAAGAGCATTGATGAGAGAGAATAAAAAAAGGAAAAAAATAAAAATATGAAAATTTATGAGAATTAAGATGGGAAAGTAGAGACATAAAGAGAAAATGATGAAAATAAAGAAAACTTAGATAGATTTTTTTTTTGAAAAAAGTTAAATCAGACTAAATGGGTACGCAGATTAAAAGTAAGTAAATTTTAGAGATTAAATAAGATACCAAATTTTTTTTGAAAAAAAAAGATTATAAAGATTAGTATTCATATGTTTATTTTATTAAAAAATAATTTTTATATATATATATATATATATTTTTTATATTAAAATAATTGATCGATGGTTCAACCGGTGACCCGATGGTTGAACCAGTGACCCAGTGACCCAAGTCCTTGACCGGGTCAATGTTCGGGTCGGGTCAGACAACTATGGTGCCGAGGCCGGATGCAGACTCATCTTCTAGACGCGATGGCATGCGAAGTCGGCATCAACTAGCCCAGATATCAGCAAGGCAAGCATGGCCAAAGAAGACCGAAGCCATACCATTCGATGCGCGGGTGCTGGCCTAGCCACATGTGCAGGCGTGCAGGCAGCTTGGCCGCGTGCGTAGGCGCGAGCAGGCCAGTCTGGCCGCGCGCAGGCAACCGCGCGCCTGGGACCCAGGCGCGCCCGATCGGCCAAACTCGGGCGTGCCCGACGTGAGGTTGGCGCTCGCCAACCTGGTGCCCAATGCAGCCAAGACTTGGGTGCGCCCGAGCGCCCGACCAGTAGGTTGGCGCCGACCCATGCGCCCACACACGCCCGATGCATGCCCTGACATGCACGTTCAACATGGCCCAGATGCACGCCCCAGCCGGTAGGCGGCCAGCTGCTGGCGCCGAGATGCGCATCCAGGCGCACGCCCAAGCGCGCCTAGATGCACGCCCAGACGCATGCCTAGGTTCCCAACGCCCAAGCGTGCACCTAGGCTGGCCCGTGGCCAGGCTGGCGTGCGCCTAGCCTGGCCACGGGTAATTTGTAGCAAAAGCAAATGTGCTGTATTTCCTTTGGGGAGTTCTCTTAGGCGGTGGATTAGCTACATCTTGGCCCTCCATCCAAGCATCCAACAGCCAAGATGGGGGCAGATTTGAGGAGAGCATTGGGTGATGATTTTGAGGCGGTGATGGGCTACACGGGATGGACACGGGATGAGGCGGTGGCCAAAAACTATTTAAGAAGGGGCAAGGGTCTTCATGAAGAGCAATCCATAAGCGTCTTCATCTTCCACTTTGGGAGAGAGAGAGAGAGAGAGAGAGGAGAGAGAGATACGATCGTAGCCATTCTAGCGGGAGAGTGGTTACGGTTAAGTGTTCTTGTAGCCTAAGGCAAAGGTGAGCGGAGAGATTTGTGTGGGGTTTCTTGTAGTGCTACAGCATAGGTTCATCTTGTATCCTCTTGAAATTATTAATCAAAGGGGTTGTACATGCTTGTGTTAGGCTTGGGTTTGTGTGAGTTGTATTGTGGGTACTTGTTGTTTTAGGAAGGAGGAGGCCTACGGCTAACCTTATCCTATTACTATGCGCACTTCTACTCTGAGGAGAGGTTGACTTAGTACTCGATGTGCTAAGGCCGGTCCCCAGCTAGGATGCTTCCGTACTTAGAAAAAAAATTAGCTTATACCTGGCTGGGTGACAAGAGGGTATCAGAGCAAGAATATCAGAGACGCGTTCGAATCAACATCCACAAGGAGCGAGATTCTTCTTTCGAGCTCTGAACAACCGCAAACATGGTGAGTCACAATAATCGAATAGAAAGGCTTGAGGCTATTATCGGGACCCCTCCAGAAGATGGATTTATAGATCTAGTTACCCATTTCTGGAGCAGAAGAAGCTGATCAATCAGATCCAGCAGACGATCTCGGCAACACCAGATGATGGAGCCGGGTCGAGCTCTTCCATTGAAGGTCAGCAAGACAGACATGATGCTGTATTAGAGGAGGTTCTGAATCGCATCAAGGAGCTAGGAGATGAAGTCGATGCACTCCGACGAGAGCGTACACGCCAGCCCCGCGCGGATCAACTACCTCCATCCCAGATCTGTGTACCTGATCCGAAACCCTTCAGTGGTGCATGCAATGCCAAGGAGCTGGAGAACTTCGTATGGGACGTGGAGGAGTACTTCTTAGCAATGAACATATCGGAAGTGCAACGTATCCGACTCGCCAGCGTGTTCTTTGCTGGTGATGCCAAGCTATGGTGGTGCACTCGCAGCGCGGAGGATTGAAATGTCGATAGGCCAAGAATTACAACTTGGGAGGCCTTCAAAGAAGAGTTGAAGGTTTAGTTTCTCCCTCACAACGTTACATGGGTGGCGAGGGACCAACTGAAGAAGCTGAAGCAGACAGGTTCCATCAGAGACTATGTCAAAGAGTTTAGTTAATTACTACTCGACATACCAGACATGTCAAAAGCCGACAAGCTGTTTAATTTTCAGTTGGGGTTGCAGAATTGGGCACAAGTGGAGCTGCGAAGGCAAGGAGTGAAAGATCTCAATTCGGCGATTGCTGTTGCCAAGAGCTTCGTCGACTTTACCACTACACCTACCCCGCCCTTGGCAAGCAGAAAGCCAAAGCCAAGGAGGGCAAGACGTCTCATCCCAAGAAGTAAAGGAAGAAGATGAAGACGATAGCCCGAAAAGAGAAGGGAACCACTCATCAGACCAAGGATACCATGACCAAATTTGAGCGGCCCCAAGACTGTTTTATCTGCGGAGGTGCACATCGGATGCACAACTGTCAGCAGAAGGGGAAGCTCACGGTCTTGATCTCCCAACTGGCCGAGGAATCCAGCGATTCAAAGGAATCCTCCCGGGTGAACCCGTTACAAGCTATTAATGCGCTTGTCACCAAGAAGCCGCCATCCTGCAAAGGGCTTCTTTATATTTCGATGAAGGTCAATGGCCACGAGCTAAGGGCCATGATCGATACAGGTGCCACCAATAACTTCATCGTGAAAGATGTAGCGAAGGAGTTAGGATTGTAGACTACCACTGTTGCAACCATGATAAAGGCCATCAACTCGAAGGCAACAAGGGTGAATGGCCTTGCAAAGGTTGATCTAGAAGTTGGCCCTTGGAGAGGGTTGTGCAGCTTTTTGGTGATCCCACTCGACAATTTTCATATCATACTTGGCTTGGAGTTCTTCAAGGCAGCCAAGGTGATGATCGTTCCACATCTGAACAACATGTTGATTGGCATGGAGGACAGCACCGGATTCATCTCAGCATTGCCATCAACCGCTAAGGAGGAAAGCAGCGGGCAGCCATCCATTGTGAAGCAGAAGATGGGCAGCACCAGTTTGCACACAGTTCCAGATAGTGGACTGATATCCGCTAAGCAGCTCAGCTAAGGCCTTCGGAAAGGAGACCAGATATACGTCGCAGCACTAGTCCTGGTTCAGCCCAAATTGGAGGATATAGAGGAGGTGCCCGCGCAGGTGGGGAAGATGCTAGATGAGTTCGCCGATCTTATGCCCGACGAGCTACCAAAAGAATTACCGCCATGGTGCGCGCACGACCATCGAATCGAGCTAGAACCCGAAGCACATGCCTCGGCAAAGGCCCCCTACCGCATGGGCCTAGCAGAACTGAAGGAACTACGCACTCAGCTAGATGAGTTACTAGCCGCGGGATTGATTCAGCCATCCCGCGCCCTTTTTGGAGCACCGGTCCTTTTTCAGCGCAAGAAGGATGGATTACTCCGCATGTGCATGGACTACCGCGCCCTCAACAAGGTCACCGTGAAGAACCACTACCCGGTGCCCAATGCAGCAAATCTGTTCGACCGACTTTCAAAGGCGGAATACTTCAGCAAATTAGATCTATGCTTTGGATATTGGTAGGTGCGTATTGCGCTAGGAGATGAATTAAAGACGACGTGTGTGACCCGGTACGGCTCATTCGAGTTCCTGGTCATGACCTTTGGCTTGACGAACGCACCAGCTACCTTTTGCAACCTCATGACGGATGTTCTTTATGACTTCCTGGATGACTTTGTCATAGTCTACCTGGACGATATAGTCATTTATAGCGGTAGCCTGCAGTAGCATGTGGAGCACTTGAGGTGAGTTATGCAGTGACTTCGGGAGCATCGCCTCTACGTCAAAAGGGAGAAGTGCGAGTTCGCACGCATCGAGGTCCATTTCCTAGGACACATCGTTGGCCATGGCATGATACGGATGGATAGTGCTAAGGTCCATGCCATCCTAGACTGGTCAGCACCTGCCACAGTGAGCAAGCTCCAATCGTTCCTAGGACTTGCAAACTACTACCGGAGGTTTATCAGAGGGTACTCGACCATCGCAAGCCCTTTGACCAATCTGTTCAAGAAAGAGCAAAGGTAGAGTTGGTCCTCCAACTGTGAGGAGGCCTTTGGTAAGCTGAAGATGACGCTAGCTACGGAGCCGGTCTTGCAGCTACCCAGATTTGAGGATCCTTTTGAGATGCACACGGACACATCCGACCGTGCGCTTGGTGGAGTTTTGATCCAGGCGGGACATCCAGTGGCATACGAGAGCAGAAAATTCAAAGACGCTGAGACGCGATATTCGACGCACGAGAAGGAGATGACCGCTGTGATACATTGCTTGGAGGTATGGCACCATTACTTGCTCGGGACCAAATTCAAGATTGTTACCGACAACGTTGCCAACACCTATTTCAAGACCCAACGCAAGATAACACCCAAGCAAGCTCATTGGCAAGAGTACTTGGCGGAGTTCGATTTCGATTGGGAGCATCGGCCAGGACGTCCGAACCAAGTGGCCGTCGCCCTTAGCCGCAAAGCCGTACAGGAGTATGTGGCCGTAGTGGTGACCATACAATCGAGCATTGGAGAGCGCATACGCCGTACGCGAAGTAGTGCAGGCAGACGCAACATACGCCAAGCTGATGCGCGACGTGATGAGTGGATTGGTGCGACGCTTCTGGATCCAGGATGGCTTGCTTCGCGCATATGGAGGCAGGTTAGTCGTGCCAAAGAATGAAGCTTTACGGTGCAACTTATTAAAAGAGTCCCATGACTCAAGATGGGCAGGACATCCGAGCATGGAGCGAATGTATGCCCTGCTATCTCGTGATTTCTATTGGCTAAATATGTGGGGAGACATGGAGGCCTATGTGCGTAACTGTTTAATCTGCTAGATGGATAAAGTGGAATGCAGGAAGCCGACGGGACTACTGCAAGCTTTGCCCATCCTGAGCCGACTGTGGGCATCTATTTTCATGGACTTCATAGTGGGGTTCCTGGAGGTGGACGACAAGCATACTGTTTTTGTGGTGGTTGATAGATTTTCCAAGTATGCTATTTTTATGGCGGTATCGGAACCATGCACAGTCGAGACATGCGCGACACTTTTCATTACCAATATGGTCAAGATCTTTGGAATACCCGGATACATCATCAGTGATCGTGACATCCGATTCATGAAAAAGTTCTGAACCACGCTCTTCCAAATCGTGGGCACGGAGCTTAAATTCTCTACAGCATATCACCCTCAGACGGATGGCCAAACTGAGCGAGTGAATGCATTGCTCGAGGATTATCTGTGGCACTTTGTCACCGCAAGACAACGAAACTGGCTAGAGTTGCTAGACGCGACACGATTTTCTTACAACCTAAACCGTCTTCAGCAATAGATTAGAGTCCAGTAGAGTTATGCCTAGGCTACCAGCCTAGGATGCCCTTAGAGGTTGCACGACATTACGACGGTCCATGCCCAGTGGCACATCTCTTTGCAAGGGACAGGACTAAACACATTGCTAAGGCGCGTGACAGCCTCATGCAGGCGGCTATGCAGATGAAGATATGTGCAGACGAGCATCGAAAACCAGTGGAATTCCAGGTGGGCGATCTAGTTATGCTAAAGATAATGCCCTATCTTTGGAGGAAAGCAACTAAGCGAAAGTTCCATAAAGGCCTTTTGCTAAGGTACGACGGACACTTCAAAGTACTTAGGCGGGTGGGAGAAGTGGCTTACAAGCTGGCCTTGCCGGCCAGACTGAAGATTCATCATGTCTTTCACGTTAGCTTCCTCAAACCATACCATGGAGACTTGGATGCAGACGAGTTAGAAAACCTAGGCAGGCTGTACCCTGCCATCCGACCCAAGTTTGCAAGGAAGATTGTAAGAATTTTGGCCGACCGAAAGGTGGGGACGAATCAGGAACCCTAGTACACAGAGTATATAGTACAGTGGCATGGAGAGGGTGTTTCTGATGCCACCTGGTGGCAGGCAGAAGAACTTTGGTAATTCGAGGAGGATATTCAGGCCTACGTGAGGGCGAGCGCGATGGGGACGTCGGCGCCTTTAGGTGGGGGAGGATTGTCACCGCCCCAGTAGTGCGTACGGCCAGGAGGACCATAGCGCAGCCCGCGGTGCACAGCGTAGGCAAGGCAAGTGGCCGAGGACCTGCCAAAATGAAGTTTGACCATGCGACAGAATGCGCACGTCGTCCAAGGGGCCGGCGAGCCCCATATTCAGTCAGACATAGTGGCTCGAGGTTGGTGACCAAGCGCCGAGGCCCGATGCGGACTCATCTTCCAGACGCAATGGCACGCGGAGTCGGCATCAGCTAGCCCAGATATCAGCAAGGCAAGCGCGGCCAAAGAAGACCGGAGCCATGCCATTCGATGTGCAAGGGTTGGCCTAGCCACGCGCGCAGGCGCGTGTAGGCCAGCCTGGCCGCAAGCGCAGGCTGGCGCTGCTGTGCGCGGAGGCACGTGCAGGCCAGTCTAGCCGTGCACATAGGCGTGCGCAGGCAACCGCACGCCCAGGCGCATGCGGCGCCCGGCGCGCACGAGCGCTTGGGACCCAGGCGCATGTGGCACCTAGCGCACACGTGCGTTTGGGACCCAGGCACGCCCGACCGGCCTAGACTCGAGTGCGCTCGAGCGTGCCCGACCAGCTAAGCTAGCGCTCGCCAGCTTGGCACCCAATGCAGCCCATACTCGGGCATGCCCAAGCGTGCCCAACCGGCCAAGCTGGCGCTCACCAACCTAGCGCCCGATGCACACGCCCAACACGCGCCCGATGCACACGTTCGACATGGCCCAGACGCGCGCCCTAGGCTGGCAGGCGACCAACCTGACGGGCATGTTGCATGCGACAGGTAGATAGACAGCTCATCCATACGGGCGCTCGCTAGCCTGGCAAGCGCCCGACTGTTGGTGCTCGCCAGGCGAGCGAGCACCTGACTGTTGGCGCCCAGACGCGTGCCTAGACTTGCCCAGGCGCGCCCAGACACACGCCCAGGCGCCCAACGCCCAGGCGTGCGCCAGGCTGGCCAAGCACGTCCTCCACGCGCAGAAGGGCAATTTTGGTAGCAAAAGCAAATGTGCGGTACTTCCTTTGGGGAGTTCTTTTAGGTGGTGGATTAGCTACATCTTGGCCCTCCATCCAAGCATCCAACGGCCAAGATGGGGGTAGATTTGAGGAGAGCATTGGGCGGTGATTTTGAGGCGGTGATGGGCTACATGGGATGGACACGGGATGAGGCAGTGGCCAAAAACTATTTAAGAAGGGGCAAGGGTATTCATGAAGAGCATTCCATAAGCGTCTTCCATCTTCCACTTTGAGAGGGCGAGAGAGAGGAAGGAAAGAAGATATGATCGGAGTTATTGAGGAGCATCCTACAAGCGATCAAGCATAGGTTATGGGTAAGTATTCTTGTAGCCTAAGGCAAGGTGAGTGAGAGAGATATATATAGGGTTTTTTATAGTGCTACGATACGGTTCATCTTGTATCCTTTGGGATTATTATTAATCAAAGGGATTGGATTAGCATTATTCCATACATGTTTGTGTTGGGCTTGGGTTTATGTGAGTCATATTGTGGGTATTTATTATTTTAGGAATAAAGATGCCTGCAACTAATCGAGTAGTTTTTCAAACCGATGCCTTTTGACGCCGATTTTAAAACAAGGGGTGGGAACGCAGGTTATTGCAAAACTAGTGTAAAAGTGAAAAACACCATTTCAAATGGCGTTTTCTACTTCCATGTCACAACCCCGGCTAGGCCCTGTCAATGGGAAGGGCTGGCGGTAGGTAGAAATCGCCACTTTGAGTGGCGATTTCACTTAGGTTGAAATCACCACTTGGAGTGGCGATTTCGGGATAGAAATCGCCACTTCAAGTGGCGATTTTCTCAGTTTTTACCTTCTCGAGCCCGATCAAACCTAAAACCCTACGCGGACTCCCTACGAACAAAGCCTCCCACCCTTCGCCAGGATAGAAATCGCCACTTCAAGTGGCGATTTTCTCAGTTTTCCCCTTCTCGAGCCCGATCGAACTTAAAACCCTACGCGGACTCCTTACGAACAAAGCCTCCCTCCCTTCGCCCTTCCCTTCACCCAGAAAATCACCATTGCCCATCTCTGCCCCCTCTCATCGGACCATCCTCCATGATCCATCGTTGTACTCCGCCCTCAGTTCCTTCAAGGTAGAGATTCACATTCCGTTATTTCTTAAACTGATTTTTATATGCATGCTATCATGTAACTGATCTTTATAGATTTTTTTGACAAAGGAGAAAGCATGAGATGTGTGTTTTTTGATCTATGTATAGAGATGAAAATATGGGAGCATAAATAAATATAAAAATATTTTTATTTTTCTGTATCATATAGATGCACAAGGATATTGGTGTTTTATTTTAGCTATGATATCATCATGAGAAATTAAGTCTTTTATCTTAATCTGTGCCATATGGATCTTGGAAACTAATATGTGCTAAATGCTATTAAAATATATGCATATTTAATTTTTTTTTTTTGTAGCTGATCGGAGATAAATTTTGATCACCTTTTTTTTTAGATGAAAACTGTACAAGTTCTGCTTTATTATGATGGATCAATTGAACATGACCAAGAAGGGATACATTATAATATACCTTCATGTAAATTGAGCATGAGAACATGCTTTGAGTTGGTTGATCAGGTACATACAGTTCTAAAAATTTCAGTACAGAGATATATCATTAGATTGATATGGAGATCTTTAACATTGCATCAAAAATACGTGCTTCATCTAATTGAGGATGACGACGATGTGGAGCACATGTTAACATTTCCCTCGAAGTTTTAGAATATCGGTATATTGAACTCTATGTTTTCAAGGATGATGTTCCAGAGCCATATAGTGTTGGTCATATAGAGAATGTTCAGGACAGTTCTCCTATAGCCCAGCAGCAGGAGTAGGTTAGGATCTAGTGGATTTCCCAATGATTGAAGGATTTATGCCAGCAATACAGAGTGATGATGTGGTAAACAATCAGTTTAACATTGATAGTCGGGGAATTGAGTCAGACGAGAGTGTAGATGATGACTATTGGCCTGAACATGATGACTCAGATGAAGAGTCAAATGAAGATGAAGAGTCATATGGAGACGATATAGTTCATGACACTGGCTTTAGTTCCATTCATATATACACTCATCAAAACCTATTCGAACTCAGGTACATGATCATCAAGCCTTTGCATATGAACAAGTACCGAAATTTTATAATGAGTTAAATTTGCATGATGGTGGATGTGTCAGTACTCCAGAGAGTTATCCTTCAAATCTCAATTTTGGGATCCATCAATGATTGAGTTTGCTAAAGGGTTATTGTTTAATACTAAAGATGAACTGAAGAGAGCATGTGAAATGTATCACATCAAGAAGCATCGCACATATAATGTGGTGGAGTCGAAGAAATTATCTGGTATGTGAAATGTGCCTCTTCAAGTACTGCCCAACGTTGTCAATGGAGGTTGCATGCTACAAAGTTGAAGAAGCATTGATTTTTTGAGATCACAAGGTATGAAGAGCTGCACTCTTGTTTATTCAGTAATTTAACTCGGGATAATAAACATATTAGTTCTCGAGTTATTAGCTATGCTGTTCGATACATTATGGAGAAAGATCCAAGTGTGAATATTGAAGCTATTATAGCAAGCATTGCAGAATAATTTCACTATACAGTGTCATATTAAAAGCATGGCATGGAAAGCAGAAGGCATTGATTGATATATTTGGTGAATGGGAACCGTCGTATACAAAGCTTCCTAGATACATGCTTGCACTGCAGAATGCAAACCCTGGAATAGTTGTATGTTGGGATTTCTACAGTGAAGCAAGTTCTTCTGAACGGGTCCTGAATTATGTATTCTGGGCATTTTAACCATCTGTTGAGGGGTTTCGGTATTGTCGCTCGGTAATTTCTATTGATGGAACACATCTTTATGGAAAGTACCGGGGGAAGATGCTCATTGCGATAGGTACTGATGCTGATAATAGGATATTTCCACTAGCCTATGCAATTGTAGATGAAGAGTGTATAGCTAGTTGGAGATGGTTTTTGCTGAGGCTTAGGAGGCATGTTGTGAAAGATAGAAATGACATTTGTCTTATTTTTGACCGACATCCAAGTATACTAAGTGCCATAGCTGATAGTGAAATTAGATGGGCTCCACCAAGAGCTTATCATCGATATTGTTTGAGACATGTATGCAGTAATTTTAACTCAAGATTCTCAAATGTTCAGTTGAAAAGAGCAGTATGGAAAGCAGGGAGCGAACATCAGCTTTGAAAGTTTAACTTTCTGATGGAAAGGATTAAAATAGTCAATGCAGAAGCTTGTACTTGGCTATCGGAGTTAGAGCCAGAGAAGTGGACATTGGTATATGACGGGGGCTTTCGCTACGGTACATTGACAACCAATCTCTCGGAGGTTTTCAATTACATGTTGAGGGGAGCTAGAATGTGCCAATTACTGCTTGTGTTTAGATGACATTTCGTCGTCTTGTTAAATATTTCAATACGAGATGCGTAGAAGCCTTAAGGTATGTAGAGTAACTAGATACAACATGCTGAAGGACAGGCCAAAGCTAATGAGCACAGAGTAACTAGATACAACATGCAAAGAGCCACTTACGAAGTTGTGACAAGGAGATTCAGTGAAGCTCTCAGGGGTGGAGGCAATGTTCAGAATGTATCTTTCAGTGACCGTATTTGTTCATGTGGTAAGTGGACCATATATAAATATCCATGTACACATGTGTTAGCAGTGTGCCAGGAGATTGGCATGGACTCAACGGCCCTTGTTGATGAACTATATAGTATTCGCTCCTACATTACTGCCTGGGGTGGGGAGTTCAATCCGGTACCACATGAAGACTATTGGTTGCAAATGCCATTCATGTGCATACCTGATCGGGATCGTATCAGGCCAAAGAAAAGAGAAAAGTCAAAGTCAACTCGGATCCATAACGAGATGGATGAGGTTCAGCCTAGAAGAACAAGTCGATGATCTATTTGTAGGCAAACGGGTCATTCTAGATGCCGTTGTCCTAATGTAATTGGTGGACCTTCAGGATCGTAAATTTATGTACTCTTAAGTAAAATGGCCATTGTTGTGCCTATGAGGTACTTGTCTTAGGAACAAGATTATATATTGATGCATTTATGATGTACTTGTGCCTATGATCGTAAATTTATGGATGCATTTACTTATTTACATTAATGGCATTTGATGACGTGAGTTTCGATTGAGTTTCGATACAGTTTCGGTTGAGTTTTGGTCAAGTTTCGGTTGAGTTTCGGTCAAGTTTCGGTTGAGTTTCGATCAGGTATGCACTAAGGCAAATGCACAAAATGATTTTGGACTGAAACTCATTTCTGCGGGGATAATTGCTCTCGGCCTGATTTTGGACTTAAACTCATTTAAGTCCTCGCAGCTCTCGACCTAGTGAAGCCCGAGAAAATCGCCACTTGGAGTGGCGATTTCTACCTGCTCGACCTGGTGAAGCTTAAGAAAATCACCACTTGGAGTGGCGATTTCTACCCGCTCTCGACCTGGTGAAGCCTGAGAAATCGCCACTTGGAGTGGCGATTTTCTCACCCTTACCAAACTGCCAGTTACGGGGACTTAAATTCAATCCGAAATAAGGCCAGGAGAAATTACCCTTGCAGAAATGAGTTTGAGTCCGAAATTTTTTGTGCATTTGCCTGAGTGCCAATTGCAAAATAGAAAGACATAAAATGCCGAAACTTGACCGAAACTCAACCGAAACTTGACCGAAACTCAACCGAAACTTGACCAAAACTCAACCGAAACTTGACCAAAACTCAGCCAAAACTGTACCGAAACTCAATCGAAACTCACATCATCAAATGCCAATCATGATAAAGAGTAAATGCATCAGAAGAACATATACTCATAAAAATTAAATTTTTCTGATACATGAAAAAAATAATTTTTACAACAGTTGGTTTGAGTACAATAATCTAGGAAACCTAGGTTCCACATCCGCGTTGAGGAGGTCGGCGAATACGTCTAGTCCGTCGCCTATAGGTCGCCAACGGTAGAGGATCCTCATCAATCACTTGAGATACCCCCTCCTGCATGGGGATCAAGGTAGGATGGGAAACATCAGGCATAGCAGCGTTTAAATGTGACCGGAAGACATCCTTACTGATCTCGGTGATATCCGTATCAGCAATGTCATCAATGCGATATGCATTGTGATCTCGACAGGCAGATGTACCTCCTCGGCATCCCTCCTATGCGAATACTCGTGTGCTAATGGGGACCGCATACAAGAAGGCGATGGGGTATAATGAAATGTCTCCATCATCGGATCAACATCAGCTCATGTGGACTCCGGCATCTCCAAGTAGAGTGCTGCTGCAGGTGTGCTCCAAACGTGCTGATGCCCGATGACAGACAATGTACCATAAGCCATCGCCATCGCACTTCTCAAAATCTGTAGCCGCTCATCATCCATTGGGGCGGCTATAGCCCACTCGAGCTCCATAGTCAATTGTTGAAACCTCTCATACTGCATATAATATGACAACAAAAATTTATATGAACACTTATGAAGTTGAAAGAAAAAGATAATCCTAAAAAAAATTTAAAATAGTACCAGAAACTCATATGAAGTGCCTTCCCTTCGTAGCCCCTTGTACTATACTCAGAACTGCTGGTGATGTGCCCTAGGCCATCAGGATATTTGCTGTCATTTATGGTTTTATCTTTATTTAATAAACCATTTTATTTATCATGTTATTATTTATGCTCTTCTAATGTGATAAAAAGGTTTCCTTGAATAGTTTATTCTTCCTATATCATTAAAGTATGTGACTTAAATAGTGAAACTATAAGGTGATAAGAATACTATTCTAAATTATCCCTAATCATTCATTATATGGAACGATAATGAAGTAAGATTAGTATGTTGGTTGATTGATGATCACGTTTTACTGGTCATGGATATGAGATATCAAGTTAACACATAGATACATGTAAAAGTACATTGTATTGGATCGACCCACCATGAGAGTATCATATAGATTCTGTTATGAATACTTCTCTTCATGATGTTGTTATTTTAGTCCTTTGACATGATGACACTATGGATCCCTACATAGTGAATTTCATGTTTTGATACGGCTCTTCATCATCTTTAACCAGATGATCATTAGATTGTGATTGGATATGGAATAAACTACGTTGAGGGATATGATTGTTCATGAAGGAATTTGTCCCTCTCATTAATTTGAGAGTGATATTTTGGGTCCTCTTGAAGAATGAGACTGAGAAAAGTACATGGCCATGCTCAAATGAATTGATAGAAGTTATCAATAACATTTGGTTTATTCAGTCAAACTCTGGAATCAAAAAACTTGTGATTAAACAATCTATGAGTGATGTGATCTATGTCTCATACTTAATCACTAAATATCGTGTGACAAAGGACTAAATAATTGACATTTACTAGGTAAAGTTGGATCGACAATCTTCACTCAATTTGGGTAGACATAATGTCTTGCTAGAGATCAATTATATCTTGTGGGTCGAAAAGGGTTTTAGTCCTACTGCCAACATTGAGTGAACCTACAGGGTCGCACACAAGGAATGACGCGCATGGGTTATGGGTTTAATTTATATAAACCCAGCAAAATTATTTATATATTTATTATTTTAAGTATTTAAGATTAATAAATATAATAAATAATAATCTTTACTATTGTATTTTTAGGAATCTTAATCAGATTAGGAGTCCCATTATGAGAAGACGTGTCTCTTAGGAATCCTAATCAGATTAGGAGTCCCATTAATGAGGAGAGTGTCTTTTAAGAATCCTAATTAGATTAGGAGTCCCATTAGCGAGAAGATGTGTTTTTAAGAATCCTAATTAGATTAGGAGTCCCATTAACGAGAAGACGTGTCTTTTAGGAATCCTAATTAGATTAGAAATCCCATTAATGAGAAGAGGTGTCTTTTAAGAATCCTAATTAGATTAGGAGTCCCATTAATGAGAAAATGTGTCTTTTAGGAATCCTAATCAGATTAGGAGTCCCATTAATGAGAAGACGTGTCTTTTAGGAATCCTAAGAGTCCTATTAATGAGAATATTCTTTTCTTGGAATAGGATATTTTTATTATAAATAGACGTTATTGCTCTCATCCAAAAAGACGACGCTTGCCGTCAACATTGGATTTGCAGAGAAACTCTACGCACCAAAATATACGAGAGCCTTTTAGTGAGATTATTCTGAACTGATCTAGAAGAGTTCTAGAGAGTGCTAGCATACCGAGTCCTATTGTGAAGTGGTCATTCGTGTGGATACCGTAGAGGGAGTTGTAGTTTCGCAGCGCCTAAAGATCTGTCTCATCAATATATATATATATATATATATATATATATATATATATATATATATATATATATATATATATATATATACTCACATAAGGTACGATTCTCGTTCCCTAATCAATTTAATTGAAACACATGGATCCTTATGGAAATTTAGGTTATTTTTTCGCTGCATATCTTTAGTATTAGACCCCTAAATTCCCAACAAGAACAGCCTACACATATTCGAGTGATGCTCCTAATCCAGGCCATATAATCGGTGTGCATGGGAATCGTGTTACTATAGGCTCTCCAAATAATATGCTGACGCCGTGCATTCCATGTTGCAATATAAGTCTCGTGCACGGCATCCCATGCAGCATTTGATCTCCCCTGTCGATCAATCTGATGAAGATGTACCGACGTATCGTATGGACATGGTATGGACTGACGACATCTAAATTGACGAAGCACTTGGTCCGGCAAATGCCACTCAACTACATCAAAACATATCAGCAGGATCCGTGCCATCCAAATATCCGAACTAACCAAGCAGCTCGAAGGTAAAATAGAGATAACTGCCGGCGAGTAAGGACACCATATGAACTACATAGAAAAAAAATTAAGTAATCCATAATCAACATAAACTTGAGAACTATCCCATCTAATTGAATTCCATATTACAACATGACATACCCGTTGTTCACTGTCATCCAACACATCCAATTGGTCCCTATAAGCACGTAGTGTATGGGTTAGAACATTTTCAAGTTATATCTTACATGCCATCTAAACCCCCACGGTGCACCTAAGTGCCAATCATCATCGGCATTCGAAGGTCTAGCCTGTGGAGTCTCGAGTCTCGTGGGATGGAAAATAGGAAATCATTCCCATGCCCAAATCTGCATGTTCGGATAATTCGAAATGTTAATTAACAATAAAAATTACCTCGATCTCAGTATTTATTAAGAATAAATTGTTNGGAATCTTTGAGCATTTGTCAACAGGCTCAAAGGTAGGATTTAAAGTCGCGATAGTACTTTGACGTGACATTGTACTTGCTAGGCTCGATTAATTGTCAAGTCTGGCATTGCAGGAGTGATGATGGATGTGAAGGCCTCGTTGATGAAAAAAAAAAAAAAAAATCTTTTCTCTAAGAAGATGACGTGGTACGTGGTGCAAGGTAATTGGTGATTGCTAGGTAATGCGACAACAACTGAGTTCAGTTCCCATGAGTAATGATCAAATTTAGATGATTACATGTGCCTCCTGTATAGCCAAAGATCGATCCACAATGAATACATGTATATTTTTTAAAAAAAATATTTATGCACCGCCTTCGATGCATGAAAAACATATCGAACATACCCATTAGCCGCATGTCCGTACGGATGCACGTATGGAGCATACCATAGCCATTAGGTCATGGCACGCACGCTCGCACAAGCGCACAGCCAATGATCATGTTCGATGCACGCATTCATGCACCAAAAGCAATGCACAAAGTTGTTCCTTTTAAAAATTAAATCTAAAATCTTTTTGCATGAACATATATCTATCCATGTGGTGAGAAGAAATTTTTTTTTTGTTGTTGTAATCAGATATCCATCTGCCTGATGTGAAGGCTATTGAATAATGCCTTTTGAATGTAAAATATCATAATCTATTAAAGGTTTGTTCACTATTTTTGAGAATTGATCAATAAGAACATAAGTCTAGATGAACAACGCACTAGTCAAAGGTATTAAAATTAAGCAACATATAATCGATTTGAAAAAAAACCCTTTTCAATTATTAAAGTATTACTAGATGAAGTTCAACCTAAGCAAGTATGCATGAGGTGATTTTAGTAAAAAATTCTTAAATTTATAATCAGTTAACAAAGAATGGAGGCAAACTTAGAAAAAATATGAGCTATCTAGAAGATAATATTTCTTGGGTTGATCAAGAAATTTAATACATGATAGGCCGAGTAATAGCCTTTAATCGATTTATTTTAAATTGATCAAAAAATATTTGTCCTTCTTTGTGATTTGGTGCAACATCAATAACTTGAAGTGGACTAAGAAAAATTCTTTGAAGATCTAAAAAGGCACCTTGGCGCTCCTCTCTTCTTATTTAATCCATAAGAAGGGAAAGAGTTATATTTCTATTTAACCGCATTTGAGGAAGCATCTAATTCTATCCTTATATAAGAAAACTAAGAAAAGCAAAAGCCAGTTTATTATGTAAGCAAGGTACATATTTGTAACACTGAGAAAAGGTATTAATAAGATGAAAGGATAGTCTATAACTTAATCATCTTGGTTTGAAAGTTAAAATCCTATTTTCAAGCTCATGATAGTGGTATTGGTTGACTAATCTTTAAGGCACACACTACATAAGTCATAAACTTTAGGATGACCAGTTAAATGATTGATCAAATTAAGTAAGCTTGGCATGATCAAATTAAGTAAGTTCGGCATCCAGTATCAATCATGTTAAGCAATAAAACATAAGTTTATGTCAACTACGTTTAGGAGGAAATATTTTCAAACAAGTTGAAAGCCACTAAACCCAAGGAATGACTACGATACCCAAGATGGATTTTGTATATGGATGGAGCTTCCAATGAAGATGAATTTGAGCTTCCAATGATTGGTGTCCTAAGACTTAAGTTCAAAGCTTCTAGCAACGAATTAGATTATTAAACTTTATCACTAGGTTAAAGCTTGCTAAAGAAGTCGAAGCTTCTAAAATAAGGCCTACAATGATTTACAGCCGATGGTAAGCTAGGTCTGTGGAGAATGAGATAATAGAGCCTAGCATGCATAAATACTTAAATAAGATAAAATCTTTGGTCTTGGCTATGAGCACTTTGATATTTAATTAGCCCTTAGGATAGAGAATTCCCCCAAGTGAGTGCCTTATCCAAGCTAGCCTTTATGCGAGGCAAAAGTCACCACATAATCTTTTTAGAAGAGTTGATGAGCCTAAGCATTCATAAAGTTGAAGCAGCCTAGGTTGAATAAGTATTGAGTTAGAAACTCAATCATTACCTACCTTGAAGAAGGATGACTTCCTTAAAATAAAAATGAAGCTCAAAAGGTCATTAAAAAAGTAGCTAGGCACACTTGATTAATAGGGCATTGCATAAGAGATCCTTAAACTTATCATGCCTAAGATACCTCTAACCTACTAAAGCTCATTATATCCTTTGAGAAGTTCCTTAAAAGGAGTTTGTGGCAATCAGTTAAGAGATAAGACTATAGCTTATAAAATACTCCAATAAGGATATTATTAGCCTATCATGAAAAACGAAGCTATTTCATTCGTATAGAGGTGCAACCAATGCCAAAGATATTCAACAATCTTGCATCAAATTTCTATAAAGTTGACACTGATTAACAACCTGTGGCCATTCACTCAATGGTGATGAATATCTTGGGACCATTCCCACTAGCATGTAGATAGAGAAAATTCTTAATCATCATTGTTAATTACTTTAGCAAATAAGTCAAAACTGAGCTCTTAGCTCGAATAACCAAGCATAATGTTCAAAACTTCATCTAGAGATCTATAGTTTATCAATTAGAAATTCCTAAAATCCTAATCGCTGACCATAGGAGATAATTTAATAATGCTTAGTTCAAAAAGTTCTATCAAGAACTCGACATCAATCATTAGTTTAGCTCATTTGCCTACCCCTAAAGCAATGGACAAACTAAGGTAATCGGCCAAATAATTCTTTAATTTCAAAAACATGGCTTGATCAAGCTCGAGATCTTTAGGCAAGAGAGCTTTGCAATATACTATAGGCTTACTGGAAAATAAGTTGGATGCCCTTGGGATACACCATTCAACTTGGCTTTTAGAATAGAAACCATTATTCTAGTTGAGATCTGGATGCCGAGACATTGTGTCTAAGACTTCTGAGTACAAAAATGTAGATAATCTAAGAGCCAATCTTGACCTAATCGAGAAAGTTTGGGAGAATTCTCAAATTAGAGTGACAATATATAGTAGAGAGTTGCTAAGCACCACAACTCTAAAGTTAAAGGACTCTAGTTCAAACCTAGAAACTTGGTGTTAGGGAAGATCATAATATTGGGCTAAGTTAACAAAATAGTCAAGACACCAATTAGGAGAGTCTTTTGAGTAGCAGAGGCAGTTCGACTTGAAGCTTATCGACTTGAAAAGCTTAATGGAGAACCAATTTTACATACTTGAAATTCGGAAAAACTCAAAATATACCACCAATAAAGCTTATACCATCCTTTGACATGAAGCTTTGATTTCTCCTATGAATAAGGTTAAAAGTTAAGGCTAGTGATCTAAAATCAGTTGAATTAAAAACTAAGAGCTGGTAATATGAAATTGACCTCCTAATGTTAGTGCAAGCAAAATTAGCTTCGAGTCATAAAGAGAATGGTCAAATAGAGGTTATTCTTTTACGGCCCATTAAAGTCATAGTATGGCCTAGGCTTGGTAAAACAATAGTGACATTCGATCTAAAAAAGTTCTACCAAAATAACTTGGATAAGCTCTGAATTTGATTTAAGGATAATTTGAATGAAGGCTATGAAAGACATCTTGAAAACTAGATCGATTAAAAACTAATCAAAACCTAGTTAAGGTATGTCCTATAAAGCATACAAGTCTCAAGTCCCAACCTAATAGACTTTACTTTCAAGAGCGATCTTAATTACTCTTAAGGCACTAACTTTAATCGACCAAGCTCTTCCAAGTTCAGGTGCTGGTCTCACTCAGCCATACCTTCCTAAGTTTGGATGCTAATCTTGATCGGTAACAACTCAAATCTATATTTCTAACCTGACATACTTGACCTCAAAAAAAAAAGTTATCAATAGAAACTTTTTAAGCTAAGGGGCAAAACATTTATACAAGATCCTAAATGCTAATGAAAGTTCAAATTTTTAGGAGTCTTTAACTACTCCCTAATCAAATATGAAGTCAATAAAGAATAATCTTGAAGTCTTAGGTTTCAACTTAAAAAATTTCAAAGAAAGAGACTTTGAAGTCTACTGCACAAAGTAACATTCTGTCAAACAACTAGTAATCCTTGATAATTTGGAGGCCTAGAAGATCATAGATTATTTGATTAGTCTTCACGTGATAGTGACCTGAAATACTTTAGTATTTATGAAGAAAGATTTTCAAGTCAGAGTGAAGATAGAATACAGACTTATAGAGATTTCTTTTAATTATTAAAGATAATTAAAAAAACTTAGCATAAAAATTGGCTAATGCTAAGTATAGAAGAAGAAAAGAAAATAAGTCTATGGTTAAAGGTCAATTGTTCATCATGTGGAGTCTACTTCTCTAAGTCAACTACCTCGAAGTACTTGAACAAAAAAGAGAAAACCATTTACTAGTCTCCTCTTCTTTGCCCTCATCCTAAATCTTAGGCTAGGAACCTGGACATCCTCTCAATGTATCTCATACTTGAAGAAAAAGGTTTCATACTGAAAGAGACCAACTTCTCTTTGTATGCCACCAACTTTTGAAACTCTTTGACATCTCAGATTGAGGCAAGAGATAGCTCCTTCTTAACCTGTCAAACTCCTATCGAAGCATAGCAAGCTCTTACTACTGCTCCACTAGCAGCGCATAGAGTGTTGGGTCTTAGAGTGTTATCCTAGTCGCTTTGCCATAGCAAGAGGACTAGCAAAGGATCAGAATAAATCAAGGAAACTCAAAGAGGATGAAGCAAATGGGTTCCCTCTCCTCTACTTATATAGACTTAGAAAGGATCTCTGGAGTGGAGACATTCTGCACCTTTTCAAGGTCAATAAATGCAGCATAGAGTTCTATAGATTATAAAGCAATTTAAAGTATGAAGAGACGCTACACGACACTTGCCCATAAGTCGATCTCAGCATGATGCACCATGGAGTTAATACATTAAGCCCATTCTTAAGGTAACGTGTGATAATACCTCACCCCAAATTGAGATTGGCAGTAGCAAACTTTGAGATTAGCCAAACTCTCAAGGCAAATCAAAAAAGCTCATAAGTTATTGAGCTTGTTCAAAGCAAGCATATATCCAAAGCAAATAAATTCCTATAGTAGAGCAAAAGTAAGCCCCAAAATAAGCCAATCACTAAACAACTTCATGACTTGAGCACAAATTTAAGCTCAACCTCTAAAAGTAGAGGGCAAGTGTTTTGGTATGAACTAGCTATCTTACATGATATATGATGAGCTAAAAGCCAGCATAATATGAATAATCAGATCGCTATATGCATTCTCATAGAAAAAGCAACTTTCATAGAAGTTACCTTTCAATCCAGGGATAAATCCTGCTAAAAGCGAAGACTACTTTGAGGAGTCAATCAGTCTAGAAAAAATTCTTAGATCTTATTCAAAAGAGAAACTTTACACTAAAGTAATGCTATATCCAAAAAAATTAGCTTATCGGATCCATCCACCAATGAGTGGCCAAATCCACAAGAGACTCCAATAGGATGCCAATAAAAGTAGTTCCAAACTTGGGGTAAATGGATTTAAATGATCTAATTTCAAAGGCCTAGAGCACCATCTAGTGGAACTCTAGGCTTCATCTTCCTTTTTCCATCATATTTTGGATTAATTTGAGCATCAAAAGGTCTTCTAGATAACTTTTAGACCTATCTAGCTTTTCTTTTCTCTCTATTATAAGAGCATGAGTATTGAGTGGATGAAGAAAGTGCTTTCCATTTGAGTCAAAAATCATTTCATCCATTGTCATTTGTGAGCCACTTTTGGACATCAACTTTGAGTACTTTTAATCATTCAAATTTAATCCAAAAAAATCAATCCAAATCATTTGTTCTAACCATCAAGGATTTTACTAATTTTTATATAATGAATAAAATGAACATTTTGAATTTTTGTACTTCATTTGCTATGCAAACATCACAATTAATGGTGATAGTATTAATGATAAAAAAATTTTATACGAAAATATAGCTCGCAGGATGAAAATGGATGTTGATACTAATAATGTTGATATTTGTGATGCTAATATTAATAATGTCGATGTTGATGACAAAACTTTCTTCATAACTATCATTAAATTTTATTATTTATTATGATAAAAAGTTAGCAATTGTAAACCTTTTATTTAATATAATATATTTCACACACACACACACACACACACACATCTATTGAATTTTAAGAATAGTTTGACAAAAAAAAGAAAAAAAATATGACCATAGGACTATATTGCATTCAATTAATCTCATGACAAGAAGTTAATCACAAAGAGATCAGAGAATATGAAATAATAAATTTTAGTTCTTATGAGCCTAGGTTAATAAATATTCAAGTATCATGCCTTTTAATTAAGTTGTGCTTAAAATATGGATAAATAGCAAAATAGGTTCATGATTATAAGTACTAAATTATTGATATTCCTAGATCTAATCATTAGATGACTGTTATTTCAATGATAGATTAAACAAGCTATCGCAATAATATCTGCTGACGCATTATCCGTTCTTACACCTTCTTGTAGCCAAGGCCTCCTATAAACAATTTTAGAGGTAATTGGACCCATTTTCAAGATATACATTTTTTGCATAAATCATAAACTAATATGTATGGATTATAATGTGAAGTAATAAATGACAGTAATACTTACATTTTTAAAAATTGAGGTCTTTAAAGCAAGCTTTCATATTATATGTACGTAGTAGTATGAATTTAAAATATGAATAGAATGAGTTTTTAATCTAAATATTTTAATAATATTTAAATCTTCAAGTCCTTAAGTTATTAAAAGTAGAAATATGCTAGGCAGTTTATTTAATCTCAGTTATAATGTCCTTTAGCATGCTTAAGAGTAGACAACGAATAATGATATAGATTTCTAATTTTGATGATAATTTTTTACTCATTAATTCTTTGAACAAATATTTAACATTTGCTTAATAATCTAATCATTTAATCCTAATAAATCTACTTCACGTAGTTTAATATTTACTTCAATTGCACTTTCCGAAGCTAGGAATGTATATATCAAACTATATAAATAACCAGAAAAAGAAAAAAAAGATAGAAAAGACAACAGATCAAGGACCAACCATACTCTCTTGTATGTCCTTTTATGTTTTAGGAAGACCAGGAGGGGCCGCAACCCCACTTGCTAACTTTGATGCGCCTCCTTTATCCGGGCCAAAGCCCAAGCGCCCAAGTGGATGGAACCTAAAGCTTGTAGTACCCAGGAAGAGAGTTGATGGGAGATGAAACAAGGGAACAATGCCTTGCAGAATCGAACCTGTCCCTGGCCAAAGGCCAGACAGGGTACCATCCAACCATCCTCCTTTTCATGTGCGTTGGATATGAGAAGGATCATGTGCGTGCCAGAATCAAGTAAAACTGAAAGGTGTAGCTGAGTCACTCGCTCTTCCTTTCCAATGTTCCTCTTCCACCATCCTGCTGTATTGGAAAGCATTCAGAGGATTACGTAGGTATCCATGAATTGTGATGGCTACTATGAAGTGTTTGTTATTCAAGCCATCTTCCACAGTTATACAACACTATCACTTCGATCCAATCCTTGCACCTGCATATATTCCGCTTCTTGCTTAATAGCAAAGGAACTCACACAAGGGATATTATTCTCTGAAGAGTGCTCTGAAGAATCTTGTGACGAATTAGTTTCTATCTAAATACAGAGCATCGCCTTAGGAAGTTCGTCTACCTTAGTTACTCTTGGCAGCTTATTTGGATGCACAAAAAGAAAGCCTAAGAGCAAATCAGACCACATATTAAGCTTTGGCTACCTTTGTTTTATTATGTTCTCTAGATAGAAAGTTTATTCTCCAGGTCACAAAATAGAACAACAATGATTTACATATAATTTTCATAAAGTTCAGAAGCGTGCTTGCTAAGTTTGATAGATCTTTTGCAACATATGATGATGGTAGTTTTCCACAGCAAATTGTGGGCTGTGGTTACTGAAAGCCATGCAATATTCGAAACTTTGCTGCGGGTCTCGGATTTCTGGATAATTTTTTCGAGCCTGTTTAGCAGCACTTACCTTGGCTGTCAGAGAATATGGCTGACATGACTAGAGATTCCCACCACAAAGCCTAAGGAATGGTTGGACGATTGACTAGAATATTTATGGATAAGAAGGAAACAAATGGATATTTTAGCATTTTTAACTTCATGACAAAGTTTTTATGATAGCATCATCACTTTACGGTGCCCTGTAAGATTTACTGTTACTGACCACAGTTGATGACCATTATAAAAATAATGGTGAGCATTCATATCATCCAAGTTGCGTTTGAAACATTGAGATGAACTTAATTTCTAAAATGATTTGACCATTCAAGTGCACAGGTATATAAGATTTAAACCTATGATCAAGTTGGCTTAGCTTAGCTGGTGGCCATCCCTCTCTAGAGCTTGCCCCAGATGAGATATCCTCAGTCTGATTAAAAAGATGGCGAACGGAGTCCAAGCCAAAAGGTTAAGTTGATAGGTAGGTAGAACCATTTGTATTTGATATGGGGAACCTATCCTTTAATGACTTGATAAAATCTGACAAAAAACCTAGGCATTTAGCTAGACGGGACCTTAAGTATTTAAGCACCATAAGGTCAACAGATATAGAATTTCTACTGTTATTCTTGCAAAATTGGAAGCCCAATCTCTAAAGGATGGAGGTATCAGCAGACTGGGTTGAACCGGTCACTCCGGTATTGCAATCTCTGCTTCATGTTTAGTGATATTTTCGTCAATTATTGCGACCTCTTTTTTATCCAAGAATTTTCATTATGTTTGCTTTCCTCAGCATTAAAAGTGATTAGTAATAGGAACAGGAGAATAAAAGAGAAACCAGGGGCACTCTTCAGTATGAACGAAGAGGCTTGGTTATGTATAGCATGCAAGGTGAACTTTATTCCTTCTGTTGAGCCGCCAAAAAAAAAAAAACCACGTGTTATTGTGCTGCAGTGACAAATTTTTATAGCAAATGCTCTGGTTCTAAGTGGAAGCTAGGAATCTGCCCGATTGCTATCAAAGATTATCTTGCTCCACAATACGCTGTTTAAAAATGCAGCAATTGCCTATTTTATTGATTTAGCTTCGTGGGCTCAAAGGTTTGTAGTGGAAGCTAGCGTGTAGATGCTCAAAGCTCAGCGAGGACAGTACTGGAAAGGGTTCTTTAAAGCCTCAAAAATCGCTCTTCAAACACATCTATGTACCCCAGATCCTTTAGGGAGGGGAGTGGTGTAGGGAGAGACTTTGTTGTATGGCATCAGGGAAGGAGTAGCAGCCGCAAAGGTACACCAACTCTACTTACCACCACAGAGAGATTTTCCAAGAGTGAGATAAGTTGGAACAGTGTGATCGAATCCTTTTAAGACCAGCATATAAACTAAGATGGGATGCAGTTTTGATGAATAGGCGCAAGTATAGCTGGGGCAACGATATCATATTGCCAGTTAAAATGTAAAAATTCCCATTTCAAAAAAGAGCATGATGATTTCTCTGTTTTCACAACGACCATGATGATTTCTACTTGTTTTCTGAAAAAACCAACGAACAAAATTTAGAGCTGAACTCTACCCAACTTAGAAATACTATTCCAGGAGCCAGTCATGACTCTTGAAACCTTGATCTCAGTTCAGATTCTGAGGATGGGGTGCCAATTGGTTGAGTTGTTTAAGTCACTGGGCGTTTGATACAGGTGATCTAAATTCAGTCATTAACCTAATCGAATAAGATAAAATAAATTAAACTCCATGGATTAAGAAATGTGAATGTTTAAGCTACGCTTCATTCTCAAGTAATCAAAACAAGATATTAATAAGTCGATTTTTCTATGCTAATGGCTATATGGTACGTATCGCTATAAATGTATCCCAGGAACAGGCTTTTGGTCGCAGTTGGTAATTAAGCACTGCAGCAAGCGGTCGGGCTGCGAGCCTACTACGCTGCCTCATAACTATTGCGACAGCTGCAAGCTGACTGAGACAAGGGCAGAGATCGAGGAGCAGAGTGTAGCAGTGTAGCGTGGACAAAAGCTCGGCTGGTCCGTAGCCATATACTTGGCATGGTCTTGAAAAGATCAAATAAAGGACATTTCAGAATACTTTCCCTTTGCACCCAATCTTTATTCTTTCTCCGACTTCACATTCTGGATCCTCTACAATTAAAACTTGATAGATATATATATATTCCCTTTGGGTGCCCTCCATGTCCTTCTGGTTGGGGACTTGACTTGACCCACAATTCAAGCATTAAGAAGAGGCAAGGGCGCTCATATATACGATATTCCTTCCCCAAAGGATAAATTATTTCAAAGGGTGAGGTGACCCACACCAGGTTCAAAAGAACTGGAGCACAAGGCCTAGAAGAAATTAAAAAAGTGCGAGGAGGGGAACCAATGGAATATTACGTAAGAGATTTAATAATGCTGCGAAGGGATGCGATGCCTTGGTGGGAATATCTCGTTCCTCCAGCCTTCTAAATCTCTCATCCCGTCCCAACCTCTTATTATATCTGCATCCTGTGAGCCATGGCGACTGCTCTCGGAAGGGCCATCAACTTCTTTCTCTCCACCATCTCTTACCCCTTTCGCTATCAAGGCAACGTTAACTATAGAAGTGGTAGCAACGCCTACTACTACAGCAGCAATCCTGGCAGCAGCAACACCTACTACTACTTTGAGGAGGGTTACATCAACAAGAACATGGCCAGGGACGACCGCTCTCGCTGCAGGTTCACCTTTATTTGCCTCATATTATACTTTGCTGGTTAATTAATTTTCTTCTTGCGAAGAAGAGAATAAGGATAATAGAAGAGTCTCCCTCTTATCTCACACAATCACAGCTGTTCTAGATAGAAGAAGTACCACGCATGTTAGAACAACGAACAAAGGGAAGGCATGTTCAGAATAATTCTTTTACTGTGTACCAAATGCTACATGTAGGAATATGTGAAGAATTAAACTCTTGTTTTGGGCTTGTGTGAACTTAAGTTCGTGTGCTTCCCTTGGTTTAGAGGGGATTCTCTATTTTCGTGTTGGTTGGAATTGTCTGGTCCCATGGCTTTTTTTTTTTTTTTGTCCACCATGCTTATGTACAAACGAAATGGGAATTTGTTGCTCAGAACCTTTACGTTATGGTCAAGGGAACAAACCTTAGTGCCTTCGGCGCTGGTAGGAAGGAGTACATGTCCAACATTTGAGAGATGGTGCTGGTTGGGCATTTTATATAAGCAATAAATAATAAATTACATAAACAAAGAAAATTAAATAAATTTCGCTTTAATTTGCAGGATAAAAGAAGAGTACTTTTTTATTTATTTTTCTTTGAAGCTAGCCTCGAGTTCTATAATGTAATAATGAACCAAGGCATCGCTCACAAACTTTATCTTAGTCAAAAATAAATTTTTTTCTCTCTCTCTATTTTTCTATTGCAGACGGTGGAGCTTAAAGTGAGGATGTGCTGCACGGGCTGCGAGAGGGTTGTCAAAAATGCTATCTTAAAGCTTAGAGGTCGCAGTAATATTCCTGATTAATCAACAGTAGTACTGTAGCTAAAATTAATATATCTGTAACCATAAAATTTATATATAGCACGCATCGATCGATCTTTTAATTTAATTCATGTCAACTAGCTAGCGAGAACAATGATATTAGCTTGTGGAAAAAATTTATATCATAGGGGTTGATTCAGTGGAGGTGAACTTGGAGATGGAGAAGGTGACGGTGACGGGGTACGTCGACCGAAACAAGGTGCTAAAGGAGGTGAGGCGGAGCGGCAAGAAAGCAGAATTCTGGCCCAACCCTGATCTCCCGCTCTACTTCACATCGGCGGCCGACTACTTCCGAGACGAGGAATCGTTTCGCGACAGCTACAACTACTGGCGGCATGGCTACAACGGGGACAAGCACGGTCATGTCCCGGTGACCCACCGTGGGGACGACCGTGTTAGCAACATGTTCAACGACGACGACGTCAATGCATGCCATGTGATGTGAGGGTGTGCAAGGACCACCCTCCATTGATGACTACTGGGTGTGTGGTGATCGATGTGGGCGTGGGTACTGCACCGCATGCGTGAGAGGCCAGGTATTATACTGCTGTAATGGGTGGGGTGCACTGTGGCTTTGTGGTTGTGGGGGAGTACTGTTCGCGTTAGCAGGCCATAATGCAGTAGCCGTGCATGTGAAAAAAGTGCAATGCGTGTGTATCAATGTGATCAGTGCTGAAAAAGGCCGGTGTTTGATTGTAAGGTTCATCGTTTTATGGTTGGCTTCTTCCCTCCCTTTCCAAGCGAATGAAATGATGAAAAAGTTGGGTCAGACCTTCAACCGTAGGAATGCAAGCAGATCTGGTCCCCCGGGGTCCAGTGTAACCAGCCAGCTTGCGATCTTGTACCATGAGCACAACCACGTACGTTCCCAGATCTAGCTAGCTTTATATTATTTAGAGAGACCGTATATATATATATATATATATATATCCTTCCATGCATACATAATAGACAATACAAGAGGGCTTTGAGGTGCTTTGAGGTTCGTGCGAGTGAGGGCTCCGGCGTCTGTTTGTTGGTTTGCTTTGCGATTCGTGCTTGGCCCTTGTCTGTGCTGATCTCCGGCGATCGTCTTCGACTCCGACTGCGGCTCTTGTGGAGGATCTTCTCTGTGCTGTCTCCTTGCCATCTATGGCGACTGATGGGGATGTGAGGGTCCGTGTTGCTGGGCGGAAGTCCAGCACGATGGGGTTCTTTTGGGTTTCGTTGTCTCCGGCGCCGGCTGAAGTCTCGAGACTGGAATCAGTGTTTTCGGAGGTGGTCAGCGTTCCGGTGGACGAACTGAAGTCTGAGATGGTGGAGTGGCAGTCGCGAGCTCTCATTGCTCGATCGTTTCAGAAATGGGTTCCAGCGGAGGCGTATGTTAGGGAGTTTCGCCGTGCCGGAATTCAGGAGGAAATCAAACCTATTAGCTTGGCATTTCAATGCCACATATTCCGTTTCGAAGACCCGAAGGCTGCTGAACTGGTGATGAACCGTCCATGGATCATCAATGGACAGATTATCGCAATGGAAAGGTGGAAGCCGGAGTTCGTTCCGACTGCGGATGCCATCCCCTTTGCCCTGATTTGGCTGCGATTACCGAACCTTCCTTTGGAATTTTGGAAGGAGGATTTCCTCAGGGTGATCACTGAGACGGCTGGCCAATTCCATTGTGTTGATTCGTCGACTCTGGCCAAAAGCAGAGGAGGTTTTGCCAGAGTATGCTTGCGGGTGGATCTCCGGCGTTCTCTTCGGCGGGTACCCGTGTTCAGGGCATCAATCTTCCCTTCTGGCAGCAGTTTGTTTATGAATCTCTGGAAGGATTCTGCTCCAGCTGCGGATCGCTTCACTTGGAGGGACCGTGCTTTGTGCCGGCTGGGTCAAGCAAGGAGGGTGAATCATCGTCCCCTGTTTTCGGATCCTGGCTGACTGCTGTTCGTCATCGCCGGGATGTCCCTGGAACGATGAGGGAGATGAGGAAGAAGCCTACTTCGAAGCCTATTCCTGTAGCTTCCGGCTGTGATTCTGTGCCTCAGATGGTTAAGGACAAGTAGCGGTCGGCGGCTACTGATGTAGACGATTGGAGGACGCCGATTAAGGTTGCCCGCCGGAAAGTGCCACCGATGTCGAAGCTGGTGATTGTCCCTGATGCAGTCTCCGCTGACTCTGGTGGTGAGGTGCAGAAGGTTGAGACGGAGGCTTCTCCAGCTAATGACCCAGTGCCGGTTTTTCCTCCCGTGCCGGTACTGTAGCTTCTGAGAAGCTTAAACTGAAGGGAAAAATGATCAGTGATGCTGAAGCTGGGACCAAATCTATTCAGCCAATTGCTAATCCTTTCTCTCTAATGGATTGGGTGTGGTTTGTGGCAGTGATCAGGGCAGTGGGAATGCTTTTCCTGGCCCCTTGAAAAGGGCTAGACCTGTTGAGAGTCCTGCTCCGAGAACTATTCCCAAAGCTGTTAAAAGGAAGGGCAAAGGTAAAGTTGCTTTGCCAAAAAGTATTGAGGCTGCTCATTATTTTCCTGTCAACCCGTCATTATCGCATTGCACTCCTGGAGTTGATCATGAGGTGAGTCAGCCCAGCGCTGAGATGAATGTTGGCTTGACTGTGGTGGACTCAGGTGAAGAATCCATGAGTCGGCACTTGGTCTTACTATCCTCGATGCAGTCTATTCGGCCTGTTAATCTAGATGTTGTCTCGGATGGACTGAAGACTGATTCTCTAATGATGACTGATGGGGGCACCCTTGCCAGTCAGTGCCTTCCTGATATGGTTATGATGGAGGACCAGGGAGGGGTCCCAGTTTCCTCTAGTAATTAATGAAGATTCTTATATAGAATACTCGAGGAGCTCAAAAGCCTTCCTTTCGATCCTCTTTTAATAGATTGATGCAATTATATAATTTTGATATATGTATGTTGTTGGAAACCAGATTGTCGGGGATACTCTGGCCCGGCTTCGGAGATAGATTTACCGATCTTGGTCTTCGTATGCAGTGGAGGCTGAAGGGATGTCGGGGGGTATATTGGCCATCTGGCATGATTCTGTTGTTTCGGTTGAGGCTTTTCATCAGTGCAACCAGCAGATTGGTCTTCTTATCTCTATGGGGTCCTCTTACCCCTGGCTGCTTTCGACGGTTTATACCAGTACGGATTACAGAGAGAGACGAATCCTTTGGGCTGAGCTGCTTTCCCTCCTTGATCAAGGTCTCCCTGCCATTGTTGCAGGAGATTTTAACTGTATCACTGAGGCTAAGGAAAAACGTGGGGGCAGACGGGTTTCGGCCTCAGCTGATATTAATGAATTCAATTCCTTTATAAGGTCTTCTAGTCTGATGGATTTGGGGTATTCTGGGACCCAATTTACTTGGTGTAATAATCGTTAGGGCTCAGCTCATGTTTGGGAGAGACTCGGCAGAGCTTTGGCTACGGCCCAATGGCTTCATATGCATCCTGCGGTTTCTGTATCTCACTTGCCCAGGATTGCTTCGGATCACTGCCCCATTTTGATTTCTACTGAGGCTCATGTGCACCAGCCTAGACAGTTTAGATTTGAGCATTTCTGGACAGTCCATTCTGGGGCTCGGTCCATTATTACTCAAATTTGGCATCTTCCAATCAGGGGCAATGCTATTTATCTCTCTCTCGTCGTCTTATGCTGGCCAGACGACGTCTTTCCAAATGGAATAGGTTTGAAGTGGGGAACTTGGATAGACAGATTGATCTGGTGGAAGCTGATATTACTGTTCTACAGGGTAAGGAGGATCTGGATGGATCTCTTTGGATTCGGACCTTTTCTCTCTGCGGGAATTGCTTGCTCGTCACCACTCTCTGCTTCGCCAGCAGGAGATGTACTGGAAACAGAGGTCTAGGACGCAGTGGATCTGTGAGGGGGATCGTAATACCAGATTCTTCCATCAGGCTACCTTAAAGCGCCGGGCCGTGAATAGGATTCGGAGACTAGTTGACACGGAGGGGTATGGTCAGGAGGATCACCATTCTATTCGGGATATGCTTCTCCAGTTCTTTCAATCCAGATGGGCTGATTCCACTGCTGATGGGGATCCGGTGGTCAGGGTTCCTGATTCCAGAAGGGTTTCTTCACAGGACAATGGAAAGTTATGCAGACCAGTCACTGCTGAGGAGATTCGGGTGGCCCTATGGGAGCTCGGTCCGAACAAGGCTCCAGGGCCTGATGGTTTTCCTCCTCTATTTTATCGCCACTATTGGGACATAATTGGACAAGAGGTTATTCAGGCCATTCAAATTATCTTCCAATTGAAGCAAATTCCCTTGGAATGGAACCAGACTCTTGTTACGTTGGTACCCAAGCAGTCCGACGCCTCTCTTCCGCAGCACTTCAGACCTATCAGCCTTTGCACTACTCTGTATAAAGTTTGTGCTCGCCTTTGGTTGGTCGTCTTCGGCTTGTGATCCCCCGTCTTATTTCTATAGAGCAGGGGGCTTTTATTAAAGGGCGTTCTATATCGGATAACGTCCTCATTGCTCAGGAGTTCATGCATGATCTTCAAAGAGCCCCTATGAGAAGAAGTCTCATGGCGATGAAGCTTGATATGGAGAGAGCTTATGACAGACTGAGCTGGGCCTTTTTGAAGCGCTCTCTTCAGGAGTTCGGTTTTGATGATCTTTTTATTGAATGGATTATGGCATGTATTCTGAGGCCTTCCTTTTCTCTGCTCATCAATGGGAGCCCTACTGAATTTTTCTACTCTTCTGTGGGTTTAAGACAGGGATGTCCCTTATCCCCCTTGTTATTTATTCTTGCTGCGGACGATCTTTCTCGTGCCTTTCATCTTGCTCAGCAGGAGCACCGGATTGTTCCATTCATGGCCGGGAGAGAGGGCCCTCTGATTTCTCATCTTCTTTTTGCTGATGACTATATTCTTCTGGGGCAGGCTTCTATTGATAATGCTGCTTCTTTTCATTCTATTCTGCAGCGTTACTGTCAGGCGTCGGGCCAGAGGGTAAATTTTCTTAAGTCTTCTATCTGCTTCAGCCCCAAGGCCCCTAGATTTACTAGGGAGGCCATTATGGAGTTATCAGGTATCACTACTCGGACGGACCACTTCAAGTATTTGGGGATCCCCATTACTGGTAGACGGGCTCGCTGTTCTGACTTTGCAAAGATCGAGCGACGGGTCCGCCAGCGTATTGAGGGGTGGCAGGTGACTAGTCTGTCCATGATGGCTAGGATCACTATCATTCGTTCTGTCCTCTTTTCTCTTCCTGTGTATCTCCTTTCGAATGCCGTTCTGCCGATCACTTGTCTCAGGAGGATTGAGAGATGTTTCAGAGATTTTCTTTGGGCTTCTACGCAGGAGGGACATGGTATTCATCTAGTAGCCTGGGACAGGGTCTGCATGCCTATTAATGAAGGTGGACTAGGGATTCAGTCCTTGATTGTTAGAAGACAAGCCCTTCTTGCCAAACATGCCTCGCGTTTCCTTTTAGAGCCTCATAGTTTATGGAGTTCTATGATGCATGCGAGATACGGTGACTGGGTTTCTGGTTCGATTATTATTCCGCCCCGTGGATCCTCATCCTATTGGAAGGAGATTTGTAGATATAGTCAGCCTATTATGCACAATATCTCTTGGATGATTGGTGATGGCTGGTCAATTGATGTCGTTAATGATACCTGATTTCTGAGCTCCCCCTTATGCGATGGCCCTCCTTTATCAACATGGATGTTCCCCCTAATCTTAGGGTTAAGGATCTTATTTCCTCAAACCCCCACTCATGGCACATACCCACGGTGACCCAATTTTTTGGGGAGGAGCTTTCTCGTCGGATTCTCTCGATGCCTCTTTTACCTGATTGCTCTGTTGACTCCAGGGTTTGGCAGCGATCTTGTCTTCCCAAGGCCCCCATTAGGGATCTTATGGACATATACAGGCCGCAGGTTCAGCATACGGAGGATGCAGTTTGGATTTGAAAGCTTCCTGTTCTCCCCAGGGTTCAGTTATTCATTTGGAAGCTTCTTTGGGACTGTCTTCCTACTTGCCTCCTTCTTTCTCGGAGGGGTCTGCCTATTCAGCCGATCTGTCCTCTGTGTAGGCAGGTGGATGAATCTGTGAACCATGCTATATTTTGCTGTTCCAGAGCGAGAAGGATCTGGGCTCTTATGGGCTATCCTAGGGATCTGGAGGTAATGGCTTTCTCGCGATCATCTTTCCTTCAGGACATCCGGAGCGGTCCTATGAGCAAGCGTGGTCTTTGGTCTGTTACTGCTTATTATATATGGCTGTCGAGAAATCAGATCATATTCTCCGACGACAGGTTTTCCTTTCACAGGATTGTGAGGCAGATTAGATTATTGGCTTCGGAATGTGCCCGCGCCTTTCATGATGTTAATTTTGACTCCTCTGGCCTCTGGGGCTCCCCTGCTGTTCCGACAGCGAACCGACGTACGGTTTTCGTCTCTTGGGAGCCCCCCTCCAGGGTATGTCAAAATTAACTTTGATGGGAGTGTGGATAGAGCTGCTGGATCTGCTTTCATCATTCGGGACCGATGGGTGATCTTTTGGCAGCGGGAGGCTTTGGATCCCTGGACTCAACAGTTCTTCTGTCGGAGCTCGGTGCTGCTTGGGCGGGGCTTTCGTTTGCTGTTAGGATCCTCCATGCTCCCAAGATCATGATTGAGGGGGATTCTATGACTGTCATTTCTTGGTTATTAAAGGAGAGCTATATAGATGGTTCCTCAAATCCGATTCTGAGGGACTGTTGGTCTATGTTGCGGGAGCTTGATTCTGTCCAGATCCACCACACTTATCGTGAGGCCAACTCGGCGGCGGACTGGGTGGCGGCCTTTGCTGCTCAACATGCGGGTCCATGGATTTGGAAGCCAGGCGACCCATGTCCTATCCTTCTGCAGCAGATCTTAACTTCTGATGTATCTGGGCTGACTCATTCAAGAATTGTATGATCGCCCGTTTGTAACTAAAAAAAAAAAAAAAAAGACAAATACATATGCAAAACATACATTATATATGTCTGAATAAATATCAATTATTCCACCTTATTTTAAGGGATGCAGATATGCATCACTGCCAATCGATTCCAGCTGATTATGTGTGATGTATAGCTGGTACCAGAGGAAGGTCAGACTCTGTACGTGAGTTGGTGTAGTAAATCAGTGAGCTCCAATTATGTGCTCCTTTCTCCACCTTCATGTTTAGCATTCTTATCTTTACCACGTCCACTAGGTTCGGTTCTATCCTCTATATATGACCCTTTGCTTCAAGATCACCTCCTTTACTTGGTCGTATATTAACAAGTACAATGTCATCACAATCATTTCTTGGTTCACCGTTATGCCTCTCATAGGCTCGCCGCCACCTGCTCACCTCTCATCGTCCGTCTGATCGCATCCACCATGCTCTTATAGTTCACCCTCCTCATCATCTCAAGAAGGGGGCATCCTTCGATCGAGTACAGCCTCCATACCATGGGCACTAGAGGTGTAGGAGCCCCCTACTTCCATGGTGTAGCAAGTACAGAGCTTGAGGTTATGAGGTTAGGATAACGAGGGGAAATGAGGGCCAAGGCCTTATCGCCGATGCTATTGGAATGATAGTCGTACTTCAAGGTGAGTTTGAAAACATTGAAGCAGATAAAGAGGGATGAAGTAGCCTTTAACGGGTGGCATAGGCATGGAAAGTGAAGTGATTGTAGCTCTAGCTCTTAATGGTGACCCAGTGGCTATATCAATGGTCTTAATTTGATCATATCTCTAGAAAAATAATAAAGAAGCATGGTAGTAAAACCCATAAAATCTTGCCACATAGTTTCTGCAAGTAATTTTAATTTTTTCTAGTGTAGAAGTGATCAGTGTGATATCCCACCGCTGGAGAATTCTAGGTTCGGTTTGAAAAATGAATGTAGGTTTGATCCAAATGTGTCATTTCTATAAGATGAGTCTGACTTTAGAGTTAGCCCCCAAAACTCTGCCACATATATATGAATTTGGCCCCGGTGGATTCTAGTTGGTTGTTCCTCTGTAATTCATGACCTACCTTAATTATTGGAAGATCTTGTTTGAGCATCCAAAATTAATTAAGTTGCTATCTTGTTTGGCAATTACTAATCAAATATGACCTCAACACATATTCTAGCTTATTATACTTTATTTTTACTAAAGACAAATTGAGCTCACGCAAATATTTTACTTGGACGTGCTAAACCAATCCAACTAAATCAGCCTATTTGATATTCTCAACAACACTTGGCCTTTCTATCTGTAGACCGGATAGGACCTGGCAAACGAGGAACAACGCGTTGAGCGCGCATGGTTGAAGTATTATGTCCGAGCCGGTCGCATGGTCCGCTATAGTCTCCAAGAACCCACTACGTTTCAACCAGACCCGGCACGCGTTAACGGCGAGACCGCTGAAGGTTTACCCGAATCAAATTTTCCGTCATCACGACGTTGGTAAACTCTGTGTTAAGATGTTCGTTAAGGCTTCAGCGAGTGCCATCACGGCGACTGCCGAGACTAGGATAAACCAAGCGCCAAATGTTTTAAACACAGCACCCTAAAAGAAGGTCTTTTTTTTCTTAATTATTATTATTTAGTAACAATGGAAAGGGGTTAGTGTTACCACGTGGCCTAGCCGGACGCGCGGCTCAGCTGGCATGCAAGGCATGCACCCAAGATGCGCATGGCAGCTACCATGGATGGATTTGCCCATCGTATTTTCTCTTATACTCTGTTTGGATGGAGAGAAAAGTGAAAGAAAAGAAAACTGAAAGGAGAGAAAAGTGTGAGGAAAGAAAATTGGAGAGAAAATATTTTCTCTTTCTTTTGTTTGGATGAGTGGAAGGAAAATAGAGAGGAAAAAAAAGTTGATAATTTACAATGACAATAATGTCATTAAATAATTAAAAAATGCATCAATTTTTTTCTTAAAGGGTCAATATCAGAATAAAAAAATGAAAGAGCACTTTTGAGTTTTCTCTCCGAAATCTCTTCGGTTTGGAGAGAAAACTTTTACGTAGGGCCCACCACTTTTTTCCCTCTATTTTTTCCTTTAGTTTTCTTTCCTTCCTACTTTTCTCTTCATCCAAACAAGGTAAACTTCATTTTCTCTCCTAGTTTTCTCTCCATCCAAACAGAGGCTTAGAGTTCTCTTTGAGGCGGTGCATTAGGCTCATCTGAACCATCTATCCAAGCATCCAATGGTTAAGAATGAAGAACATTTGGAGGCTTACGTGAAGGACTCTTAGGCGGTGCTTTGAGGCATATTTTCTACGCGGATTCAATACAGATTGGTAGCGGCTTTCCACCTTTAAAAAAAGGTAGTGGGTCTTCGTAGGGGTAAATTCAGCGAGCCCCTAGCATGCAGTCTTGATCATATGACTTGACCAGCGAAGATCAAGGCAGTACAGAGGTCTAGGCCAGGCAGGCTTGGACGCGGATGAGACTAGGCCGGTATACACAGGAGGTGCGCGGATGCGAGGTGCCAAGGTCAGTTTTATGTTTTTAAGTGAGGTTGGGATGGGCACTTTGAGTGATCTTTGTAAGAGACAGAGAGAAGTGTTTGGCCTAAGGGCAAACTCATTATATCCAAAATTACTTAGTGGAAAGTTCTTTGGTTGGAAAGGCTTTGCTTTCCGTATATCATTGTGTTTGTGGGACTTGGCTTGGGGTTTTATTTGATTATTGTGGGGTCTAGACTGGTTAGGAGAAGGATCTTCTAACGCCATCACCGTACGAAAGGACCTAGTGGCCATAAAGAGCGCTTGCACGTGCCGATTAAAAGCCCGGCGATAATTGGTATCAAAGCAAGGATTCCACAGGAGTTGGTATCAGAGCCCGGTTGAAGCAAGTTCCAAGCACAAGACATGGTGGCGGTTGGAGACCGTGTGACCCGTTTGGAGGGGATTGTAGAAGATCCAGGAGATGGATCAACCATGAATTTGGTAGCTACATGCACGGAGTTGAGCATGTAGTTGGCCGAGTTGCGGACTTCACATAATCAGCTGATGGAGGTGCATGAGAGGCTGATTCGTGACCTCGAGCATCGACATCTGCAACAACAATGATTAGATCTGGCCATGGAGGAGAGATTGGAGCTTTGGATCCATGCTTTGGAGGAGGAGTTGTTCCGACAAAAGCAGGAGGTGTGGAGTCCAGTTAACATGGTCGTCGTTCCGGCAAAGGAAGCGAAGGTCTGGGAGCCTAAGGCCTTCAACGGAGTCAGGAGTGCAACGGAGGTTGAGAACTTCATATAGGATATGGAAGTCTACTTCCGTGCGATGAAGATCCCAGCGACCAATTAGGTGGATCAGGCCTCAACATATTTGGAGGGCAACGCCAAGCTCTAGTGAAGGACCAAGATGGCCGAGGATGAGGATGACCGTGTGGGGCGTTCCAGGATTGAGGTTTGGGAGATCTTCAGGAGGAAGCTGAAGGGTTAGTTCCTGCCGAGCAATGCGAGTTGGGTTGCTCGAGAACCTGCGGAGGCTATAGCAGACAGGGAGCATTCGGGAGTACATGGCGCAGTTCATCATGCTACTTTTGGAAGTGTCCAACATGTCGGAGGAAGATAAGCTTTTTAACTTCCTCGCGAGCCTATAGGGGTGGGCACAGGCTGAGCTTTGCAGGAAGGAGGTGAGAGATATTCCTTCAGCCTTCGTAGCAGCAGAGGCGTTGGTAGACTTTCGCAACAGTACAACTTTGGGTTGAGATGGCTAGGACAAGGACAAGCGTAAGAGTACATCACCATCACGGGGTCGAGCAGGCAAGAAAGAGGATGTGCCAGCACATGCAGCAGCAAAACCAAAGCCACGAGCAAATTTCACCGGATGCTTTATATGTAGAGGATTGCATCTGGCATGGAGTGTCTAAGGAAAGTAATGACAGTAGCCGCCGTTACTAACCAAGAAGACAAGACATCTGAGAATTCAGAGGAAGGGCCAATAGTGAGGTTATCCCCACTAATAGCAATCGGAACCTTGACCGCGATGGAGCAGAGTCAAGGTCTAATGCACGTAAGGGCTCGGGTCAACGGGAAGACAGTACGAGCCTTGGTTGACATCAGCACAATGCACAATTTCATGAGCCAGAGAGCGGCACACAGATTGGGCCTAGGAGCGCTTTCCAAGCCTTGTTAGGTGAAGCTCGTAAACTCTGAGGAAATGGAGTCTTTAGGCCAAGCAGAGACCACATTGGAGGTGGGCTCATGGCGAGGTTACTGCAGCATGAAGGTTCTGCCACTCAACAATCTCGACATGGTGTTGAGTATGGATTTCTTCATCAACTCCAAGGCCGAGGTTATGCCTCATCGCGGAGGCATCCTGATCCGAAGATGTAGACATCCTTGTTTTGTGCCAGCGGAGGGGTGAGACAAGACGGCGAAGGGCTAGGGCGGAGCACCCCACCACTAGACTTGAGGTTGCGCTGTGACCTCGCACCTAGGCGACAACGCACGTAGGCACTGGGGCGGCGCATGCACAGCAGGCGCATGTCAGCCTGCAGCAGGAGGCAGCAGGCCAGATTGCTCAGCAAATGGACTATTTGAACGAGGAGGCATCAGGGGGTGCACGTGGCAGGTGGCCGTATTGAGACCCGAAAGACTTTGGATAGGAGGGCCAAGGTGTGCAGCAATGAGGTGCGCCAGGAGGGCGCACGACAGTATCGAGCCCTGGCATGGCTCGACAAGGGCATCGAAACTTCAGTGGGAAAAGGATTATTATTACCCCGTGGCCCAGGCGGGCGCGCGGTTCAGTCGGGCGCACGGCCCAATCGGGCGCGCAACCCAGTTGGGCACGCGAGGCATGCCCCCAGGATGCGCGTCCAGGCTAGCCGCCAGCCTGGCAGCGGCCAGGGATGGATTTGCCCACCGTATTTTCTCTTGGAGTTCTCTTTGAGGCGGTGCATTAGGCCCATCTCAACCATCCATCCAAGCATCCAACGACAAAGAATGAAGACAACTTGGAGGCTTACGTAAAGGACTCTTAGGCGGTGCTTTGAGGCGGTGATTTCTACACGGATTCAACACGGATGGGTAACGACTTTCCACCTATAAAAGAAAGGCAGTGGGTCTTCATAGGGGTAAATTCAGCAAGCCCCTAGCGTGCAGTCTTGATCATACGGCTTGACCAGCAAAGATCAAGGCAGTACAGAGGTTTAGGCTAGGCGGGCTTGGATGCGGACGAGACTAGGCCGGTACGCACAGGAGGTGCGTGGGTGCGAGGCGTCAAGGTTAGTTTTATGTTTTTAAGTGAGGTTGGGGTGGGCACTTTGAGTGATCTTTGTAAGGGATAGAGAGAAGTGTTTGGCCTACGAGCAACCTTATTATATCCAAAGTTATTTAGTGGAAAGTTCTTTGGTTGGGAAGGCTTTGCTTTTCGTATATTGCTGTGTTTGTGGGATTTGGCTTTGGTTTTTATTTTATTATTGGGGTCTAGACTGGTTAGAAGAGGGATCTTCTAATGCCATCACCATTAGACGCAAGGTCCTAGTGGCCATAGGAAACGGCTTCACGTGCTGATTGAAAGCCCGATGACATTAGAATCCCACTTACCCAACCACAGCATAACAAGAGGCCAAATGGGCTACATGTGAAGGAAACCCAGAAGTAGACTGACCAAGCTCCCGCCTTATGACCGCCTAGATGAATAAATAAATAGTTTTAAACTTGATTTACTTCTTTTTTTTGGTTACATCCGGGCGATCATACAACACGAGTACGAGTTAGCCCTTGAACATCAGAATACACTATTTGCTCTAAAACAAACAGGCAGGGATCACCCAGCCTCCACCTCCAAAACCCTGAGTGGTGTGCCACTAGAGATGCCACTCAATTGGCCGCCGAATTAGCTTCCCGATAGGTATGGCGAATCTGAACTCCTTGGGCCTCCCTCAAAATAGCCCATATATCATGTAAGAGTGGAATGGCAGGAGCTAGGGAGCCATGATCCCTTCGCAGCCACCGAATAACAGTCAAAGAGTCACCCTCAATAATGAGGTTATGAGCATGAAGAGACTGAACGACATAGGAGATGATAACCCAAGCAACATAGAGCTCAGTCATTGGGACAGAGGAGTCCAGACTACCAAACCACCAGCCGCCAATAGGTCACCCTCCGGCCCGCAGATGATAAAAGCTGATCTCGCTAATCTATCCCGGACACTTTCGTCAAAGTTAATTTTGATAAACCCTGGAGGGGGGGCTCCTAAGATATGAAAACCGTATGCCGGTTCGCTGCCGAAGCAGTAGAGGAACCCCAGAGGTCAGAAGAGTCAAAACCACCTGAATAGAAGCCACGGGCACAATCCGACGTCAGGGATCTAATTTTTCATATGATCCTGTGTAAAGATATACTGTCATCTGTAAAAAGAATTTGGTTCCTAGACAACCAGATCTGGTATGCCGTAGAAGCCCATAGGGCACATTTGTACTGAGGGGCCTTTTAGAGGTCATTTAAGAAAAGGGAACACAGAGAGCCCATATGATCCAATCTACAATAATATCTGATCCAATAGACTGCCAGATCCGCCCCACTCTAGGACAAGAGAAGATGGCATTACCAGTAGACTCCTCCTCCAAACTACATAGTGGACATATAGGCTAGATAGGCAAGCCCCTCCTCACAAGCAAAGCATAAGTAGGCAGGCATTCCCACAGAAGCTTCCATATGAAGAGCTGAATCCTGGAGAGAATGGGAAGCTTCCAGATCCACGCAGCATCCACCGGCCCCTGAGACTGAGGCCTGAAGATCTTCACAAGATCCTTAGTTAGGGCCTTAGGAAGACAAGATCTCCGCCAAAGTCTACAATTCGAGGAAATACCCGGTATAAGCGGAATGGACAGAATCCGACGAGAAAGCTCTTCTCCAAAAAACTGGGACACCAGCGGGGCACTCCAAGAGGAAGGATCAGAAGAGATCAACTCCTTCACTCTCATAGTAGTGGGGACATCAATACTAAAGAAGGAGGGCCAACGAGATAGAGGGATGTCAAAAATCCAGGTATCCTGAATAACATCAATGGAAGAGCCGTCTCCAATCATCCACAAAGTGTTTTCCATAATGGAGTTACTATATCGACAAACCTCCTTCCAGAAGGAAGAATACCGACGAGAAGACTACATATGCGAGGAGGAAGTTCAATCACTATATCTCGCTCGCATAAAAGAACTCCATAGACTCTGCGGCTCCAGAATGAACCGCGAGGCATGCTTGGCCAAAAGGGCCTCCCTTCTGACAGTCAAAGACTGAATCCCAAGACTGGCCTCCTGGATCGGCATACAAACCCTCTCCCAAGACATAAGGTGAATACCATGCCCATCCTGCATTGAGGCCCAAAGGAAGTTCCTAAAACATCTCTCAATCCTCCTAAGACAGGAGATCAGGATGGCAGCATTGGAAAGAAGATACATAGGAAGGGAGGAGAGGACCGATCGATTAATAGTGACCCTAGCCATCATAGATAATCCCATAACCTGCCACCCCTCAATGCGCTAACGAACCCGCATCTCAAGGTCAGAATAGTTAGCACAGCGGGGATGTCTACCAGTCATGGGAACCCCCAGGTACTGATGTCGATCAGTCTGAGACGAGATACCCAACATATGGACAATGGCTTTCCTGGTAGCTCTGGAGGTCTTCGGACTGAAGCTGATAGAAGACTTGGATACATTGACCTTCTGGCCCGAAGCCTGACAATAACGCTGGATGATGTCAGCAAAGAAAGAAGCATTGGCTGAGATAGCTAGCCCCAGCAAAATATAATCATCAGTGATGAATAGATGAGAGATCGCAGGACCCCTAGGGCAGGTCATAAAAGGGGCAATACTATGATCAGCCTGAGCCTGATAGAGGGCACGAGAAAGATCATCAGCTGCCAATATAAACAGCAGAGGGGATAAAGGATATCCCTGACGCAACCCTACCGAAGAGTGGAAAAAATTAGTCAGGCTTCCATTAATGATCAGCGAGAAAGAAGGCCTCTGAATGCAAGCCATAATCCAATCGATAAACTGATCATCAAAACCAAACTCTTGCAGGGAGTGGTAGAGAAAAGTCCAACTAAGTCTATCATAGGCTCTCTCCATATCCAGCTTAACCGCCATAAGGCACTGCCTGGCTGGGGCTCTCTGTAAATCATACATAAACTCCTGAGCAATAAGGGCGTTGTCCGAAATGCTACGCCCTTTGATAAATGCCTCCTGTTCCACTGCTATAAGATGAGGCATCACCAAGCGAAGACGGTCAGCAAGCAAACGAGCACAAACCTTATACAGCGTAGTGCAGAGACTGATAGGCCGAAAGTGCTAGGGGAGAGAAGCATCATTACATTTGGGCACCAAGGTAATAAGAGTCCGATTCCAATCCACAGGTATGGCCTTGGCTTGAAATATAAGGAGAATAGCCTGAGCCACCTCCTGACCAACAATGTTCCAATGATGATGGAAGAAGAACGGTGGAAAACCATCAGATCCTGGGGCCTTATCCTGCCCGAGCTCCCATAGAGCCACACGAATCTCATCACCTGTGATAGGTCTGATAAGCATTTCATTCTCCAGAGAAGAAACCTTCCTAGAGTCAGGGACCTAGAAAACTGGAGAGCCGAAGCCTGAGGACTCCGACCATCTGGCCTAAAAGAAGTGAAGAAGCTGGTCCCAAATAGAAGGAAGATCCTTATGATAGTACCCTGAATCATCAGTTAGTCTGCGGATCCTATTAGCAGCTCACCGCTTCAGAATGGCCTATTGAAAAAATCTAGTATTGCGGTCCCCTTCGCGAATCCACTGGATCCTGGACCGTTGCCTCCAATAGATCTCTTGCTGGATAAGTAGAGAGTGGTGCAAAGCTAGTTTGGCCCGGAGAGCAGAAAGATCAGAGTCCCAAAAAAACCCCTCCTGATCCTCCTTAGTCTGCAGAAAACTAAAATATCAGCTTCAAGTTATTCTACCTGCTTGACCAGATCACCAACCTCCAATCTATTCCATCTGGCCAGTCTTAGTTTAACCAACAAAAGACGGTGAGAAAGACGGTAGATATCATTGCCCCGGATAGGAATATGCCAGACCTGGGAGATGATAGATCGGGCCGCCATATATGAAGTCCAAAATTGCTTAAATCTGAACTGCCTCCACTGATAATGATCAATCTTCGTAGATATAAGAATAGGGTAGTGATCAGAAGTAATCCTCGGAAGATGAGTAACTGAAGCAGAGGCGAACTTCTGAAGCCATTGTTCTGAAGCTAAAGCTCTATCAAGCCTCTCCCAAACACGAGCAGAACCTTGACGGTTATTACACCAGGTGAATTGGGTCCCCAAAAAAACCCAAATCCAGAAGGCCAGCCGAACTGATAAAATCCCTAAATTCAGTGATATTAGCTGTGCTAGTGACCCTTCTGCCCCCACGCTTTTCACTAGCTTCAATGATACAATTGAAATCACCAGCAACAATGGAAGGGATACCCCAAGCAAGCAGGGAATGAAGATCAGACCATAAAAACCATCTTTTTCGAAAATCAATATTAGCATAAACAACCAATAGAAGCCAAGGGTCAGCAGAGCCCTCAGAAACAATAAGGCCTAAATGCTGATTACTTTGATGTACAACATCAACCTTCACAGCCGAGGTGTGCCAGATGGCTATAATGCCACCAGATAGTCCCACTGCCTCAACCACATACAGAGACCAATTTTGAACTATCTGTCTCCGAAACCAGGCCAGACTGTCCCCCGACAGCCTGGTTTCTAAAATAATACAGATATCAAAATTATGGATATGCAGCAATCTACAAAAAGAGGATCGAAACGATGGCTTTCGAGCTCCTCTTACATTCCATAAAAGGATCTTCATTTAGCAGGAAGAGGAAACTGAAATACCCCCTGCACTTTTGCCATAGCACTGTCAGGGAGGCACTCAGAAGATCGAGTACCTTCCTCAGGGCACTGAGAAGAGCAGATCATCACAACTGGGCCCATGATATCCGAAGTCAAAGGGTCATAGGAAGAGCCAGTATCCATTTTAAGCTGGACCTTCTCCCCTACCGAACCCTTGGACTGACATACCACTGAGGACCCAAGATCAGCATTCAAATGTTGCACCTCTTGAAATTTAACTTGTTTAGCTTTAGAGGAGGAGGCACAACCTTTTCCTTTGTTTTTGTCCACTTTAGTTATTAGCCGAGGGGCCTGATACTCCGTCGGATGAGCCCGCTTTAGGGGACCTGGACAAGCATCCCTACTCCTCAAATGGCTAACTCCACCTGAATCCATATCTAGAGAAGCAAATGGATTTTTAACAGCAAGGATTGAGGGGAACTGCTTCAGACTTCTGAATCCCATCTGACACCGGCACGCCCTCACTGAGACCGACACGCCCTGATACCCCCAACACAGACGCAGTCACAGAAGCAACCTTAGCCTTCTTCGCTGGTAAAAGACCTGAGCTCTCAGCCTGCATAGCATCAGCCTTGAGACCTCTGGCTCTTCTCCGACGAGCCATCTTCGACTGAACATTCCAACCATCAGCCGACTTCCCCGGAACAGCGGCTGGAGCAGAAGAGATCGGCCAAGAGATAGGGGATACTAGATTTGCCTTTAACTGCATCTTCCTTCTTCCCTCCGCTTGAGACCCCTTAACCACCTTACGTTGCCGGACAGCAGACATTCACACACCAAAGAGGGGAGCCTCAGACGACGAAGCAGAAGCTTTCCTGGTCGGAGAGGAGCAGCTTTCGGAGAGATGTAATGAACCACAATGCGGGCAAATTCCATCCAGCTGCTCGTACACAAACTGTTGCCAAAACGGGCCATTCGTCCCCCTCACCCGAGACCCCGGACGGAGAGGAGAATGAAGCTCGACTTGGGCACAAACACGGGCATATCCTCCCATGTTCTTTGCCATAGTAGCCGAATCAACAAAAGCAAACTGGCCAGCCGGCGCAATGATCTCTCTGAGAATCTCCTCCCTCCAAAATTCGATCGAAAGATTTGGCAATCGAATCCACAAAAGAGCAGAAGAAACGACTTCAGCCGCTAGGATGAATTCCGACCTCCAAGCTTCGGACGCTATAGGCTGGCCGTTAATCACCCATGGCCACTGCAACATCAAATCTCGGGCAGCAACATCAGCAAAATGGAATATGTAACACCGGAACTCCAAGCTTATAGGGATAATCTTGCCGGAAATACCACCACGGCGGAACTCCCTGATGAAAGCCTCGACCGGAACCCACCGGTGAAAAGTCCTCATCAAAACAACACATTGCTGCCATCCCATTGATTTAGCTGCCAGCTCCGCCACCGGCACTTGGACCACATCGAGAAAGCGGGCCTCCAGCAATGCCATCTCAACCGGCGACGGAGAAGAAGATACCCACTGAAAGCTTGCTTCCACTGCCCTACTCCCTGGAATCCGGCCATCGGAAACCCCATTCAAAGCCATGGGACAAAAGGGGGAATAGGGGAGCCAAGCACCTGAGCTCAAGAACCACAGAAGCGAAGAGAATCACCGGAGATCATTTACTTCTTTATAAACATATAAGTTTATAGAATTAGAAACTTAGCTTAGCATACAGTAATGCTCAGAGTTATGGATGCACACTCTTTGGCTTCCGTTAATCCATGAGATAGTTATGGCTAAGTCATCCTTCAAGACAATTAATATTATAATTCTGAAATCCTGTGATGGCTGCCTTCAGGCTAAATAGTGCTTCAGTTAGTTAGGCACAAGGCACTAAATTAGTTGTAAGAAAGACTGCCAAAGCTAACATTAATCTTTCCAAATGATTGCAAATTACTGCTCCTACACTAAAGGATTCTATATGAATTGATCCGTCAAAATTAACCTTAATAAATCTTGATTGAGAGATGACCTCTTCCTTTCCTTTACCTTTTTCCATCCTGGGCCTATTATTCGTGAGCTATTTGTTTACTTACAATTCAATTACTTACTATAGAAATTAGAATTGTAAAAAGAAGATTTGTATAGTTGTTTGCTTAAAAATTGCAAATACAATCAACTATATTTTTTAGGAAATCAAGGAGGAAAAGAATTTCCCCTTGAGCAATATATTAGAAGGTAAAGATTTACAATGGAGTTATATATAGAAATTGAAGGGAAAAAAAAGACCACAAAAGTCTTTATCAACGTTCAACTATTTCAAAGGATAAAGATTACCCCACAACATGAAGCTAGCAATGGTCTTATATATAGGACCGATGTTGCTGAAGAATTTTGTTAGAAAGATTCTAGAGTTCATCTTAATCTAATTTTTTCAGTTGGTTGATACTTTTTTCCTTCTCTATATTATCTAAAGCTTAGAGATACTGTTATGTAATCTATTCAATCTGACACAATTGGCTAAAGATTCTAAATTAGTCTCAAGAATAAGTATTTGGTGAATAGATGATCAATAAACTCAAAGTTGACTCTATATAAAGCACATTTAGAACTCATTGGCCATCCTTAATCCATTAAGTTATCTTTTATTGTGCAATTTGCATCGAAGGGTATTCAACTAAAAAAATAATTTTACCCTTTCTAGGACAAAAGCTTTCCAAATAGATCCATATAAAAAAAGGTATTCAACTCCTCGATGGTTAATGGATTTGTAAAAGGAATGCACATTACACCTTTTATTACTAAAAGACTTCTAATATGATGCATTTTTAAATGTTGATGAGTGAATGGCAGAGAGGAGACTTTATGGTTGCTGTAGTTGTGGGGACTATTAAGATATGGGGGGGTCAAATAGTCTAATTCTCCATTGTTATGCTCCAGGGTTTTATATTGATGTAATTGATTTGTACTTTGGTAACACTGCCATAAAGATCCCCAAATAGGAGGTCGGGTTAGAGGAGTTAAGGCTATTAAACTATCCTTCTAAAATTTGATACTTTTTTTTTTAGTATTGTCAAGTTTGAATATTGTACAATTACAAAAGGCATACAAATCTCTCCAAATATCTTTCCAAATACAATCAACTATTTGGTTGCTTGACATGGGAAGAGATAAGATCATATGTACATTGTAATTAAACTAGCAAAGTCATCTATCTAAGAAATAGTGGGCTATTTATACTTTCTATCATAGTATAATATTTATCATATTATTTCTGTAGTTAGAGGAAAGAATAATATTACAATTAATTTATCATTTGTTTGGTACAATAATAACTACAATAATTGTACTTATATAAAATAATTTAATATTATAGTAATCAGATTTGTTAGTATAATCATAAATATAATTATTGTATATGCTATATTATAATATTATAATATTATTCTATTATTATTATTATATTTTTATTAGTAATAATATTACTTAATTGCAAGGACACTGCAATGTGGTGTGTGACTCATTCTAAAGACTTTTGAATATCAAAGAATTTTATAATTAGGACAGCAACTAATTTTGACTATAATTATAGTTAAAAGTTAGGATATATTTTTGTATTTAATTTATTGTTTGTAGTTTTAACCACAACCATCTAACTACTTTTTGAATGACTACAATTAAATTATGACTATATGTGTTTATGTAAAAAGAAATCCCTAATGTTTTAGATGAATCAAGATTCATATTCTTCTCATATATGAAACTATATTCATCTTATGCTTAATCTTAAGAGAAACCCTAATAGATTTAATAAAGCATTGATCCTTCTTTATCTATGTAACAGGTAAAATGTACTGGTCTGAAAATTAAGGACAAAGTTTTCAGAGTTAAATCCTTCTACTCCTCGAATTAGAGTGGAAATATGATTCGATCGATGTTGCACTGGGAAAAAAAATCAGAAATTATATTTTGTGGGCTTTTTAAAACAAAGTACGTGCTGGAGAGAGGTATTAAAGGAGGAAAAAAAGAAAAAAAAAAAAGAAAAAGAAAAAAAGAGGACTTCAACATGAGCTCTCGAAGTAGTTTCTGTAATAACCCAGTTGAAAATGTTGATTATCTATTCGTTTCACTGGCCTTTGTTCTTCAGCTAAATAGATACGGAGAGGAATCAACCTGAAGGATCATTTCAAAGGCTCTCCACACCACTCTTATCTCTTTGGACGATCTGACAAAGAATTCAGCATAGGATAAGGATGAGTTGGGACCAATTAGCTTTGGCTTTTTACTGGACTCTCTGGAAAGAGAGAAGCCATGGGACTTTTCTGGCTAAAAGGAGATATAAAGAAGCAGTACTTTTGGCAGCCCTGCATCACCTGAAGCACTGAAAAGGATTCGGTGTTGGATTTTTTTTTAAAAAAAATATATATATATATAATTTTTTTTAAAATTATATATAATGATCGGTATTGGAATCCAGTAGTGGAGCACATAGCAAGAGCATGCGGACTGTTTAACATGCATAAAATAAATATCATCATATTAAAAAAATATATCATATAATTTTTCTACCCTAAAACATACCGATGTATTGAGGTTTCGAAGAAGCACGCGCTCCACTACTAGATTCAAAACTATGAAGGAAAAATCTCATGGTAAAGTTTACAGGCCAAAGTACGTCACAAAATACTTGATAAATAAAAATAAAATCAAAGTATTTCTCACCTTTCTCAGGATCGATATCGAATTATGAAAGTTGGCTCAATCTTATTTTTCTCTATTTCTCACAAAAGAGTTGACGCACATAAAGAAGAAAAGGAAGAGAGAAACTTTTCTTTCGTTGTGTCACGTATGTTGAAAGTTTACCTTATGCCTATTTATAAGCTTTAAGTGAATTAGAAAAAAAAATTATTTAATTTATTATTTAATTAATTAAATTTAGATAACTTTTATTTATTACAATCTATTTTGACCGCACGAGAACAATACTCTACACATGTACGTCAACTCCTTGATTATATCAAAAAAAATATTTTTTATTTACAATTAATTTACAAATAATATCTAAATTAAATATAATAATATCTAAATCATCAAATCTTATTTAATAATTTCATATATTATTAATTTCAAACTCCACCAAAGCCGGTCCCAAGCTTGGGTAAAGGAGGAGGGTTGCGTTAGGTAGCTGACAGCTAGCGTAAAACTCCATCAGAACCCTTAAAACATGAATCTGGTAAATCAAACTATGCGAATGGCTAGGATGTCCCAATTAAGAGACCCGTTGTATTTGCCTCCGGATGTTTCGAAAAATGGGCAAGGGGCGTCGCACTGGCATTCGAGTACGGTGATAAGTGAGTAAGGTTCCTGCACTACGGACGAGTGTGGGTAAAGAAACACTAATAGGTAAAACTATGAAGATAGTGGACACTTTGATTAGGAGAAAAGTAAATATAATATGCTTATAAGCGACTAAATGGATAGGTGAAAAGATCTAGAGAAATAGAGAATACATGATATAAATTATATTACATTGGAATATATAAAAATAGAAATGGAGTAGAAATAATTGTAGATAAGAATTTTAAGGAATATGTTATTAAGGTAAATAGGAAAGAAGATCGGATTATATCACTAGAACTTATAATTGAGAATAATATAATTAACATAATTAGTGCATATGCACTACAAGTAGGATTAGACCAACAAATTAAGACATAATTTTGGAAAGACATAAGTGAAGTAATGCAAGAAATACAAAAAAAAAGAAAAGATATATTTGAAACAAGATTTTAATGGACATGTAGGTAAACAGAGGATGGATATGAAATGCATGAGGATATGGATTTGAAGATAGAAATGAAGCCGTTATGAGCTTATTAGATTTTGCAGTGGCGTATGATCTAACAATAGAAAATACTGTTTTAAAAAGAGAGATGAACATTTAATAAGATTTAAAAGTGGATCTAATAAAAGTTAAACAGATTTTTTTCTTAACTAGGAAGATAGATAAAATAACATGCAAAAACTGTAAAGTTATTCTAAGAAAAGTTTAACTCACAACATAGGATAATGGTAGTAGTTATATGGATAAAAATGAAATGTAGAGTAAACGTAAAACTATTAATTCATAAATTAAATGGTAAAATTTGAAAGAAAAAAACTAGAATTATTTAAAGAAAAGTTAGTAAAAATAATGATTATGAATATAGATAGTGATCCCAACTTAATATAAAAAAAAACTAAATGCATAAAAATATAGCAAAAGAAGTTCTAGAAGAATCAAAAGGAGTAGGACTAGTAGAAAAGAAAACTTAGTGGTGGAACAAGGAAGTTCAAGCTGCCATCAAACTTAAAAGGATAAACTATAAAATTTAGCAAGAGGCTAGGGATGAAGAAAGTCTTAAAAATTATAGGGATGCAAAGAAAAAAGTTAAAAAAGTGACAAGTAATGTCAAACTTAAAGCCTACGATGATTTATATAATAGACTAGATATGAAAAAGATGAAAAGACTATATATAAATTAGCAAAACTAAAGAGAAAAGAAAATAAAAATCTTGACTATATTAAATGTATTAAGATGAAGTTGAAAGAGTCTTATTAAAAAAAGAAGAGATAAAAGAACGATTGAAAAGTTATTTTAAAAAATTATTAAATAAAAATAATTAATAAATTTAAGGGTAGAAGGATATAATAACCTAAGAGTAACAAATGAGTATAAATTTTTTCATAAATTTAGTATGCTTGAGGTTAAAAAACTTTGAGTAAAAAAAAATACAAAGGCATTAGGATGTGATCCCTATTGAGGTTTGAAAAGGCTTAGGAAAATTGAAGTCCTGTAGTTAAGCAATTTATTTAACAGAATTGTAGCAACTAAAAGAATGCCAGATGATTCGAGAAAAGCATATTAATACTCATATACAAAATAAATGAGATATTCAAAACTGCAAATTATAGAGGGATTAAGCTAATGAATCATACAATGAAATTATAAAGAAATTAATAGAAAATGATTAAGAGCTAAAACTTTAGTGTCAAATAATCAATTTGGATTTATACCTGAAAGATCAACTGGAAGCTATTTATTTATTAAGAAGATTGATGGAGAGATATAGAAAAGAAAAAAGACCTTCATATGGTCTTTATTGATTTAGAGAAAGCATATGATGAGTACCTAAAAAATAATATGATGAATTTTAGAAAAAAAAGAGTTACCAAAAGGTACATAAAATTGATAAAAGATATGTATGATAGAGCAATAACTATTATTAAATAACATAGAAAAAATTAGTAAGTTTTCAATGGTTTATATTAAGGATTGCCTTAAGTCTGTATCTTTTTGTATTAGTTATGATGAATTAACCAAATATATTTAAAATGATATTGATGGTGTATGTTATTTGCAACGATATAGTGTTGATTGATGAAACTAAATCTAGAGTAAATGCTAAGCTAGAGATTTGGAGAAAGGCTTTAGAATCTAAAGGTTTTAAGATTAGTAGAACTAAAATTGAATACATGAAATGCAATTTTAATGGGAGTAGAAATATAAATAAAGAAATAGTAAAAATTGCAAGCTAAAAGATATCAAGGAGTAAAAAATTTAGGTATTTGGGATCAAGTATCCAATAAGAAGGTAAAATAGGTGAGGATGTGAATATAGAGTTAAAGCAAGATGGATTAAGTGGAGTGCTTCGGGAGTAATATATGATCGATCCTATTAAAATTTAAAAAAATATAAAACTGCTATTAGGCAGCTATGTTATATAAATCAGGTGTTGGGCAATATTAAACAACATATGAATAAATTAAGTGGAATAGAAATGTGTATGTTAAGATGGATATATGGCAAAACTTTAAAAGAAAGAATTAAAATAATATATAAGAGAAATGAAAGGATTAATCGCAATTGAAGATAAAATGAGAAAATCGATTACGGTGGTTTGGACATATACAACGTAGACCTTTGGATGCTTCAGTTAGAAATAATGATCTTTTAATAATTCATGATAAGGATAAAGATAGAAGTTGACCTAAATTAATATAAGCAAAATAATTAAAAAAGATATAACTATTTATAATTTAAATATCGACTTGGTCCTGAATAGAGCAGAGTGAAGGAAGCATATTCACGTAGCCATCCCCATGTAGTTGGTAAAAGGCTTAGATGAGTTGAGTTGTATATCAAAAGAAAAATTTTTCATATAATTTTTTATATAGAAAACATACCCATGTGTTGAGGTCTCGAAGAGCAAACACATCCCACTATGGATTTGAAACTATGGAGGAAGAATCCCACAGTAGAGTTTACGGACCAAGGTATGTCACAAAATACCTACAAAATAAAAATAAAACCAAAATTTTTCTCACCTTTCTATCGGTATCGAATTATGAGAGTGGGCTTACTCTTGTTTTTCTCTATTTCTCAAAAGAGTTGAGTTGGCGCACATAAGGAAGAAAGGAAGAGAAAAGCTTTTCTTTCATGTCACTTGTGTTGAAAGTTCACCTTACGCCCTATTTATAGGCTCTAAGTGAATCAGACAAAAATTTATTTAATTTATTTTTTAATTAATTAAATTTAGAAACCTTTATTTGTTATAACCCATTTTGATCGTATGAGAATAATTCTCTACACATGTACATCAACTCTTTGATCATATCAAAGAAAAAAGTTATTTTCTTATTTGCAACTAATTTATAAATAATATCTAAATTAAATATAATAATATCTAAATTATCAAATCTTATTTAATAATTTATATTATTAATTTTAAATATCTAATAAATCAAATTTATTATTTATTAATATTTTTAATAATCATATTATCAAAAATATCAAAAATTAATTTTTTTTCTTTTCATCAACTATAATATGTGCCACTTACAAGAGCAAAATTCTTTGTATTATGTTTTACAATAATTTTTATGTGCCACCATTTATATCATTACATGAACAATAGGTCTAAACATATTTTTATTTTATCTAATAACCAATTTATTGTACCAAAATAGATGTGAGAAAATAATCAATCAAATTGATTATTTATTTCATAATAAACTCTTTATTATAAAGTTTAATAAATATTTTATTTAAAAAATAATAAATAATTATATTAATTTTTAATCAAAGAGTATTTGATGCGATTAACCTAAGATAGTGTGGGAACCATGAACCATAATTTCAAGCTCCAAGAAACTTAAATAAACTCAATTAAAACTCTTTAATTATTTATTTAATTTATTAATCTCAAAGTTATTCCACTAAAAACTCACTCTTAAAAATTATAGATTAATTTTTATTTGAAAACATAAGTTGATATAATTATTACATGTAATTCAACCTTCCATAATTAGTTCATAATTAGAGCTAGATAAAATAACCATTATAGCTCTCTAATTATCTCTTGTTCCGTAAATACTATTGACTCACTAGTTAAACAGTTAATTTATGATCGGATCATAAATTACGCGCAGAACGCTCCTTAATCAACACTTAAGAAAACTAATGTTAAGCTTTTTTTCAAAAGCCATGGATTTCATATCTTTAAATCATATTTCAAGCCCAATGTGTTATTGAATTTTCAAGATATAAGTATTGGATCCAACATCAAATAGGCTTGAGCGAACAAACCAAAAGATCCAGTAATACAATTAAGGAGTCTGTGATTAAGTCATGATTAAGGTTGATGTACATTGATCATCTTATGACATAAATTGAATTCTTTATAATGGTACTTAAAAATATTCAAATTATGTCGATTCAAGTTCTATATAATTTTATTATATATAATATCTCCATTAAGTATCTCTACATAATAATCTGGATAAGATTATCACATTCATAATGTTCATGGACCGTATTAGTGATTATCAATCATGGATATATTTAAATATATTAGCCATAATTTTAATCTATACATTATACTAAAATTACATCCTCATAATATATTTTAAATTTTTATAAACATTCATCTTTTCTATAAAAGAAACAAGATTGAAAAAAAAAATTCTTTTTTATTAATTTAAAAAATCAAAAATATAAATATATCTAATTTCAATGGCACTATTCCTAACATTCGGAAATGCTCAAATCCAACGAGCTCATAATCCATTGTGGAGTTCTTTGACTCCCCTGTTGCCATGGCTAATCTTCCGGGCCTTTTCATCCTTATTTAGCCTTTCTTCTTTTTCCTCATATTCACTATCTTGTAAATATTTTCATTAATAAAATCGGTGGGCTCAGCCCTTCTCTTAAACAGTAACTGTATGGGTAGATGATAACCTAAACTTCATTTTATTTACCCATGTTTCTTTGTTGGATTAGCTAGACATTATCAATTAATGTGTTGTCCTGGCCCTTTGATTGAATTAAAATCTGCCGATCATACCGCTGGTTGTGTGAACTGCTAATAATTCCTTTCAACCATGACCATGTTGGGCCCATTTGATATTGCCTTTTTCCTCCTCAAAAATAGAATAAAAATGGACTATATTGAATTGGCATGTGTAATTAGTTCCTTGGACCATTCAAATTGTTTAAAACTTTTACCTTGCATATATGTAATGTAAACTTAAAGATGCAATAAGTAATTTGATATATGGAAAAGAAAAAAAGTTAAAACAGATAAAAAAATTAGATAGAAGAAAGTAGTAAAGAAAAGTTTAATATTTTGTATTAAAAAAAATGTAACTCAAAACGGAGTGAAGTGGAGAAAAAAGAATATTTATATAGCCAACTCTTATTAATTTAAGTTTAAACTTTGTTATTCTTATTGTTATCTATAACTTTTATGCTATGTTTGAATCAATTTTGGAATAGAATATAGATTGTCATTCTAACCTGACCATTTCCATAGTCAAAAGAATTATGGTTACCTTCATACACAGAATGAGCATTTATTCCATTGAAAATAAAAATAAACAATATTTTTGGTAACAAATTAATTTATATTATTTTTAGTATAAAATAGTAATAAATAGTATTTTTCTATAATTATGGTATAAATTGAAACACACATCAAATCACACACACACACACATATATATATATCATGTATTAGCAATTATGCATGGTAGAATGAATGTTTAAGAAAAATATATATTAAATAGCATAAAAAAGTTAAAAATATTGGATAAATAACTGATATAAATACAAAATAAGAATATTAATCAAAATTTTAAAATAAAAATAAAAATAAAATAAATAGTGAAGCTTAAATTAAAAATAAAATATTAATTTTAAGATTTAAAATACGAATAAAATTAAATATTTCATAAAATAAAATTAATGATATGTCTAAAAATAATATAATTAATATGTTTTAATTTATATAATTAGTTTCATTTAATTTTTTATAATATATTTCTTCATTTCACATTGAAATAATGAAATGAGAACTATGATTCTAAATCTAAGAATGGCAGTTTTACCTTAATCAGATGGAGACCTATTCTGACTTATCGTAATTGAGGACTTCAAACTCTATGTTTAGGATGGGTTTCATAGAAAACTCATAGTATATACATTCCTTGCTTCAAAACCGGGGCAAAATCAAGGCAATCAACCTCGAATTTGGACATGTAGTTGCCCTACATAGATATGTAGCTATGGTGATCAAAGCCCATAAATATATATGCTAGATAGATTGTAATAATAACCCACCATACTTACTTTGTGATTGGAGTAGGGGCGGTGGGGTAATAATATGGGCTCGAAGATGGAGGTTTTGGAAGCAAAGATCTGTTGATTCCAAAAAAATGAATGACAAGGAAAGCAAAGAATTGCGGTGATTTTGTGCAAATACGATCATCAACATCAATCTCCATTCACTAGCTTGTAGACAAACAGAAACACAAAACTAACGATGATGCCCAGCTGGTCAGTAGTTATTCAAATTTTACCTGATGAATATATATATGATTTACAGAGCCTAATCCATTTTTATCTCTTGGAAACGATAAATATATTTTACTTTATATTTAGTCCTGATATCTAAGCAACATTATTATTCCGGTCAGGTTGGATTTCAGCTGCTTCTTCCATTAATCTACTCATCCGGAAGATCCCGTTTGGCATACCAAATCATGTTGGGTTCAACATAGACTGCCATACACCGAGTCCTCTGGAACCCTTTGGAGAGGACCGCCATTAACAGTCCACGTTCAGAGAAGGCGAATTTTGGCACTCAACATAGCATCCAGCACTTGAGATTTAAACTTGCGTCAATAATAGATTGGGACATCAATGGCTTGGTCGACTTAAAGCAGGTTTTCAGGCAATGTTCTACACAACAAAGTATATTCCTACCCTGATACCTCTAAACCCTCTTAACCTAGATGAATGAGAGATGCTAAGCTTTGCCAGTGAAGTATTTTGATAGGTGTTCAACTTTAGTCAAGTTTGAGTTCCTTGTATTCCAGGTTGGGGCTGCATTTAAAGGTTCAGTTACTAACCAAGCATGATGGGGACAATCCAATGGACTTGATATATATTATAGCCTATTAGTCTCAATAAATATCATAGCTAATTACTATCTGCTTACTAATGACACAATGGACTAATTGTTGGAAAAAGTTAAAAAATAAAAAATAAAAAAAGGGGAATGCCCGCGAGCGAAACGCTTGCGGACGTTCTTTCCGTTGCGTGGCCTCAACGGATGTGTGAACGTTGGAAGGCCAACGTTTCATAAACGGTCCAAATAATTTATTTTGTAAGCCGTTTTTAACGTAATTTGGGGCTAACGGCCATTAGGCCTTTAAGGCCATTATGGGCCGAGCCATTGGAGCTTTTATGGGAGCCTATAAATAGGCTCAGGGATTCAGATTGAGGCAAGGTATCAATCTAGAATAATTTGAAGTAGCCCTATATGATTTGTTTTATCTCGTTTCATTTTTATTGATCTTTTGGGCATCTGAAGGTAATCGTTGGGTTTGCACCTCCACACGATCGTGCTCGTAGGAGGATCGGGTCGGGTTGAGCCGGATCGTTGTACCTTGGGGACAGATCGCCAACAACCTGCACGAAGGGACGAAAATATAATCCTTAGGGCAGTGTCTAACACGCCTCGGTCCTGGTTTGATCTATCTTATCTTTTGGTTTTACTTTATTTGTATATTTAAATTTCTATAACATATTTCTAGCAATTTTTAGAAAGGGATTTTTTGTAAGATCAAAAATATTTTCCAACAGTTAAGGATCAGATTTTTCTTCTTTTCTAGAAATTGCTAGATTTTCATTCCAACTTCTTATTCTGTTTTTGCATTGGCTCAACATATAAAGTTTTCATACCACCCTGAAATGCATGTACATTAATGGTGCAAATGTTCTATGCTAAATTATGATCATCCATTGGGCCCAAGATTTAAGGGGAAAAGATTATGGTTTGAATACTTATTATTTTCCTTGGGCAAAATATTAACATTGCTGCAATGCTTTAACTTATATTTCATAAGTTGATCTTTTTACCGTTGGAAGGGATTGTTGTGCTATGTTGCTTTAAAAGAGTTAGTTGATACACGCCATTTTTCTTCTTCCTTACTAATTTTTGTTAAATATATGGTAAAAGAATACTCAGTTTATCTTCACCATCAGATGGTTAAGTGCTCATGCACATACATGGACAGAAATTGGTGTAACAAATCTTGGTTATTAAATAGATTGGGCAATCATGGTCATGTACTTAGCCTATAATAAAAGCGACTGTCCAGCTATCTCTGCAATTTGCTATGCAATTGTTTTAGTACAAACAATCATTATTTGGTTTATCTGCTTCATTTGTAGTATCAGATTTTAATACATTTTGATATGCCTTGGGCGATATATGGTGAGCATAAAATATACTAAACTGATAAATAAGACATAACACTGATAATAACATATGACATTGTTCCTTTGTCTTCTGACTTGTTAAAGGTTGAAGCTTGGATCTTGGTTTGTGTGCATGTGGCTTGTTCAACATGTCAGAGGCTTCTTTCTATTCACCGAACATTCACATGTTTAATTATATGTATATAAATACATACACATTTATACATGTATGCATATAGGTACACAGACGTGTGCAAATCAGGTGGGGCTAGTCATATCTTAGTGCCCAAGTACATATGTAATATGTATACTTATTCTCTCCTCAAGTTGTAGTAACAAAGCTAACAAATATAAAGCTGAAGTGCTAATCAGAAAGTGAATTACTCTGTTCACTGGATAGATGGACAAGGGGTGAAGTCATCAAACAAGTGGTTAACCATTCAGCATGAAAATAAAGCCTTGTTGAAAAACACACATGCTTGCACTTGTGAACATGATATATGCGTGCTTGTATATAGATATATTTTTATATCATTTTATTATTTAACTTTCAAGTGCAGCTACTAGTATATATATTTGCATTCTTACATAAATGCAAAAGTTTTTCTGTTCCAGATAAGTGTTTTCTGGTATAGTGATCAATATTTAATATCTCCTTGTTATGTTGAAGTTGCTAGACAAAAGTGACAGCATTGGGCAAATACTTATTGCTTACCTACTATTGTGAATCTTTTATGTTACCAAATGGCAAAGAATGGATGAACTTGGATGCAGTGACAAGGTATGTCTTATAAATGCTCTATTTTGAGTCTCTTGATATATATTGCCATGAGATTTAATAAAAGTTTTATAATTTACTAAATAATCTCATGACTGTTGGAATATCCAACTTAATGTTTACCTTATATTTGGATATTCAGTTCTAATATATCTTTGCATGATTCTTTTATTTGAGGTCTAGTCCAAAAATAATATTATCTCTTTGAAATTTGCCGAGAAGATTTTGGCAGATTAATTAACCAAGGAGTTATCTAGGAATGGAGTCCTAGATTCATCGAGGGGGATGTGGCTTAAGCCCATTATTTGGTCGCCAACAGTGGATACCTAACCTCTGTGATTGAAGATCCCATGAATGAGGTTCAATGTGGTAGAAACGAAGCTGATTGAGTGATCGTGTTAGAGCACAAATTTTTGAAAAATTTTCATCCCATCCCTATGATGAGTACTCTTATAAAGTGACAAAGTAAATTTGTGTAAGGTTGAGTCATACTCTTAATGGATCCGAGGTAGGTTATCTGCAGGGTATTGTCATAAATACCCTTGGAGGATTCACCTATATGAGAATCGTCATATTAGGCCGTGACTAAAGGTTTGGGCTAACCTTAAAGAATTTTCATGAAAAATCAAGGTACTAAGCGCAAGGCCTTTAATATGCGCTAACCGCTTAAACCCAATTGATCCATACTGTGTGTGTGATTAGTAGAAGTCTGAGTCAAAGGACCTAGTTCAAGGTCTAATCTACTATGGTTCCTTCAGATGTATACAATCAACACTAAGTGAGGTTCAAGTCCATAGGACACCTCACCTATTGCGCAGTATAAGATGCCTTAAAAATTTTATTATATTTATTTTATTTTTTTTATTTTAAACTTTTGTGGGAGATTGTTGAAAAAAGTTAAAAATAAAAAATAAAAAAAGGGAACGCCCGCGAGCGAAACGCTCACGGACGTTCTTTCCGTTGCGTGGACGTTCGTTGCCTCAACGGACATTTGTGCGAACGTTGGAAGGCCAACGTTTCATAAACGGCCCAAATAATTTATTTTGTAAACCATTTTTGACGTAATTTGGGGCTAACGGCCATTAGGCCTTTAAGGCCATTATGGGCCAAGCCGTTGGAGCTTTTATGGGCCGAACCTATAAATAGGCTAGGGATTCAGATTGAGGCAAGGTATCAATCTAGAATAATTTGGAGTAGCCCTATATGATTTGTTTTATCTCGTTTCATTTTTATTGATCTTTTGGGCATCTGAAGGTAATCGTTGGGTTTGCACATCCACATGATCGTGCTCGTAGTAGGAGGATCGGGTCGAGCCGGATCGTTGTACCTTGGGGACAGATCGCCAACAACCTACACGAAGGGGCGAAAATCTGATCCTTAGGGTAGTGTCTAACATGCCTCGATCCTGGTTTGATCTATCTTATCTTTTGGTTTTACTTTATTTGTATATTTAAATTTCTATAATATATTTTTAGCAATTTTTAGAAAGAGATTTTTTTGTAAGATCAAAAATATTTTTCAACACTAATGCAATTAGATTAGGTGGTATATATATATATATATATATATATGCATCGGCACGCACACAGAGAGTCACTCTTCGATCCGTGTGTCTTGTCTACATGGTGGTTTGGGGCATACGCACTTGTGTGAGAGAGAAGGGATCCAATAATGTCCATCATATTATTCATCATATGTACAAATAGATTTTGCAGACATTATAACTAGTTTAGGACTAAAGGGAACAGTTTCTTCCATGACTTCCTAAACTTGAACATGCTCAGAGTTGCAGGGTGGGGAGCTTTTTCAGCATCAGCCTCTTCCTCAGCAACCTTGTTCTCGACCTCTGCCTCCATCTGGTCCCAAAAGTGAGCTTCCCTTCTCTTCTTCCTAATGGTGGCAAGCACATCATATTTGTTGCATATCCCCCATACTGTTACCTTTTGAAGGTGGTAATCAACATGCACTGAATGTATACCTGCATAATGGAGCCACTATTAACACATCCAAGTCTTCAAAGGCTCTGTTACATTTCTTTTAGGTCTCCTATCTTTGGACGCAGTTATCTTTTTTCCCAACAGAGCAACTGGTTAGCCTATTAGCTGGAATACTAATAGTTGTTTTATTGAGAACGTTAAGAAATGCAAACCGAAAATATTAGCTAATATTATTACATTTGGAAAATTTGAGCGCTTTGAAAATTAAGATGCTAAGTGGACCTCTAAAAAAAAAAAATCTAATTATATTGTTTATTAGAAAGGGGAGGACGGCATTCATGTTGCTGCTTAAAAGTTTCTCCAGTCTCCTGCAAAGCTTTTTATTGCAACAATAATATGTAATAAATCTACATTTATAAATGAGTCCCTAGCTTGCCTTCTAGCGTAAGTATCATACCATGATAAGTTCAGAGAAGGGATGGTCCATGGAATATGTCATTAGCTGATATATAACTATTGGTCAACCCTGAATGCAATGTCATAGGGTTTGCCAAATCTGCTGATAATAAAAAAATATACAGCAATATAGTAGAAGGACTACTAAATCTGTTGAGAAGAAAAAATACGTACACAACAATGCTGTAGGGATTATCGAATTTGCTGATAAGAAAAAAAATATGGTACTGTCATAAAGATTGTCTGTATGATGTAAAAAAATAATTGACACTAAATAAACCCATGATATGTTCTTGTGTTCATCTCAAAATTTTCTTCCATGTGCATGACTTGTTCTAACAATATTATTCACACACCCAATCAGCTCATTGTTACAGCCCTCAGTTAACCGTTTAACCTTTTATAAAATAATGCTTCGAATGTTTTAAATATCTAGAGATTGTTGACTTTATTTAACAACTGTGAATTATATTCCATCTGGTGATAAAGAAGAAAAGAAAGCCCCTCAGTGATAAGGTTAGAAAGAACATAATTTTATTTTCTTCAGCTTTGGCTAGGTGAATCAGTTCTATCACAGCAATCAAACAAGTCTCCACAAGAGAAGTTAATAATAGAGGGGCACTTGGGAAATACTAGCATAGTGCAAGTGTTAACTTGCAAAAATAGAAAAAGGTTTTATTTCATATAAAGAATAAAAGAGATCAGCAGCTATTGTAATAAAAAGTATGAAATTAACAAGACTATATAGATCGATCTATATTCAAACTACCAGTGTTCAAATTTCCAAACACTCCAAATGGGAGAGAGGGATACATCCTTTGATATTGTGAACCATTTGTTAGATATCTACCTCTGAAATGTGACAAGGCTTTCTTAATCTTCTTCTCACAGCCATAGGAATAGAGTGGCACCTTCATCTCCACATACTGGGCCTCCACTTGCTTGCCTGCTGGAACAATCTGCAAGTCAGCCATAGAACTAGCCTGCACCTCTCCCAAGTTCCCAAGTAACCATGTCACCATGGGGTTATTTGGGCTATATATATAACCACTGAGAAGCCCTAAAGCAAGCACCAAGTGGATTCCCTGGCCTACCAATAACAAGACAAGGATAGGCTTGCGTGGCTTGGGTGTGCTTCAGTTCTCCTTTTTGGCTCTCTACTTTGATCTCCTTGGTCTCTTTTCTGTGCCATTGCGGTTGATGGAGGCGTAGTCATGGTTGTTTCAATGTGATGGTTAGTGAGATTCCTCCAGTTGGTCCAATTCTATAGGCCAGGAAAGGTTTCATTAGTGGAAAGAGTGTGGGATGTGTCATGATATACCAAAGTGGTCTAAGGTTCTTGTTGCTTTGCTGACAGGATAAGAGGTTCGGCTCCCATGTGGCCGATTGTGTAAAGCGGCCCTTGCCTTGAAAAGTTGGGAAGCATGTGGTGGTTGTCTGGTAGGTTGAGGATGAAATACTTGACTAAAGATGATCTACTGCATATCTAAAAATATTTATGTTAGTGTAGTGGTATAAATGTCAAGATTGTTCTCTCCTTCTTTTGCCTTTTTTCTTTTTGTTATTGGTATTTCAGATAGTCATCAAATCCTTGAAAGATTGTCAAAGACGAAAGTGGGTTGAAATATATTAGAATTTGACCTTCTCTATGTACCATGTTGGGCGTTGGCCAAGCACACGACGAAAAATATGAATGGTTCTCATATTTACTGGTTGAATCCTTCAGATTCTTTCCCGAGGAAGAGCAGAAGTGATGAGGGGTGCATAATGATGAGGCATTTGTGGCAGTTTAGAGGAAAGTAAGTTGGGTAACAATAGTGGATGTTAATATTCAAATACAAGAGTTAGCCTACTGTGCCCCAAAAAAACCCAATGAGAGATCTTGGCTGAAAGATTCTTTTAATTTGAGAATAAGGGTACGTTTGAAATAGGAAAAAAAAAAGAAGGATATTCAAAATATATATTTTTATTCTCAAAAGCTATAACTATAAAGGATAAATCTAAAAAAGATTAATCATAGGAGATAATCCATGTTTATCCCCTGAACTTATTCCTTAGGAAATTCAGAAATAACTAGAACTATTCCTTTATGGCAAAGTTGTTATTTAAAAAAGATGATTATTTCCTCAGCTATCCTCTGGATAAAGTCTATCCTATACACTTATCCAGGGATAGTATTTTGGGAATCAAACACTACTTAAGAATTTTAGATACAAGTACTTGAGTTCGCGTGTGCTTGGTTAAACATACAATATCATATACCAAAACGGATGGTTGTACCTGTTGATGCTGAATCACCAGAAAAGATCAAAAAAGTTTTCTTCGTTACAGGATCTCCTACTGAAGGAAGAGAGAAAGCCCCCTTCTTCTTGGGTCTCTTTCCCCTTATATCCTTTGAGCTTCCAAAAAATGTTCCCTTTTTATTTTCGTCATCACATCGTCAGCATCGAGTCATTTTCTTTCTTTCTTTCTTTTTATTTCTTTTTGGATAAAAAGTCAATGTGTAAGATAAAAATTAGCTTCAGACGAGAGCGTGCCACGTGGTCATTTATCGATAATTAATAGCAGAGGTATTAAGGAACTTGCTCCGGAAGCTAAGGATCTTCATGATGGATTTTGGTTTTTCCAAGAGAATGTCAGGGTTAGTGGGAATGTCAGAGTCAGAGAAGAGTTATCTGGCCCTAAAACAGGTGCTCATTATCTCCTTTATTTGAGTTTTCGATGGATGGTGACGCTCCAGCGTTTGTCTTATTCGAGTCATTTAAAGCGTCATGATGCTTAATGATTCTCGATTTCTGTTCCGGACACGACAGCTCATCGCGTTTAGTGCTTCTGATATGAGAATGATTCTAAGGCTAGGAGGCCGCCCAGAACCCGGGGGGCTGCCTAGGACTAGGAGGCGCCCAGACCCTGAGGGCTGTCTAGAACCAGGAGGCCGCCCAGGACCTGGGGGCCGCCTAGGACTAGGGGCCGCCCAGGACCTGAGGGCCGCCTAGGACTAGGAGGCCGCCCAGACCCTGAGGGCCATCCAGAACCAGGAGGCCGCCCAGGACTAGGGGCCACCCAGAACCTGGGGACCGCCCAGAACCTGGAGGCCACCCAGAACCTGGGGGCCGCCTAGGACTAGGGGCTGCCCAGGACCTGGGGGCCGCCCAGGACCTGGAGGCTGCCCAGAACCTGGGGGTCGCCCAGGACCTGGGGGCCGCCCAGGACTAGAGGCCGCCCAGGACCTGATGGCCGCCCAAAACCTGGGGACCGCCTAGGACTAGGGGCCGCCCAGAACCTGGGGGCCGCCTAGGACTAGGGGCCGCCTAGGACCTGGGGGCCGCCTAGGATCAGGGGGCCGCCCAGAACCTGGGGGCTGCCTAGGGCCAGGAGGCCGCCCAGGACCTGGGGGCTGCCCAGGGCCAGGAGGCCGCCCAGGGCCAAGAGGCCGCCTAGGACCCAGGGGCCGCCTAGGGCTCCTGTCTTACTTCCGGTTTACCAACCATATCATATGCCCCCTCGCCCATGTCCCTTGTACTCAGGCGCGTCGCACCTGCGCAAGGGGGAGGGGCGGAAAAGTTTGAATTTCAAATTTTTATTTTCGATAAGTGTCGTTTCAAGAAAAAAGGGGGGCGCATATCTCTAGGAGGATAGTATCTTTTCGCCTGCCCGGTCCCACTCAGGGATCGCCGTGTGGCTTTGCGGCGCTCGAGGCGTCGTATTCAAAATATAAAAAGGGCCTGTCCCCTCTATCCCCTTGTCTTTTATTTCGTAGTTTCTTCTACGGCTTTACTTCTCCAAGTCCAAGTTAGTTGACTCCTTCCTCTCCTTTTCTTTTTTCATGGATCCCTCCCGAGATAGGAAAGGTAAAAGCCCTATGATCAAGCCCTCTCGTGAAGAGATCATTCGGGCGAGTCGCCAGGCTCTCGGATGGGTGATCATCCGTGGGGATCAACCAGCTGCAAGACCTGTGTCTAGGCCATTACCCCAATCCCCTAGGGCTTCTTCTTCATCTACTAGCCATAAGGTAGGACTTCCGGTAGTCACTTCTAAATCAGCCGGCCCGGCGGAGATCGCCTCAATTACGACCTCTCAAGACCTTAGGAACCTTAGGGCTCAGTTTGGGATTCCCAATAATATTCGGCTTTCCGCTCCTCTCGCCGAAGATAGGGTTACCTCAACGCAACCAGGGAAGGTTGCATTGTATGAAGAATTTTTTAAGGGCGGTCTACGACTGCCTTTGCATCCTTTCTTCATAAATTTGTTGAATAGGTACCACCTCATTCCCGCACAACTTACTCCCAACTCCATTCGCATCGTCTTTTCATTTTTGGTGCTTTGTTACTTCCACGGAGCTTCCGCCCGACTCTCCTTATTTAGGGCATTGTATAGGATCCGAAATCCTGTAAGGGACGGGTGGTGGAGCTTTGCGTCTAGGCCTAAGAGAGTCCTTAAGCTTAACCTCCCTTCCAAAATCAAAGGGTGGAAGTCGCGGCTCTTTTATGCACATTTGGAGGGGGTGGGCGTAGACTGGGGCATTCCTGATACTAGCTCCAATCAGAACTCAAATGTTGATGAGAGAGACCGTGAACTATTCGATACTTTGGTTTCCACCATTGTGCCCCCCAGTAGGGAACTGCTATCGGAGGACAATCTTCGGGAGATCGCATTCGTGCCGGTGTCGTTGGCTGCAGCGCCCGGTGGGCCTCAGAGAGTTTTATTATTATTATCATAATTTCTCGCTTGTTTGGACATCTGGTATTTGAATATGTGTCCCTTAGTGTACATATTGTTCTTGCAGTTGGCATATTTTGTGCCCTCTTTTTAACTAACCTCGTGCTCTCCGTATCGCAGCAATGAGGTTTTCTCAAGATTCACTAATATCGGGTCTTCGGAAGAGAGGAGGGAGTGACCTCGACGCGATAAGAACTGAGCCTAAAAGGCCCCCCCAGCGAGAGCCGGGTCGCCCAACTCAGTCTCTAACGGCCCTCCCCAAAGCAATACTAATAGAGGAGGGCAAGGGGGAGGAAAATCCTCCCGATGGCATATTGATCGGGGACCCTGCCGAGGGAAGCCTACCGGCGGCTGCCTCCTCTCCGGCCAGGGGTACCGGGGGGTCTCTCGGGAGTACAGAGGTTGTTGAAACCAACCCGTCTGGCCCGCCATCGCCAAAAGAAGCAGGTGCTTCCACTCCCCCGGAGACCTTAAGGAGTCCGCCTCAACATTCCCGAATGCCTAGGCAGAGCGCCCCATATAAAAGTTGTCTATCGGAAACAGTTCTCAAACTCTCGATCTTGCTCGGATTCCAGGCCAAAATGAGGAGTCTATCATTGGAGGAGTCCTTCGATACCATGTTCACTGCCGCGCTTCAGGTAGGGTCATAATCTTTTTCCCTTTTTTTCCCTTTTGTAATTACGGAGTTCTTGTATTTATCGATTGTATACTACAGATGTCTAACGGCCTCTTCGTACTTCGTGAGGACCTGACCAATGCCAAGTCTCATAGCGAGAGCTTGGGTAAAGAATTGTCGGAAGCAAAGGCCCGGGAATCGAAGGCATTACATGACCTTCGGATTGTCCAGGAAGATTATCGAGCGTGGCGGGAGAGGGTTGAGAAGGAGCTGCGGACCCTGGATGCCAAGCTATCTGAAGTCTGGGCAAAACTGCTACCAATGGAAGAAAAGTTAAAGGGGACGGTTCTCAGGCTAGAGCACACTGAGAACCGGGCCGACAACGCAGAGGCCACGGCTCGCGATGCTGTGGAGAAATTGGCCTTGGCCGAGAGGGACACAAGGAGGCTCTGGACAAGATGGCGGCAATGGAGACGGAGGTCCAGGAGAGGGTGGCCGCGGCCGAGGCTAGGGCTTAGGAAAGGGTGGCTGCGGCCAAAGATGGGGTTCGGGAGGCCATCCAAGAATATAAGAGTTCTCCGGATTTTGTGTCGGAACTCCATGAAGCCGCTATGGATGCCTTCGTTCAGGGTTTTGAGAGGTGCAAACGGAGACTATCCTGGCACTTCAAATTAGAAAGCCTTGAACGTTTCCAACCTGAGGACGATGAAGAAACTTATGATGCGGAGGTTGAAAATGTGGCGGGTAGAGCGGTGACAGTCAAAGACCCCGTCACAGAAGCGTGTACAACTGAGGAGCCGGCCTCCGGGCCGACTACCAAGAGTGGGCATCCCGAGGACTAATAGGAAGGCGCCCAGGCTTGCCTCGATTTCGACTTTTTGTTCTTGATTTTGTCCTTAGCGGACCCCTTTTTGTAAATCAGTTGATGTCGGCCCGCGGGCAATACTTTATAAAATTTTATAGCGATCTGACTTCTAAACGAGTGAATGCTACTTTTTACTTACTCGATGCTTCAATTATTCAACTCCTGATTTTTACCCATTACATAGGGGGAATAGGGGATCCACCCATAAGTCGGTGTTAAGTTCGAGTTCCAGGGTCGTTCTTCAAGCATATTATCTCAGGACGCAAGTCCTGAAACTCCGATAAGGTGGGCAGTTTAGGGATCCTGGCAAAGGAGTTTAACCTGAGCCTGCTTTAGGTCTAGGATTTAAGCCGTCGGTAAACAGTGTCGTTCTGGGGATGTTCCCAAAATCGTAAGGCCGCCGAGACTTACCCGGGGGTGTCCTTAGGACCGTGGGGCCACCGAGCTCCTTTGAAGAATCGCCTCGGGGGTAGTCGGATACCAGCCCAAGGGTTAGACTCGGGGCCGCCTAAGTCATGGACTTGAACCTCCTCAGGGGTAAGTGATACCAGCCCGGGGGTGTCCTTAGGACTGTAGGGCCGCCGAGCTCCTTTGAAGAATCGCCTCGGGGGTAGTCGGATACTAGCCCAAGGGTTAGACTCGGGGCCGCCTAAGTCATGGACTTGAACCTCCTCAGGGGTAAGTGATACCAGCCCGAGGGTGTCCTTAGGACTGTGGGGCCGCCAAGCTCCTTTGAAGAATTGCCTCGGGGGTAGTCGGATACCAGCCCAAGGGTTAGACTCGGGGCCGCCTAAGTCATGGACTTGAACCTCCTCAGGGGTAAGTGATACCAGCCCGGGGGTGTCTTTAGGACTGTGGGGCCGCCAAGCTCCTTTGAAGAATCGCCTCGGGGGTAGTCGGATACCAGCCCAAGGGTTAGACTCGGGGCCGCCTAAGTCATGGACTTGAACCTCCTTAGGGGTAAGTGATACCAGCCCGAGGGTGTCCTTAGGACTGTGGGGCCGCCGAGCTCCTTTGAAGAATTATCCACAGGAAATCTCCAAATATGTACATCTATTGATTTTTGGATAAATACATTCATTACATCACTGATGGTATTGTCGGAGATTATTTGCGTTCCACGTTCGGGGGATCGGCCGTCCATTCAGATCTTCAAGTCGGTACGCTCCACGGTGAAGGACTTCTACTATTCGGTAGGGCCCCTCCCAGTTCGGAGATAATTTGCCCCCTTCCATTGGTTTGGACACCGAGGCCTTTCTCAGAACCAAATCTCCCTGATGGAAGCTTTTCGAGCGGACGCGAGTATTATAATATCTCGCTACCCGCTGCTGGTAGGCCGCCATTTTAACTTGAGCTCGATCTCTCGCTTCATCAATGAGGTCGAGACTGGCTCTTAAATTAGGGAGGTTGTCAGCTTCATCATATGATTCCACTCGAATACTTGGCAGGCCAATCTCGACTGGGATAACAGCCTCAGAACCGAAAACCAGATTAAACGGCGTCTCTCCTGTCGGTGTTCTGGGAGTTGTGTGGTATGCCCAGAGCACACTCGGGAGTTCTTCCACCCATTTCCCTTTAGTCGCATCCAGCCTGGTCCTCAGTCCCCGTAATATCATACGATTCGTAACCTCGGCCTCTCCATTAGATTGTGGATGGCCGACGAGGCGAATCGATGTGTGATGCCGAGATCGACGCAAAAAGTCTTGAAGGCAACGTTGTCGAATTGTCGGCCGTTGTCAGTGAAGAGTATGGGGTATGCCGAATCGATAAATAATAGCATTCCAGAAAAAGGCCTTGACCTTGGCTTCAGTAATCTTAGCGAGTGCTTCGACTTCGACCCACTTAGTAAAATAATCAATGGCGACAAGCAGGAATTTTTGCTGTCCCGATGCCGGAGGGAAAGGGCCGAGAATGTCCATGCCCCACTGAGCGAAAGGCCAGGGAGCAAAAAGAGAATTCAACTGAGAAGCCGGTTGTCGCTGAATACAGGCGTACCGTTGACATTGGCCACATCTTTTCACTAGTTCAGTTGCATCTTCTTGCATAGTTAGCCAATAATATCCTTGTCGGAGGGCTTTACGTGCCAGAGATCGGCCTCCTGAATGATTCCCACAGATGCCTTCATGAATTTCCCTAAGAACATAATCCGCGTCTACCGGGCTGACGCACTGAGAAGAGGCTGGGAAAAGGATCTCTTGTAGAGTCGGCCATCTAGCAGTACAAACTTAGAAGCCCTCCGCTTGAGCAGCTTGGCTTCTTCATGGTCAACTGGGAGGATACCGTCCTTCAAGTATCGGATATAGGCGTCCATCCAAGTTTCCTCTTGGGTAACTGGCAAAGTTTCCTCCACGGCCTCGATGCTAGGTGTCTCAGATACTCAATGTAAGTTTTGCCCATGGCGCTGTCCGCGGACGTAGCAAGCCGGGCCAACATATCAGCTCTAGCGTTTTCCCCTCTAGGGATGTAACTGATGGTGAAGTGATCTAACAAGGGAATTAATAGTTTAACCTTGCTTAGATACTGGGACATGATAGGGTCTCGAGCCTCATATTCCCCAGACACCTGGGCAGAAATAAGCTGCGAGTCAGTAAAAGCTCGGAGATGCTTGATTCCCATCCCATGTGCTAGTTTAATTCGGCTAACAAGGCTTCATATTCGGCTTGATTGTTAGTAGCTTCAAAGAGGAAACGGAGAGCGTACTCCAGCACAACACCCTCTGGACTGGCGAGAATAAGACCAGCCCCACTCCCCTGGGAGTTGGAGGCTCCATCGACGTGGAGGACCCATGCCTTATCAGTCTCCTCGTCGACATCTAAAAGAATCCGGGGGGAATCCTCTTGATGCTCCTTGGACCAAGTGCATTCTACCAGGAAGTCGGCTAAGACCTGGGATTTCAAAGCTGCTCTGGGCTGAAATGATAAGTCGAACTCCCCTAGTTTGATGGCCCACTTAGCCAACCGGCCAGAAGTATCAGGGCGAGACAAAATGGCTCTGAGAGGCTGGTCAGTAAGCACGACTATAGGATGAGCCTGAAAATAGGGTCTGAGTCGTCGGACGGAGATGACCAAAGAAAAATGACCTTCTCTGTCCTGGAATACCTCTCTTCTGCACCATGAAGTACCTTACTAGTATAATATACAGGTCTTTGAGTAGCATGGTCGCTGACACGCACCAGAACGGAACTGACGGCTTCGAGGAAGCGCAAGATAAAGGAAGAGCTTTTCTCCCTCCTCCGGTTTAGACAACAGGGGCGGTGTGGACAAGAACTCCTTAAGTTCTTCAAAAGCCCGTTGGCAGTCTTCCGTCCATTCAAAACCGTCCGCTTTACGTAGGACCTTGAAGAAGGGTAAACACCTCTCCGTCGATCTTGACAAAAATTGGCTTAATGCTGCTATCCTCCCGGTGAATTGTTGTACCTCTTTCTTACATGCTGGCCGCCTCATATCAAGAATGGCCTGAATCTTCTCTGGGTTTGCTTCGATTCCCTACCGGGTCACCAGAAAACCCAAGAATTTCCCTGCAGTAACTCCAAACGCACATTTGCGTGGGTTAAGCTTTATTTTATGGAGCCGGAGGTTGCGAAAGTCTCCTGCAGGTCGGCGACATGGCTGGTAGCACAGGTGCTCTTTGTCAACATATCATCTACATATACTTCCATGTTGCGGCCAAGCTGGTCTTTAAAAACTTTGTTCATCAGCCTCTGATAGGTAGCTCCTGCATTCTTCAATCCGAAGGGCATTACTTTATAACAATAGATGCCCTTCTCAGTGATAAAAGAAGTATGCTCTTCATCCAAGGGGCTCATTTTTATTCGGTTGTACCCCGAGAAAGCATCCATGAAGCTAGAAGTTCATAGCCGGAGGTAGAATCTACTAACTGGTCGATCCGTGGCAACGGAAAGCTGTCCTTAGGACAAGCTTTGTTAAGATCGGTGTAGTCGATGAGATCCTCCACCCTCCGTTGGCCTTCCGGACCATGACCACATTGGCTAGCCAGTTAGGATATTGTGCCTCTCGAATATGACCGGCCATAAGCAATTTATCCACCTCTTCGTCAATGATCCTCTGCCGCTCAGGAGCGAAACTCCTTTTTTTCTGGCGGACGGGGCAGCAGCTTGGGTTGATATTAAGCTGGTGAGTGATCACCTCTGGGGGAATCCCAACCATATCCATCATTTTCCAGGCGAAGACATCCGCATTCACCGATAAGAAGGCTAGGAGCTGATCCCGGGCTTTAGGGGGGAGGAACTCACCAATCTGCACGGTCTTGGTAGAATCGCCTCCCAGGGGCAAGATATCAAACGCTCCGCCGGCTCTCCCCTCCGCTCGACTTCTCTGGGATCAAACGACTTGGCGACCGGGGGAATCCCAACCGCCTGGGGACTCGGAGCTAGATGATAGCAGGGTCTGACCGAGTTCACCTCCCCACGCATCTCGCCAACTCCTTGATTAGTAGGGAATTGCACCAATAGGCGCTTGGTAGATATAACTGCATCTAACATATTCAACCCGGGCGGCCGAGAATGGCATTGTAGGCCAGAGGGACCCGAACCACCAGAAAGTCCAGCATTACCGTGCTCTGACATGGCGGTGATCCTGCCGTCGCCGGTAGGGTAATCTCGCCCTCCACCCGTATAGAATCTCCCGTGAAACCGACTAGGGGGACGGCCACAGGTCGAAGAGAGTCAGGAGATAAATTCATTCGAAGAAATGCATCATAAGTAAGCACATTGGCGGAGCTTCCACTGTCGATTAAGATCCTCTTTACAGGGTGTTTAGCGACCGTCATTAAAACGACGACGCTATCATTTTTTACAACACTACCCCCCGCTATGTCTCCCTTAAAAGGGATTACATCATCTAGTTCTCCCCCTCCCCTTGGCCTCTTAGAAGATGACGCTCCTCCACGGGAGATCATGCCCACCATCCGCTCTGTCGGGGTGTTATCAATGTTGGCTTGAGCTGGAGGAGGTCCCATCAAAGTTGGTACAGGCAGAGCCTCTTTCTTCTGGATGTACTGCCCAAGATATCCCCTCTGGATAAGCTCTTCGATGGCTTGCTTCAGATTCCGACACTCTTCAGTGTCATGGTCGTAATCTCTGTGGAAACGACAATAACGGCTCCTGTCTCGCGCAGCGCCCTTCTTCAACGGAGGTGGACGTCGCAAATAAGGCTTGTTTTCAATTTCCATAAGGATATGAGCCCGGGGCGCTAGGAGGGGTGTAAGATGGTCTTCTCTGGGGCCAGGCTCTTATGGCGGTCAGTCGGTCGACGCGAAGGTTCGGACTTCTTGGGAGGGGGCCCGCTCGACTCCGGACGAGCGGACCTCTTGCCAGTCCTCTCCGCCGCACCTCTCCTTGATGAATCAGCCTCGTTGGCGCGGATGTACTCTGCGCATGACTCAAGAGGTCAGCATAAGAGCAAGGAGGTCTCTTGTCCAGAGAATAAGTAAAACGGGAGGGACGGAGCCCCCGCTTCAAAGCCAGCGTAGCCACAGCATCATCAAGATGATAGACTTCCAGGGCCGCCACCTTGAATCGGGTTATAAAGTCTTTCAGGGGTTCTCCTTCCTGTTGCTGCACGGTGAGCAAACTGTCCGCCACTCGAGGAATCTTCGACAAGCGTCGAAATGAGCCAAGAAAGACCTTTCCAGTTGTCGAAAAGAATCAATACTATGTGAAGGCAGACGGGAGTACCAAACACGAGCCGCCTTACGGAGTGTGGCCGGGAAGGCAATGCAGGAGAGCATCAGTCGCTCCTTGGACTTGCATAATGGCTTTGTAGCTCTCCAGATGATCCAGGGGGTCAGTGGTGCCATCATAGGGGTCCAGTTGGGGGAACCGGAATCTCTTGGAATGGGTTCCTCCATAACTCGATGAGTAAGAGGAGGGCGGGTGTCGTAATCCGACCCCGCTGATTGTTGATTCTTTGACTAAGCTCTTCCAGCCTCCGATCTTGCTCATCAAGGCGCCTCTCCATCTGATCAGCCATATGTCCCCCGGCTGGCTCAGGGGAATAGGATACGGACCGACGATGCCACCGGCGGTGCTCTGCATGAGGCTCCTTTCCCCGCCGCCGCTTGGCGGTGGGCTGCCTGAGGAACGGGTGAGAGAGCGTGAGCCACCCCGGGAACTTTGAGAATGAAGCCCACCTGAGGAATAGGGGTGGAGAGGCTTTGTTGGAGGGGATCTCCCTCGAGTTGATTGTCGGCTGATGGGAGTAGCCGATCTGGACAGCAGAGGTGGCTCGAGCCGTTGCCGGGCTCCTCTAGAATGCTGTCCTGCATCTGCTAAACCATCCCAACAAGGGTTTGAACTTGCTGGGTAAGGATCGCCAATGGGTCCTGGGGAATAGCTGGAGCTGGCAGTGGCGAGGAAGAAACCGGAGGGCTTGACTTTGCTGGCTCAGAAGAGCAAAGAGTCTTGCAACCATGATCGGAGGTAAGAGATGCCCCCAGACCAATTAGAGGGATCCTCTTCCGGAGATCTAGAGCCCATGTTAGAAGAACAGGAGTTGCTCGTCGCAGCCCCCCTTCCTGGCGCGCCAATCTGTTGATGCTGAATCACCAGAAAAGATCGAAAAAGTTTTTTTTGTTACAGGATCTCCTACTGAAGGAAGAGAGAAAGCCCCCTTCTTCTGGGTCTCTTCCCCTTATATCCTTCAAGCTTCCAAAAAATGTTCCTTTTTTGTTTTCGTCATCATCGTCAGCATCGAGTCATTTTTCTTTCTTTCTTTTTATTTTTTTTGGATAAAAAGTCAACGTGTAAGATAAAAATTAGCTTCAGACGAGAGCGTGCCACGTGGTCATTTATCGATAATTAATAGCAGAGGTATTAAGGAACTTGCTCCGGAAGCTAAGGATCTTCATGATGGATTTTGGTTTTCCCAAGGGAATGTCAGGGTTAGTGGGAATGTCAGAGTCAGAGAAGAGTTATCTGGCCCTAAAACAGGTGCTCAGTATCTCCTTTATTTGAGTTTTTCGATGGATGTGACGCTCCAGCGTTTGTCTTATTCGAGTCATTTAAAGCGTATGATGCTTAATGATTCTCGATTTCTGTTCTAGACACGACAGCTCATCGCGTTTAGTGCTTCTGATATGAGAATGATTCTAAGGCTAGGAGGCCACCCAGAACCCGAAGGGCCGCCTAGGACTAGGAGGCCGCCCAGACCCTGAGGGCCGTCCAGAACCAGGAGGCCGCCCAGAACCTGGGGGCCGCCTAGGACTAGGGGCCGCCTAGAACCTGGGGACCGCCTAGGACCAGAAGGCCGCCCAGAACCTGGGGGCCGCCTAGGACTAGGGGCCGCCCAGGACTTGGGGGCCGCATAGGACTAGGAGGCCGCCCAGATCCTAAGGGCCGTCTAGAACTTGGAGGCCGCCCAGAACCTGGGGGCCGCCTAGGACTAGGGGCCGCCCAGAACCTGGGGGCCGTCCAGAACCTAGGGGCCGCCCAGGACCAGGAGGCCGCCCAGAACCTGGGGGCCGCCTAGGACTAGGGGCCGCCCAGGACCTGGGGGCCGCCTAGGACTAGAGGCCGCCCAGGACCTGGTGGCCGCCCAGAACCTGGGGACTGCCCAGGACTAGGGGCCGCCTAGGACCAGGGGCTGCCCAGAACCTGGGGGCCGCCTAGGACTAGGGGCCGCCCATAACCTGGAGGCCGCTTAGGACCAGGATGCCGCCCAGAACCTGGGGGCCGTCTAGGACTAGGGGCTGCCCAGGGCCAGGAGGCCGCCTAGGACCCGGGGCCGCCTAGGGCTCCTGTCTTACTTCCGGTTTACCAACCATATCAGTACCAATCAGGGCTTAGCCATGTAATATGAGGTTTAAGTTCCATGATGTGTATTTAAGATTTTTGAATTTATGACTATAAGGTAGTGTTTGAAATAGGGAATAAGAGGAGATATTCCCTCGATATCTCAGGAATATCCTTTCTTATTTTCAAAAGTCATAACTATAAAGGATAGCTGGAAATAAAGTTAACCAGAGGGATAATATATGGTTAATCATGGTTAACCATGGGTTATCCCCTCAATTTATTCTCTAGAAAATGCAAGAATAGCGGATTATTCCTTCAAATAAGAGTAAAAAAAAGTTATCCTATGAATTTACCTTTTTGCATTTGATATGATCAATGGGATAGCCAAAAAATATCCTAGAGATAGCCCAAAAATAAATCCTATCCCATTTACATATTCATGAATAATATTTTCTATATCAAAGACTACCTAATACTCCGTCAAGTTTTCCTTGGATGGTGCAGCAATAGGAACGTGACATAGATCCAAGATCTCAACATGTACGCTTTCGAATGGAGTGCCCAATGCACGGAGATAGAGTCCAGAAAATGGCCGACATGCCCAGTATCCGGTGGACATAGTCATGCGCAATAGAGCATTCAGGCGTTTTGTGTTCGTGGGCCAATCTTTCATTCCACAGCTATCCTGATCTCTTCCTCGTTCCCACGTAGATATCACAATTTTAACGGGTAAAGTAGAAGGAAAGGCTTTGTGTACCGTACACGGCGAAGAATGCGCTTTGTGCAATGATTCATCCATGTGCTCATGCGTAAGAATATTTTTATTTTTTTTATGCCGCATGTGGTCACGGTGCATGACGACTTTTTCAAACTAAAATCCTATTCCACTTCGTACAGAGATCCCCATCTTTTACTGGTATGGGGATTGGGATTTGCATTTGATGACGCCAAGTCACCTTCTTCGAACGTCGGGGAAAACAGACGTCTCGCTCCTAGAAATCCTGCAAGAAAAGTCCCCGGGGACCGGTGGCACCGGTGGGGACCCTCCGACGATCAAGTTAGTGGCTTGGGTTCATACAAGGAACCGCTCCAGCGAAAAGGAGCTGAGGCGGTTAGGGTTTTTGCTGGGAGAAAGAAAACTCAGAAAAACCAGAGTTCAGATCCCACTTACCGCGCTAGCTCCCGTCCTTATATTGGCCTGAATACCTTATCCTACAATCTGAGGAGATTGCCCTCGTACTATAGCCGTACGTGCCGGAGACATCCCCGTACCCTTTGTGGATATAATATTTTACGTGTCCAGCGGCCGCGAAGGCATGCGGTGCGCGCCGCCAGCTGATGGGACCAAGCACAGTTGCAAGCAGTAGCGTGCCGTACACCGCAGTAAGGTATGGCCATGTACAGGGACATGCAATGCCCCATACACCATTTATGAGGCACAGCCCTCCGTAACGGGTGCAATCACGGACGTACTGAGAATCACGTGGAAGTACCATGCGGCCTGTGGCCGTCGTCCCCCTTGACGGCTAAGTTGCATGCCTATCGCCGACAGCCTCCCCACTGAGACCGGGGAGGGTCTCAAGGGAGCGAAGTGCTAGTGTTGGGGAGCGCGGAATACCCCCAAGATCACGGCTATAGCGTATATGAATAATACAAAAATTTTACCATTCTAATCTATGAGCATAAGATTATACCTTCAGACCTGAACGTTGGAACACTTCGATTTGTTGCTCGACCTCAACCTTTTAGCCTTCCGCCGTATTCCCGAAATACCTTCTTCTCTCTCAAGATGGTGGGATCTCTCTCGGCCGACCTAGGGTTTCTTGCTTTTCTTTTTCTCAAAAGCGTTAACCCTAGCAACCAATTGAGAGGGTATTTATAGGGCTACAACAGGGACCAAATAGGCAAATATGAAAAGGACTTCCACGTAATTAAATCTCCTAATCCTATCCCGGGTTAGGATTTAATTACGTAAATTATAATTCATTCCACTAAATAATTATAATTGTACTCCTAATCATATTCGAATTTATATTTTCGAGCCTTAATATTAAATACTTATTATCTCCCCACGTTAAGATTACAGATATCCACCAATTAAATTTAAATACTGACAATATAATTTAATTGGCTGTTATTATCCTTGAGACTTATCCACTTAACTTATTTGACGTATCGGATTCAAAATCCACTTGCAAGATTTGATACGATCAAAACTTATAAGCTTTCTCAAGGGGATATCATCAGTCCAAATTAACCGGACGTGGATTCCTTCAACTATTAATGTTCACCATATATAATGTTATTGCCCAACCCACTGAGATTATTGACTCATATAGAATCTCACTCTATGTGTAATCAAAGCAATAATCACTACACACACGTGTCTAGTAATAGAATTCAGATTAAGAGCATAAGTAATCATAATATTCATGAGTTCTAAATTATTTTATAAAGTCAGTATAAAATAATCAACTCAACTGGGTCCTGTTCAATACACACAAAGTGTACTAGCACAAATAGTTAGAATAAACCATTCCCCGTAGTCAAGACAGACCTACTTAAATTTGTGCTACAGCTCTACTGATGGTGTGTCCAATTCCATCTAAAACTGTGAACAATAAACTTGTATTCCAAAAGAACCGATGATCTAGTCTTCTGTGTGTAAGCCGTACTCTACACACTAGATCAAATACTCTTTGGAAATACTAGACACATGCACATATATATAGTAAATGGCACACATTGCTCAAAATGAATTTTCATTAAAAATGTAAAGACATAAAGCATATCTTTTAGTCTATATCTCTATCAATCTCCCACTTAGACTCAAAGCAATGCTTGTACACATCTAACTCCCATGCCCTCTACATGTCTATCAAAAACTTTTGAAGTTAAACTCTTTGTAAAAGGATCTGCCAGGTTGTCCTCAGATGTAACCTTGGTCACCAGCACGTCACCTCTTTGCACGATGTCACGTATCAGGTGATACTTACGCTCAATGTGTTTAGATTTCTTATGGGTCCTGGGTTCCTTCGAATTAGCAACTGCCCCACTATTATCACAATAAAGTGTAATAGGTAATTGCACTGAAGGTATCACACTAAGATCCAAAAGAAAGTTTCTTAGCCAAACAGCCTCTTTTGCAGCTTCAGATGCAGCCACATACTCAGCTTCCATGGTAGAGTCAGCAACACAAGTCTGCTTCACACTCCTCCAGCTAATTGCTCCACCACCCAAAGTAAACACATATCCCGAGGTTGATTTCCTAGATTCATTATCTGATTGGAAGTCCGAATCTGTATATCCTATAGGCACAAGACTATCTGCTTGGTAAACTAACATATAATCTTTAGTCCTTTTCAGGTACTTAATTATATGTTTTACTGCAGTCCAATGTTCTCGCCCAGGGTTAGACTGAAATCTGCTAACCATGCCTACGGCAAAACAGATATCAGGTCTAGTACATAGCATAGCATACATTAGGCTTCCTACTGCAGAAGCATAAGGAACTGCCTTCATACTTTCTATCTCATCAGGTGTCTTAGGACACTGATCCTTAGATAGAGAAATTCCATGCCTGAAAGGAAGAAATCCTTTCTTGGAATTATGCATACCAAAACGGGTGAGAATTTTATCGATATAAGTGGCTTGAGATAAGCATATCATCCTTTGCTTGCGATCTCGCAAAAGCTTGATCCCTAGGATGTGACTTGCTTCTCCCAAGTCCTTCATATCAAATTGTCCAGATAACCATACCTTGACCGAAGATAACACTCCCATATCGTTTCCAATAAGTAAGATGTCATCCACATATAGCACCAGAAACACCAAAGTTTTTCCATCACGCTTCTTGTACACACATGACTCGTCAGGACTTTGATCAAAACCATAAGATTTAATAGCTTGATCAAAACGAGTATTCCAAGATCTAGATGCCTGCTTAAGTCCATAAATGGACCTCTTAAGCTTGCACACCAAGTGCTCCTGGCCTTTTACTATAAAACCGTCTGGTTGCATCATGTAAATGCATTCGTCAAGATTTCCATTAAGGAAAGCTGTCTTGACATCCATTTGCCAAACTTCGTAATCGAAATGAGCTGCAATGGATAAGAGAATCCGGATAGACTTAAGCATAGCTACTGGTGAAAAGGTTTCCTCATAGTCGATCCCTTCTTTCTGAGTAAAACCTTTTGCAACTAGCCTAGCCTTGAAGGTTTCCACCTTCCCGTCTGCTCCTCTCTTCTTCTTATAGATCCACTTGCATCCGATGGGTTTTACTCCCTCGGGTGGTTCTACAAGATCCAGACCTGATTAAAGTGCATAGACTCTATCTCTGATTTCATAGCATTTTGCCAAAGAGTTGCATCTTTATCCTGTAATGCTTCATTGTAGCTACTGGGTTCAGTATCCAGTTCATCAGAGATTCTGTCATATGACTCTCCAAGGAACGTATACCGTTTAGGTGTATTTACAACCCTCCCACTACGACGAGGCACAACCTGATTGTATGTGCTTGTAGTAATACGATCTGACTCTGATCCTTGTGCTCCATCAACCTGCACTGGTTCTGAAACTGGTGCATTAATGGTATCCTTTTGTATCAGTTCAGGGTCAGTTCGTGTTACTATACTTCTCCCACTACGAATAGTTATTGGGAAGTTTGGGAACCTACTTTCTTGTGGTGTTTCTGCTTGTACTATTGGTATTAAAGGAGCCTGTCTAGTTTTATCGCCTCTCAACTCTTCTAGAGCAATTTTACTTCTGGGTTTGTGGTCTATAATATAGTCCTCCTCCAAGAATCGGGCATTGGTGCTAACAATGACCTTCTGATCCTTAGGACAATAAAATAAACCACCTTTTGTTCCTTTAGGATATCCAACAAAGAAGCATACATCTGTCCTTGATTCCAACTTATCTGGTTTACCTTTTAGTACATGTGCTGGACAACCCCAAACCCGAACATGTCTTAGACTAGGCTTGCGCCCAGTCCACAGTTCTGTGGGTGTCTTAGGTACTGACTTAGATGGTACCAAGTTAAGAATATATGCAGCAGTCTCTAATGCATATCCCCAAAACGAAATAGGTAAGTCTGAATAACTCATCATAGATCTAACCATATCCATAAGAGTCCTGTTCCTTCTTTCAGCTACACCATTCTGCTGTGGCGTTCTAGGTGCAGACAACTGGGATTCAATCCCAGCATCTAATAAGTAATCTGTGAACTCCCCTAAGAGGTACTCGCCACCACGATCGGATCGTAGTGTCTTGATATTTTTACCATGACGGTTCTCCGTTTCTGCCTTAAAATTTTTAAATTTTTTAAAGCATTCAGACTTACGGCGCATCAGATAAATATACCCATATCTTGAGTAATCATCAATAAAAGTGACAAAGTACTCAAAACCACCTCTAGCTTGGATGTTCATTGGGCCACACAAATCAGAGTGAACCAATTCTAATATCTCCTTAGCTCTATTGCCTTTGGCCGAGAATGGCCGCTTGGTCATTTTTCCTTCTAAGCAAGATTCACAGACCGGTAGTGCCTCTACTTCCAATAAACCTAATGGTCCATCTTGAACCAGTCTAGAAATCCATCTTAGATTTATATGACCTAGGCGCAAGTGCCAAAGTGTTGAGAAATTATTGAAACATAATTGCCCCAACTTTATTGATTTTGATGATTTCCAAAAGCCATGAGTACCTTAAAGAATACAATGTGTTTATTTATCAAAAACCTTGAGCTTATTCAAATTGAAAGGAATGAACTATCAATGGTTATATTCAATGAGTTTTGAATCCGTTAGAAAAAGGAGTTTCAAGTTCTATGCTTAAAAGATTTCAAAAAGGAATTTTTATACATTATAATTCAATCGATGAATTCTTGAAACATGTCTTGAATCCATGATAAATGTCATATTTAATGTATTCAAGTCAAATTTATATTTTAAATTTAATTGGGACAAGTTTTAAAGTCAATCAGAACATTTTTCTGATTTTTGTATCGCTCCCGAGCCGACTCAAGGGTTTCCGAGTCGACTCCTCAAATTGTCTGATTTTCTCGAGCCGACTCCTGTCTGTGCGAGCCGACTCCGCTCAAACAACAGAACCCATGTTTTTGAGCACTTCTCGAGTCGACTCCCCATTTTCCTCGAGTCGACTCCCGACTTTCAGGAGCCGACACTTTAGTTTTCGCGAGTCGACCCTTCAATGCTTAAAATGTTTCTATTTTTGGTAATCGACTTCGAGCCGACTCCCACAAAGCTCGAGTCGACTCCGCGAAATCTGGGCGCGATTTTTAACGATGACACATCAGCCCCAACGGTAAGATTTTTGAATAACGGCTATTTTTCCTTGTCTCTAACGGATATATTTTTGCAGATTCTATAAATAGAGGAGCTCTTTTCAAATCAAAATAGAGAAAATCAAAGAGAGAAAAGAATATCTTTTGAAAAGAGGGAAAAACAGAGCATATTGGAAAAATCATTTAGCTCAAAGGAGAGTGATTCAAAAGGAGTGAAATCCAAGAAAGTTTCGTCTACTCCTTCTCATCAATCCACAAGAGCCAAAAGAAAATCCACAAGCATTTCAAAGGTCAAATCGGAGGATTTTCAAAAGAGGAAAAAGCTTCATCTCAACTCCAAAGACTTCAACGGTCAAGAATCTGCTGAGGCGTGATTCAACTTCAAGAGGAGTTAAAGAGAAGAAGGAAGAAAGCCCAAGCCTCTACCATCTGCAATACAATCAGGCTTTTCTAACCTTATATTATTTTGTACTTCATTTGTATATTTGCTCAAGGGGAGCATTATTGTTCAAACACTATCATTCTATTTGTTTGCTGATTCAATCAGTGGATTGAATCAGTGGAGGTTGGTATACCTCGTTACAAGCCGGAGTGCTTGTGTTGGGTTAGTTGTGAGCCCGTGAAAAACAACGTGTAGGGTTTTGTGCTGGTAAGCCCGAGTTAAAACCAGCTGGGTTCGTTGTGCACCCGGTAAAACAACAAGTTTGAGTTGTGAGCTTGGAAAACAACTCGGCTGTAATCTAGAGAGATTATAGTGTGGACCCAAGTGAATCTTGGGAGTGGACGTAGGTGTTGGTTGCACCGAACCACTATAAAATTATCTTGTGTTTGCCGTGCCATATTTTCTCTTTCTCTATCTCTCTTTATTTGCTTGTGTATTGATTTTAGTTAGCCTCTCACTTGCACATCTTGCTAACTAATCAATTAAAGTTAAAAAGTCTTAAATTTTTAAGAACCCAATTCACCCCCCCCCTCTTGGGTTGCCATCTGGGCCAACAATTGGTATCAGAGCAAGTGCTCATTTAGAATTTGATCTCACGATCAAGGGCTAAAGATCCATATGGCAACACAAATTGGTTCAAGTTTTGCTGAAGGTCATTCTACGAATCGACCTCCTTTATTTAATGGAACCAACTATTCATATTGGAAAGCTAGAATGAGAATATTCATTCAAGCTTCGGACTATGAATTGTGGGGAGTAATAATAAATGGACCTAGTACACCCACACACCTTATTGATGGCACTATTGTTCCTAAACCCGAAAGGGATTGGAATGATAATGATAGGAGAATGGCACAACTAAATGCTAAGGCCATTAATATTTTATATTGTTCCTTAGACTCAAATGAATTCAACCGAATCTCAACTTGTAATTCCGCAAAAGAAATTTGGGATAGGTTGGAAATTACTCATGAAGGAACAAACCAAGTAAAAGAATCAAAGATAAATATTTTGGTTCATAAATATGAATTATTTACTATGGAACAAACTGAAACCATCACATGCATGTTCACTAGATTCACTGATATTGTGAATGGTTTGAAAAGTCTTGGTAGAATTTATTCTAATGCTGATCTTGTGCGCAAAATTCTTAGGTCACTACCAAGATCGTGGGAAGCAAAGTCACTGCATCCAAGAAGCAAAGGACCTCAATGCATTACCTTTAGAGGAGCTTCTAGGATCCTTAATGACCCACGAGTTAACAATGAAGCAGCATGTTGAGGAGGAACAAAAAGAAGGAAAACTCTTGCCCTCAAGACTGCAGAAATGGAAGAGAGCAGCAGTGAAAGTAATGATGAAGATGATGAGGAAACTGCTCTCTTGGCCAAAAAATTCAGAAAGTTTATGAGAAAAAGGCCTTCCATAAAAAGAAATTTGGAGCAAGATTTGAAGGAGAAAAGGATAAGAAAAAGGACAAGGAGAAAGAAAAAGAAAAAGAGCCCTTAGTATGTTATGAGTGCAAAAAGCCAGGGCACTTTAAGTATGATTGTCCTTTGCTGAAAAAGGCCTACAAGAAAAAGAAGAAAGCATACATGGCAACATGGTCTGATGAATCTCGTCGGAAGAAGATGAGCAAAAGGAAGTTGCCAATATCTGCTTCATGGCCAACGACGACGACAACGACAATGAGGTAAGTTCTGAAAACTCAAATGATGATTTACATTTGATGAAATGTTTGAGGCTTTCAATGAACTTATGATTGATTTTAAATCCTTGAAAAAGAAGTATAAGTTTTTGAAAAATGACAATATTAGTTTAGCTAAAAGTAAAAATGAATTAGCTTTAGAAGTTAAGAACTTAACTAATGAAAAAGAAGAACTTAGAAAGAAAGAGATAATCTTAATCAAGAAATAGATTTGTTAAAATCTGAAACTAAAAACTCAACTAAAGATTTAAAAGATCAATAGAAACTTTAGCTTTAGAAAAGAACAGCAAGCTAAAGAAAATGACTCTCTTAAGAAAGATGTTAAAAAATATAAAGACATTGTTGAGAAATTCACTTAAGTTCAACTAAACTTAACATGATCCTAGATAGTCAAAAAGCTGTTTTTGACAAAGCAGGTTTAGGATATAACACATTAAGGAAACAGAAATCTCTAAAGAATATTTTTATAAAAGCCAACCAAAGTAATATAACTTGTTTAAATGTAATGAAAAAGGTCATAAATCATTTGAATGCAAAACGTTAAATAATAACAACAAGTTAAATGTTAAAGCTAAGAAAATATGGGTTCCGAAAGGAACAATTTTTATTGCTGCTAACCATGAAGGACCCAAGAAAGCTTGGGTACCTAAGCATAAAGTTTGATTATATTGCAGGAATGTCTTGTAGCCAAAAGATCAAAGAAAAAGTGGTACCTTGATAGTGGCTGCTCAAGACATATGACGGGTGACAAAGATGAATTCATCACCCTGGAAGAAAAGAAAGGTGGAGTTGTGACGTTTGGCGACAACGGTAAAGGTCAAATTATGGGCCTTGGTAAAGTTCGCATAACTCCATCTATAGTTATTGATAATGTACTTTATGTTAATGGTTTGAAGCATAATCTAATTAGTATAAGCCAATTATGTGATAAAAACTTTAATGTTTCATTTAAATCTTCTTATGCACTGTAACTAATTCTATTGATGATAGCATTGTATTTACTGGTTATAGACATGGCAATGTTTACTTAGTTGATCTAGAAAAATTATCTTTGAGTGATCATTGCTTAATTGCTGACAATGCTAACATAAATGAAATTAGTTGGTTGTGGCATCGTAGATTAGGTCATGCAAGCACACACCTTATTTCAAAACTAATTAAAATGGATTTAGTTAAAGGATTACCTAAACTAGATTTTGAAAATAATAAAATATGTGATGCATGTCAATTTGGAAAACAAACTAGAAGTTCTTTAAATCTAAAAACATTGTTTCAACTTCTAGGGCACTAGAGCTACTTCACATGGATCTTTTCGGACCAACTAGAACCACAAGTCTAGGAGGAAAGAAATATGGTCTAGTGATTGTAGATGATTATTCTAGATATACTTGGGTAATGTTTTTAGCTCACAAAGATGAGACTTTCTCGATATTCCTGAAATTCTTCAAGAAAGTCACAAATGAGAAAAACACTACTATAGTATCTCTAAGAAGTGATCATGGAACAGAATTTGAAAATCACTTATTTGAAAGTTTCTGCACTGAAAATGGAATTAATCATAATTTTTCAGCCCCTAGGACTCCACAGCAAAATGGTGTAGTTGAAAGAAAAATAGGACTCTAGAAGACATGGCCCGTACCATGCTATGCGAAAGCAACTTACCAAAGTATTTTTGGGCGGAAGCAATTAACACAGCATGTTACATCTTAAATAGAGCTTTAATAAGACCAATATTAAAGAAAACACCTTATGAATTATGGAATGAAAGAAAACCAAATATAAAATACTTTCATGCATTTGGATGTAAATGTTTCATTCATAATAATGGTAAAAACAACTTAGGAAAATTTGATGCTAAATCTGATGAAGGAATTTTTCTAGGTTATTCAACAACTAGTAAGGCATATAGAATCTTTAACAAGAAAACCTTAGTAGTTGAAGAATCCATTCATGTAGTTTTTGATGAATCTTTAGCAACTGGATCTGAAAAGATTGATGATGAGGAAGATACAAACATAATTGAAAAAGATCTTGAAAAACTTAATATTGAAGTATCTTCTGATCATGAACAAGAAGCTAAAGATGATGATTCACATAAGGACGATGATGTCAATATTGATCATAATGATGTAGATCTTCCAAGAGACTGGAGATATGCTCATAGTCATCCTAAGGAATTGATTATAGGCGATCCATCTCAAGGAATAAGGACTAGATCATACATGAGAAATATTAGTAATCATCTTGCATTTGTATCACAAATTGAACCTAAAACTATAGAAGAAGCTGAAAAAGATAATAATTGGATGTTAGCAATGCAAGAAGAACTAAATCAATTTACAAGAAATAATGTTTGGACTTTAGTTGAAAGACCTAAAAATCATTCAGTAATAGGATCAAAATGGATTATAGAAATAAACTAGATGAAAATGGCATTGTAATTAGAAACAAAGCTAGATTGGTTGCTAAAGGATATAATCAAGAGGAAGGTATTGATTTTGATGAAACCTTTGCACCAGTAGCTAGATTAGAAGCCATTAGGCTATTACTTGCATTTGCATGTCATATGAATTTAACTTATTTCAAATGGATGTAAAAAGCGCATTTTTAAATGGATTTATTAATGAAGAAGTTTATGTAGAACAACCACCAGGTTTTGAAGATCACGATTTTCAAATCACGTTTTTAAATTGCACAAAGCTTTATATGGTTTGAAACAAGCACCTAGAGCTTGGTATGATAGGTTAAGTAAATTCTTAATAGAAAATGATTTTACAAGAGGAAATGTTGATAAAACTTTGTTTTTGAAAAGAAAAAGTAAAGATTTACTTGTAGTACAAATATACGTAGATGACATTATTTTTGGTGCTACTAACGATTCTCTTTGTCAAGAATTTGCAAAGTTGATGCAGGGAGAATTCGAGATGAGCATGATGGGAGAACTCAACTTCTTCCTTGGACTCCAGATCAAACAAAGCAAAGAGGGAATCTTTATCAACCAAACCAAATACACAAGAGAACTACTCAAAAAGTTTGGTATGGAAACAATGAAACCCCTCGGAACTCCAATGAGTCCTTCATGCAAGCTGGACAAAGATGAAGAAGGTAAAAAGGTTGATCAAAAGTATTATCGAGGTATAATCGGATCCCTTCTTTATTTAACAGCAAGTAGACCAGATATTATGTTTTCAGTATGTTTATGTGCTAGATTTCAATCTGAACCTAAAGAATCACATTTAATAGCTGTTAAAAGAATTTTAAGATATCTAAATGGAACTAAAAATGTAGGTTTATGGTATTCTAGAGACTCACATTAAACCTAATTGCATATTCAGATTCTGATTATGCTGGATGTAAATTAGATAGAAAAAGCACAAGTGGTGCATGCCAATTCTTAGGTAGTAACTTAATCACATGGTTTAGCAAAAAGCAAAATTCAGTTGCATTATCAACTACTGAAGCTGAATATGTAGCAGCTGGAAGTTGCTGTGCGCAAATCCTATGGATTAAGCGACAACTTGAAGACTATGGTATCACACTTGATAAAACACCCATAAGATGTGATAACACTAGCGCAATCAACTTAACTAAAAATCCAATTCAACACTCAAGAACAAAACACATAGAAATTAGATATCATTTTATAAGGGAACATGTAGCTAATGATGAAATTTGTTTAGATTATGTAAACACTGAAGAACAATTAGCTGACATATTCACTAAACCTTTAAATGAAGAAAGATTTTGTTATCTTAGAGGAGAGTTAGGAATTTGTAATCCTTTTGAATAAATTTTGAAACCTCTAAGGAAATATATCTAGAGTTCTTTCAAATTCTCAAAATCTTAAGGAAATTTTATCTAGAACTCATATCAATTTGATCTCTCAAAGTCCATGATTTTTAATCATACTCAAAGATCAAATTCCGGACTCAATTCGGATTCTCTGAATCTTAATCTATTTTTCTCTGAAATTGTCTGGGAGCCGACTCGAGAGTATCGGAGTCGACTCGAGTTTCTGCTGAAACTCAGGAGTCGACCCCTCCTCTGAGCGAGTCGACTCGAGATCGTGTCCGTGCTCTGTGACTAGTCGGGAGCCGACTCCACACTTTGCGCGAGTCGACTCGACGTGGTCCCAGTCGATTATTTAGGGCACGAGTCGACCCGACGGACATTTCATTCTTCCAAATCTTCCAAATCCTCTCCAAAACTTTCCCAAAACCCTCCAAACCTCAAATAACCTCTGATTAACCAATCCTTCAAGATCAATGGCACCCAAAACCCGAGGAGCTAGCTCGAGTGGCGCCGGTTTGAAGAGAAAGAGGACCGTTCGACGACCCGTCCGCGAGCCGTCTACGGATTCATCCTCTACCCCTTCTGCTAGTGATCCTCCTGCTCCAGCTCCTACCCTCAGGTAGATCTTCTAGCCAGTAGGATTGTCACCACAGGAAGAAAGGTTGATTTTGAATTGTTTGAGAATGAAGGATTCATCATTAGGTAGACAACTAATTGAGATGGGATTTGAGTATATTTGTTCATTGGACTGTCCCACCTACCCTGCTCTAGTTAAAGAGTTTTACAAGAATTTGACCAGAGGAGATGATGGCTTGGTGAGCAAGGTTAGAGGCATTGGTCTGAACATTACATCCTCTATTCTATCTAGATTATTGAAGTTACCCTTGTCTGGACCATCTACATTTGCCCCAGAAGATAGATCTCCAGCCCTCACTAGGCTATTGAACCGAAATTTTGAAGGATTTGAAGAAGTCTTTGCTAGTCAACTGCCTTTGGAATTAAGACTTCTCCACAACATTTGCAGCAGGATTTTGTTTCCCAAGACCGGCAGATTCGACTATGTTTCTGAGCGAGATATTTTTGTTATGGATGCTGTTGTTTCTGGGAAACCCATCAATCTACCTAGGATGATAATTTGGTATATTGCAGATTGTGGCGGGAAAAAGAAATCAGTTTGCCCTATGGCATGGTTTTAACTAAATTATTTCAAAGCCAAGGGATTGTGTTCAGTGATTGTGAGCCAAAGAAGGAGTTAAGACATACAGATTATTATACTTTGGCTACATTCATCGCATGGGGTTTGTTAAGAAAAATGGAATTTGGGAGAGAAAGA